>WBNM01016526.1:0-61432 GCA_013399055.1 Ramphastos sulfuratus | reverse complement strand
ACTGAGCCCTGAGGAATGCCACTGGTGATCAGCTTCCAACAGGATTAAACTCCATTCCTCACCACTCCTTGGGCCCAGCCATCAGCCTGTTTTTAACCCAGCAAAGAGTTCATCTATCTGGGCCTTGAGCCACCTGTGCATTG
This sequence comes from Ramphastos sulfuratus, assembly GCA_013399055.1. Taxonomy (NCBI): domain Eukaryota; kingdom Metazoa; phylum Chordata; class Aves; order Piciformes; family Ramphastidae; genus Ramphastos; species Ramphastos sulfuratus. The sequence continues at coordinate 61,289 of WBNM01016526.1, read as the reverse complement.
TCTGAAGATAGCAAAGTGATTTTTTTAATGGAAATATAAAGCTGTGCCTCCTACTTTAAGTAATCAAATGCATGTCAAAGATACGTTTGATGTGTTCTCCATAATCACATTTTCTTTTTTGTGCAGGGACCAACAGGACCTGCTGGACCTAAAGGAGAGCTTGGTTTCCCAGGACGTCCAGTGAGTATTGTCCCCTCGAGTGGAGCAAAGATAGAGGAGCTATCAGTGCTGACACACACTGCACTGTGTCTTGTTTCAGGGCCGCCCAGGACTGAATGGCCTGAGAGGTGTGAAAGGCGATCGAGGCGAAGCGGTCCATGTGAGTTCTTAGGCACTGCAGTCAGATGGGAAGAAGTCCTGCTCAAACCTTAAATCATACTTATATGGATTCCTTGGGAAGTCTGGTGGAGCTCGGAATGTGGAATGATCTAGAAATAACTAAACACTTCTGATACTTTTCCTTTCTGGTAACAATCAGTGACAAGTCAACTTCTGGCCTATCCAGACAGCTCTTGCAGACATGTACACTTGTGTCGGCTCTCAGGTGTAGCAGTTAGATATGAGTCACTGGTTGCATACCTGATTCAAAGAGGGGTTGAAAATTCTTTCTGTCCATCAAAGACTTCCCCATCCAGGTCATTAATATGACCCTTAGTGGTGTAAGAGTGGTCAGGCATTGGAAGAGGCAGCCCAGGGAAGTGATGGAATCACCATTTCTGAGGGCGATTGAGAAGTTTGTGGACACGACACTTTGGGGCATGGTTGAGTGACTGTAGTGGTGTTGCCTTGACAGCTGGACTTGATCTTAGATTCTTCTCCTATCTTAATGATCCTATGATTCTAAATTAGACTAATTCTAATTGGGAGAAAATTACAGAAAAGATGACTATCCACCGGCAGAAAATACCAAAGTGGATCTTTCCGTTTCTCCATATCTTCAAACGGTGTCAAGGTTTATTTTCCAAATATTGGCCGAACAAAAGCTCCTCAAGCCAGTGCAAGCAGAAGCAGCACATCAGGCTTCCAGTCCTTCCTGGGGTGCTCAGGGATCTCTGTCACCAACAAGACATTGCCTCACAGCAGCTTGCACTGATGTGGAGTGAGGCATGGCCATGGCATGCAGCCAGCTTTCTAAACGACCAAGTAAAGAGCTGGCATGGGTTTGGTACAGGGCAGTCACAGCTCCGGAGTAGCAGGGTGCCTGAAGGTGTTAATTAGCACGGGGCTAACTGACTGGTGTGGAAATAAATGTCACAACAGTCTGGAGAATTCCTGATCAGTCTCAGAAGCCTCATTTCCCTTGCAGCAAGAGATCCACTGCTGTTGATTTAGTTTCCAAGTTTAGTGCTTTGAGGTTTCCAGTTTGGGGGTTGTGGTTTGGTGGTTTTTTTTTCCCAGAAGACAACAGTCTTAGGCAGTTTGTTCTCCAATGAGAGAACAAAACCTCACCTGGGAGGTTGGCCCCTGTGCTCCATCTCCCCTCCAGGTGCTTAAGACAAACCCTCTTGGTGAAATGGGGCTCTCTGACCCCTTTGTCCTTCCTCCTGTAGGCTCAGTTGTCCCACATATGGAAAGCTCTCTAACATCTTCCTTCTTTCTCTTGCCAGGGTCTTCCTGGCTTGCCTGGGCCTCCAGGGCCCCCTGGCCCTCCAGGACGTATAGTCTATGTCAAAGGAGTAAGTACAGCTGGGGACCAGTTGCTGGTCTGTCTCTGCAGCAGAAGTGTGCTGCACCAGAAAGAGCTTGCAAAGAGAGACATCAAAGCTTCTTTCAGGTGCCAGAGTTTACACTGAGTCCCCTTGCTTGTATCCACGGGAAAAAATATCTTAGCTGCAGCCGCTGCCGTGGGAGAGTTGTGCCCCCAGACACAGAGTGGGACCCTGCACTCCTGTCAGGGGTGGGAACATCTCTCACAAGGCTGAGACCTGAGCCTCTCTAGCCTGGAAAAGAGCAGGCTGAGAGGGACCTTCTCAATGCAGGTCAACAGCTGAAGGGTGGAGGTCATGAGGGTGGGACTGGACCTTTCCAGTGGTACCCAGTGACAGGACAAGGGGCAATGGGCACAAACTTAGAACTCAGGAGTTTTCACTTGAATTTAAGGAGAAAATTCTCTTCTGTGAGGGTGCTAGAGCCCTAGAGCAGGCTGCTCAGAGAGGTTGGGGAGTCTCCTCCTCTGGAGACTTTCAAAACCAATCTGGATATTGCAGTACTGTGCAAACTGATCCAGGTGACCATGCACGAGGAGGGGGCTTGGCCCAGATGACCTCCAGAAGTCCCTTCCAACCCCTGCTGCTCCCTGATAGTGTAACTTTGTGTGTTTCAGGCAGCAAGCTGAGCTCTCTGCTCAGGAGGTCTGGTTCTTGTTTCCAGCCTTGTCCTCTTATGCCTGTTGGATCAATTTGCCATGTTAGCAGTTCTGTTATGCCTATGTTCATTAAAACAATTTCCCTTCTTGTTTTAAACAGACAGTTCTGCCAGTCTCTCCCAGACCTCACTGCAAAATGCCAGTAAGTCACAGAGAGTCTGCTTGGCAAAGTGCATGGCCGTGGCAGCACATAACCCATGGTGACTTTGCAGCTATTCTGCTCCCACCTTCTGCTTTGCACCAGAGGAGTCTTTCACCTCGTCTTCAAAATAGCACATTTTGCAGTGTTTGGATATCCCAGATTAGCCATACAGAAAATATGTAACAGAACCAGAAACACTAAAATCTTTTGCTTCAAGCACTGTGATTATTTGGTTGTCCTGACACTCTGAGTGCCCTTCAAAGACTGTGTCTCCATAGTTTGAGTTTCTCTGGGGAGATGAATGTTTGTACAGACGCTCTTTCGGATGTGTATATGAACACTGTCTCCATGTTTTTCTGCCTTTACTTGGTTCCTGTTTCCCTGCCCAAAGCATGACTCGCTGTGTATTTCACTGTGGCATGAAGGACGCAGCAGAAGAGAATGACCACGTTCTCTGTTTGACCTGCAAGTGCAGTCCTGTCGCATATAAACATTAATTGGCTTAGGAACAGCAGCTGAAGCTCTGCTTCTGCTTTGCAAAGGGAATGACTAAGTTCCCACATTGCCAAAGGACCTCCAATTTCACATACTGTACCAAATGAAAAGAGGTGGGGGTTATGTTTTCAGAAGACCCTGATGCAATCTGTGTTTAATGGATGATGGAAACTACATCCTGCAATGAGCCCTGAACACAGCTTAGCCCTGGAAGCACTTTCCCTGGGGCGATATTGCACTGATAAGCTGTGGGTTAGGTGCTTGGAAAGGATTCTGTCTTTGAGAGACACAGGCCTTCCCTGAAAGCTCTGCTCTGTGGCATGGCTCTTCTACCTTGCTGTTAGGTAGCACAGCTGAAAATAGTATTTCGCTCCTTCCTCCAACTTCCTTTCCAGTTCTTTTTCACTCATTTTGGAGAAGTAGCTCTTGACTTACGCCGTACTAGCTGCACTCGCGCTCCTCGCTACCCTGTCTTCACTGCTGAAGAAGGATGTAGCCCAGCTTATGGATTGTTTGCTAGTTAATGATAGACATCACTCCATGGTAATTTGGCATTTCTGTGCTTTGCCCGACCATGACCAGGCACTGTATTTTCACCACTTTGAGTTCCTCTTTTAATTCTTCTCCTTCCCGCCACATAACTTTGTTGTATCCCAAGAACAGGTCACGCAGGGACTAGTGAGTCTTGCCTCTCGCACTGGGTTAGGAGCTTCCCACACACACTATTCACGCCTCAAACCAGAACACCTCTGAAACCTGAGCAGTCTGATGCCCTTGGTCCCACTTGGGGCTAGACAACCTCCAGAGGTGCCTTCCAACCTCAGCTCTCCTGTGCTCCTCTGTAGAATGATTCAAATGACACAAGCCCCTTTTAGCTCAAATTCAGACAATAATAAAGGGTTACAATCAGTGAATAATAGCAGCAACTTCTATGTGCACAGGTGATAGAAACCTGTACTTGAAAACAGCTCTTCCTGCAGCTGAGTCTGCTGGATAGATCTGCCCTGCGTTTGTGAGCAATCTGCTGACTCCATCCAGGTTTACAGCTCAGAAGCCTGCAGCACTTGCCTCACAAATGACTATCGGTAGTGAGCCGCAGACTGAGCCCCACAGGTTTTCCTCACGTGAACTGAATTTAGTGGATCTGCTACTCACGTGAGTAAGGCTTCCAAAACCTAGGAAGCTAGTTTCTTTCTTGCACTCGCTTGGGTCTACGGGAACAGCACTAGCTGGTACTGACATCTGTCTGTTTCCCAGCACTGCCTCACAATTTAATCTCTGCACCGTCCTCACTTTGAAGACAGGCAGCAGAGGTGAGTGCCCACTGCTGCAGGTGGCTGGTGTCAGAACAGGGCAGAGTAGAATAGCTTCTGCCTCCAGATTGTGATCTCGATGCATCTGATCAGCGGCCACCACCAGACAGTATGCATAGCAATGGTCTGGTAAAAGGTTTACAAGCACAGCTTGCTGTCTTACATCAGAAACCAAACCCTGCTTTCAAATGCAGTAATGTCAATTCAGAGCTGTCCATGGAGAGCGAGAGGCATGTTCCAGCATGTTCTGACCTTCTTGCTGTAAGCAGGTTGCATGTTACAGAGGGCAGGATCCTGAGAAGAGCTTGATCATCTGAGCTTTGGGGCTTGTCAAGCAGCAGATGATCCCAGAGCAGTGTTTTTGCTGTGATGGCATGGGCACATTCCAGGCTTTTCGGCCACACCAAGTAAGGCACTGCTGTTGTTTGGTGTGCCTGGATCATTTGTAATGGATTTCTTTGTCTGTAGGTGGGCACTGCCTACCCTGGGAATCAAGGTGCTCCTGATGTCCATGGTGAGTGAGTCTTTTCTTGTACCTTGGTTCCAGTAAGCTCTTAGTTAAGCTCTTCTTGCTTGGTTATTGCATGGCTGGGTCTGTGGGGGGAAAAGAAGTGCTCTCTGCTTTTTGTGGTGAAACTGTAAGATGCTAGCTTATTCCACTCTTGTTACGTAGTCAAAGAAGTAATGAGCCTGAATCTGTACTTTGGAGGCAAAGATTTGTAAATTGAGCGGTGCAACACAAGGTCTAATCTTAAAAGTCCCCTGTCAGAGATGAGGTATCACACATGACTGTGCCAAGTCATTAGTCTCTGCTCTGGCAATGCTGCTAAAAGGCAAACTCTGAAGTCCACCTGATACTACACCCCCGTAAGCAACCAGGTGGTCTCATTTCTCCAGTATTTGACTGATGGTGTAAAAAACACTTCCCTTCTCTGATTAAACCAAAAAAAATTTAAAAAGAGCTTGTAATCCCACCAGGACAAGGGACAAGAGAATGTTGTAGATGGTGAAGGAAGATACCCTGAAGAAGAGAAAATCAGAGCCTGCTTGCATAAGCTCTGTGTTGCTCTTGAATCTCTAAGATGACCTAAAATGCTGACAGCTGGACTGGAAATTTGCCTGGAAAATATTAGGGTTAGGGTTGAGCTGACCATGAGGAAAACCAACTGCCCCCTTGAGGCAGCAGACAGGTCACGGGGAGGCCCACAGGAATACGGCCAGCTTTCACTTCTCATGGCTGGCAGACAAAAGAGAAGGGCAGAGAGGAAGTGTCTGAGAAACTGCTGTTGTAGCAGGGGCCTCTGAGAGGGAGGAGGTCCATCTCATGCTCTCTATTTGTAGCCACTCTACACAACTTGGAGCTGGAAAAATGCTTTAACTATTTTGCAGACCACAGGTTTCTTACCAATAAAGACTTATTTAGAAGCGTCTGCATGTCATAGAGCCCGGGCTGGGTAACTAAGCAAGATATTATCTCTTTGCTTGTCCCAGGGAAATTCAGATGTGTACTCAGGTCAGGTTAGAGAAGAGCTGGTGTGCTTAGTGAGCTGCTGACTGCTGGGACAGATCACAACTTGCCATAGGGGCTGAAGATACCCCAGGCAGGGAACCACTGAAAACTACTTTGAGAGATGTGTCTTGAATCTCTCTGCTTGCCACTGCATTTCAGCAGGCCTCCTGCTCATCCCTCAGAACAGGACCATCTCACCTTAGCCTTGCAAAGGCATCTGAAGGAAATGGCTGCAAGGTGCTACTGTGGCAGAATGTTATTTTACATGGAATTTGCAAGGAGATTAGAAATTAATTGGGCAGAGCAAAGAGAGAAATCAGACCTAAAAAGTCTAAATACCCAAGGGTCTTTTTACCCAGGTGTTTCATAGGGTAAGGTTACCAGGGAAATTGAATGGTATCTGGAAAAATGGAAGGTTTATCCAGCTGTGTTTGGGTGCAATTCTGCCCTTATCTTACCTGGATGGAACATTATTCTGAAAACATCTCTGCTCTCAGAGAACATTTTCTTCATTACTAATTCTTTTATGACACGAAGAAGCAATAAACAATAACATTTTTTTACACCAACAGTTGCAGATATTATAATTTATTGGTTTGGTTTGGGGTCTGGAGGTAGCAGAAAATGTGATATCAAGTGCAGAGCCATAACTTAGAAGCTGTTTCTGTACTTGCTCCAGTGAAACTCACAAATGCAGTAAGGACAGGTTTGCCCAGAGGGTCTCATGCTGGGTGGAGAGGGCAGGGAGAGTGAAAGCTTGACTCAGAGAAAGGTTGCTTTGTACAGGTTGGAGCTGGTAAGAGACGGCAGTGAGCAGCCATTCAGTGCATACCAGGAGAGTGAGATGAGAGCAAGGACTGCAGCCACATGCCCCACAGGGGTGCATGCACTTTTGGGGGCTTGATGGTCACTGCAGCTTGCAGGTTCTAACGGAGGTGTGATGTTCTCTGGCAGGTGCTAAAGCAAGCAGAGACTCCTGGGGACTGCAGGGTTCGGCAGGCTCAAAAGGAGAAAAGGGCGACAAAGGTGCTCCAGGACCCCCAGGTATGCTGCCTCTAATTGTCCTCGACAGCCTGTGGAGGAATGCAGGTTTAATTACAAAGCAGCCCAGCAAAGCTCTTTGGTGCCTCCCCCTGCAGCCTTACCTGCCTGCAGCCTTACACCTGGGTTCCTTGCTGAACTAACACACAAAGCAACAAAGGGTATAATGCCACCAGAAAGGCTTCTGAAGAGCAATGTCTCTGATGCACCTTTGTGGGTACTACCAATGTGTTAAGCACAAAAACAGATCCTGAAATGTAGCCGGAAGGTCAGGGGGTTTTGGAGATCTTAGAAGGATAGCATGTCCAGTTTCTGAGATAATCTTTTTGTTATCAGTCTTTTTGAGCCAACCAGGCTAAAATCCATGACTTCCCACTTCAGGGTAATACAGCTCTGCATCATGAGTCCAAGACAGTCATTTGTTTGGGGTCTTTAGCCTGAAAACAGAAGACTGAGAAGGATCTCCCCAATGCAGATTGATAGCTAAAGGGTGAAGGTCATGAGGATGGGGGCTGGCCTCTTTTCAGTGGTGCCCAGCAGGCAAGGGGCAGCACATACAAACTAGAACACAGGAGGTTTTGCTTGTACTTAACAAAAAGCCTTTTACTTTGATTGTACTGGAGCCCTGGGTCAGGCTGACAGAGAGGTCGTGGGGCCTCCTTCTCTGGAAACTTTCAAAACCCACCTGGACACTGTGATGCTGGGCAACCTGATCTAAGTCTACCTGCAGCAGGTTTTGGGCCAGATGATCTCCAGAGGTCACCATTCTGTGAGTACCCTGACGGGCATAGGCTTGAACACAAAGGCCTCAAAAATTAATCAGAATACATTTGGAGAAGATGCATCAAGCTGTCACGTGCAGCTGCAGAAGTCTTTTTTCCAAGTGTGCTTTGGCTGACCACCACTGGCACAGGTGGTATAACCATTGCTACTGGTGTTGGGTTTTGCAGTAGAACAACGTCAGGGAGCAAGGAGTCTGTGCTCAGCGGCACAGCAGTAACACTCTGAACTGCCCTTAGCAGTTGTGGTTCTCTGCTTGCATGGAAGATACCACACTGCTGACTGGCCACTCCCCGTGCAAAGCTTTGCTTTCACCTCAGTTTCCATCAAAGGGCTTCATTTGGATGTTTCTCCTCCACCACTTGCCCAGCTGCCACGTTTCCAGGAAATGGATAATTGTTGTCCATTAAGCCTTCTTCCAAGTTTGTCTGAAATTCACAATCAGATTCAGAAGTGGCGAAGGTATAAGTGACACACAAGGCAGAGCCTGTAAGCCTTGCTTTGTTAGGAAACCAAACAAAAAATGTCTGCTGGACTTAAAGGTTAATGTTACTGTAAACATACCTCCTTTAAACTCCTAACCCAGTAATATTCAAAGCAGTGCTTTTAAAAAGAAAATTACAGATAATTATTGTGGTTTATTGTATTTTCTTTGTTTTTTTCAGGTCCACCTCTGCCTCCATCATATTTCAGCCACTTTGTTAATAGCATAAAGGTAATTACATCCCATTTGTGTCTGAGTTCCAAATAGCTTTTTTCAAGGTGTGCTTTACTATTACCTAAGCCTAAGCCAGCACAACACAGTGAATTAGACAAAACAGCACATCAGCAGGTACAAACTATATTAGTTTCTTACATCCCAGCTGCACAGACAATTTCATTCTAAGCATAGAGATAGCAGATGTCAGTGGTTCACAAAGATTACTTGTGAAAAATGTTATTACTGAGACTTTTTACCTTGCTGGTGGCACTAAAGTGAGTCATAAATCACTGTTGCCTAATGCAAGTCAGTATAAATGACCTGCCAAAAGTGAGTGCTTTTGTTTCCATGAAGCTCAGGTAAGAGACATCCATTAGCTAAAGAGCTCCTGGAACAACTGAGCAGCAGCTGACCCTTGGCATGAGGGAGGAAATTGCTTCTGTGTGCTGCTATTTGTCTTTGAAGCACACTGAATAGAGTAAGTTAGCGATGGAGGATACTTTTGCTGGCCTCTCTTACAAGGAAGCATACCCATACCTTGATCTCTTTGATCTCTCCCTGGTCTCTCTCCTGGCTGCTTCCAGTGGCAAAAGGAAGAACAGTGCAATACTATTTTAAGAAGTTTTCCAGTGAACAAGGCTCTTTATCAGTAGTAGAAAATCTAAATCAGAATGCATCAATTTATGATGCCACCAAAAGCAGAGGACTATCAGTTTCCTTGAAGGACTCTTAGTGCTGTCTGATCTTCAGACTTTGTTTCTGCTTGGCCGAATGCACCCAAGTTACTGACACAAGTGCCTCACGCATGCCCAGCAGCGCTGATCCAGCTTCTTTGATCTTACAGAGCCATCTGTAGCTTTGCAGCTTTAGCTACACAGAACTCCTTTCACCTGCTCCTTCGCCTCTGCACAGTGCCATACAGAAAGCTTTGCAGACCTGCTTACTGAGAAACTCAAAAGAAGAAAAGTCAGAGGAGGAGCTACACATACCCATCTCTGCTGGCTTTCTGCAGCTGCCTGCCACTTTGGCTTTTCCTTTTGCCTCTTCTGTTCACAGGTTTATTNTATAAGGTCTCCTGCAGAGCCCCAACTCTCTTAGCCTGTCCTCATAACAGAGCTGCTGCAGCCCTCTGAGCATCTTCGTGGCCTTCTCTGGACCAGCTCCAAGAGTTCCATGTCCTTCCTGTGCTGTGCCCCAGCATTTAAATGCTGCTTACTCACCACGTTGTTCTCCAAAGTAACGGACAGACAGCACTGAAGGACAGAAGATATGCAGTTCAGAGCCTCTGCAGCTTTGTGTGGTATCTCTTCTCTCCTCCTGGTGCCCATCCCTGCCCTTCTCTCTCATCCTGTGCATGTTAATCTTCATTTTGCCTCACAGAATCATCAAGGCTGGAAAAACCCTCTAAGAACGAGTCCAATCATCAACCCAGCACCACCACGACCACCAAACCACATCCCCAAGTGCCACACATTTCTGGAACGCCTCCAGGGATGGTGACTCCACCCCCTCCCTGGGCAGCCTGCTCCAATACCTAACCACTCTAGCAGCAAACAAATTTTTCTGCGTGNAAAAAAAAAAAAAGTGAAGGAAAAGAAACATCAGACACAAAGAAGAAAATAACATGAGGAAGAACCTACCATTGCTGTGGCTCATTTGGCAGAGGGNGGCCGTTTCCTCTCCTTCTGTCACTTGGCACCTTTAAGTACTTGTCCTTTCTATGTCAGTCTTGCTTTGCTTTCTCCTCAGTGGTAGAGCAAAGCAGACAGACAGGGTTTTATGTTTCCTCCAACTTTCTGCTTGTCTCCAGCTACTGCACAGAACAAGGCTGTGCCAGGTAGAATAGCAGAAGAGGGCAACAGAGGCATTTTCTCTGCCTTCACCTAATGTCGCCTCCCCAAGTGCCTACCCTGAGAGAGCCTTGCAGCCTCAACGGAGAAAGCGTTCCTTTCTGTTCCCTATCACTAAGGAATTAATGTTAAAATGAGTTGAAGCAGATGCTTTTCTTTATGAGGCTCAGAGATTTGATATAACCTTAAAAAGATCAGTGGCTAGAGTTCTGATCTCACCTCAGATCGATGTTTTAATTATATTCTCTTTAAAGGGTGAAAAAGGAGACAATGGAGTCACTGGTGTAAAAGGAGAGAAAGGAGAACCAAATGGAGGTTTTTTTCTGACAGGCCCTCCTGGACCTCCTGGAAGACCAGGATTAATTGTAAGTCATGCAGGTTGTAGAACAGGAGTACCTGTGGGTATCCATGACTTTCATTTGAAAGACACTAAACACAGGCATGTGGCATGGAATTAAGCTGCCATGACAACCTCCCTGTGTGCCCAGCTGTCTGGTACAGCTGCACCAGTGAGCAGAGCTGCACCACTCTGGTACAGCTGCACCAGTGAGCAGAGGCCTGCTGTCAGCAGCCCTGAGGGTCGAGGCAGCAAACAGAACTTCTCCTGCCACTTGGAGCCCCATAAAGGCCAACACAGGTGACACAAAGTCAGACAGAGTATGACCTGAAAAATATTTGCCATCTAAATAAATAATCCTAGTTGTTACTGCAATAACCCAAACCCATGAGTGACAAGTCCAGTGTGTATCCATCTGGATCATTCCCATAAAGTTTAGCCACTGACCACCATGTTATTTTCTCTTCTGGTCACTGCCACACAGCTGCCGTGAAGCCAATGCACATATGCTTTGGAAACTTGTTTAATCCTGGGATCCGGCAATGAAGGTATGCAGTGCACAACTGCAGTGTCGTGGCTGGGTGGGTGACAGCCAAGCACGAAGTGTTAGCTTGGCAAGCCCACATTCAGAAAGCCCCTGGCACTATGCTGGCAGCCATATCCCTGTTTAGAAACTCTTCCACTAGCAAGAAAGATTTGGGTTGCCCCTAAGATCCACCAGGCACTGAGCTCTCCTAGTCCAGGGTCCAAAGCGTGCTCAGTACCTACAAGCCAGTTAGAGACCTCCTCCTACAGGCTGAGGACACACTGCTCCACTGGACGCATAGGGTGTGGAGCTTTTGATCTGGAAGACCAGCAGCTGGAGGGCTTAAAGGATACGATCTGATGTTTGATCACAGCAGGGAGAAGACAGCCTTTGTCGTGAGAGGTACACCCTGGGCAGACATGCTTTGAGTCAAAGCTTTCCCACTATGAGTCTTCAGGCAAGCTCTTGTCTTGTAGGGATACCAAACCGAGCAGTCTCGGCATGAGTAGGTTGAGATCTAGGGCTCTGAGAGTACTGAGAAGAGTTTTACAGGTATCAGCCACTCAGGGATGGATGGAAGAACTTTCAGAAAGATTTCTGAGACTTGCATTCTTCAATTTAGTGTATGGGCAGATTTTTCATTTGAAACTAACACCCGTGCTTCCTGGAAGAAAGTTACCCACAGACTCTTGTTGAAACAGTGCTTTGGCAGCAGAGCAAAAGCTGCCACCAGAGGTGAAGGTCCTGCAGCAACAAAATGGAGACATTCAAAGAAATGCTTTTTATTGCTAATAGGGACCAAAAGGGGATTCAGTTATTGGACCCAGAGGACCACCAGGGTTACCTGGCCTACCTGGCTTACCAGGTTATGGAAAAATTGGACCTCCTGGCCCGCCTGGCCCCCCTGGCCCACCAGGACCACCTGCAATATATGGCTCAGGTGAGAGGGTGTGAATTTGTTTCTTGCTGTGTATGTGAGTGTATGGGAATGCAGCCACAGCCCACACTGCCCCCTCCTCTTCACACCTGTGCTCACCTGCTCACCCACGCTGCACACCTGAGTCGTGTTGATCCCCTCTCTTGTCCTCTAATTAATTTCTTTGGGAGGGGGCGTGAGGGGGTGGGGTAGTATAAGTTGGAAGTGGGAGCACAAAAGGGACAATTTCTCTAGTGACAGTTTTCACTGGCTAGTGCTCTGGGAGCTTGACTGCATGAAAAGCCTGGTTGTGCCAGGAGGACAGGAGATAGGCTGCCCTGTCAACACCTGTCAAACTGAGCAGCTGATTAAGCCTGGGAAGATGTGAGTGTGGGACAAGCTGTTGTGGCTGTTTCAAGCTTCCACCACTCCTAGATATCACCACCAAGTCCTTCCTTAATGTCACTCATCACCTCTCTCAAAACAGGATGGCCTTCAACATGCATTGTATGCTTGTATTTCAGCAGCTGCGATGCCTGGGCCACCAGGTCCTCCTGGAGAGCCAGGATCCCCCGCAGCCAGGAACCTGGTAAGGCAGCAAAGTCAGCAAGTTTGCCATTGGAACCTTGCCTCAGGTCTTTTAGTTGTCACTGCTAGCACTGAGAGAGGAGGGGAAGTTCTATGCTGTGTTTCTATTTATGAGGATGTTTTCTAGTTCTCTGAAGCTGGTCACATTTCGGCAGGGAGCCCATAGCTGGGACAAGTGATGAGAGAAGCCTCTCTATTGTTAGTGACAGTCATTGAGAGACCAGAGACGATGGCACAGTCAGGTCGTGGCAAGGGGCACATTCCATGTCCAAAGCAGTGTCTGTGAAGACTGTGGCATGCTTAGATACCAGAGCCATCAGTGAATACCCAGCTCCCACAAGAACTGCACGTTTCTGGATTAAAACCTTGCAGTTTGGGTCATTTGATTCTGAGAAGAAAGCTGTGCATTTCTACAGCAGATCTAAATGCTGTTGTGCTGTTGTGCTGGGGCACAGGCGGAAATGTTTCCTCTTCTTGCTGCATCAGTCAGATCAGAACTGCATTGTAGACCTCCACGCATCAACGGTGGCAGCCAAAGCTTCTCTCCCATTGGCTTCTCAGTTACGTAGTTGCCCTTGCTGAAAACAAATCGAGCTAGCAGCAGCAGTTCCTTGCAAACTTGGGACAATTGTGTGTTCAACAACTTCCCCTGCAAGATGCTTTGTGTGTCTGATGACACATTTCCTGCTGGGCAGGTCACAGCATTCCGCAACATCCAGAGTATGTTGGACCAAGTTCATTTTGTGGCAGAAGGTTCGCTGATCTACCTGAGTGAAACCAACGAGCTGCTCATCCGTGTCCGAAATGGCTGGAGGAAGCTGCAGGTACTCTTGCACTGCTTCCAGACCCCTTCCAGTTTCCTCGCTCAAAACAGTACTGTTGCTGGGATGGAGAAGTATGGGTGCCAAGATTCTTCTTGATCAGGAGCTCCTGGTGATTGTTTTACTTGCTTCTTTTGGGTTCTTTCAGCTTGGTGAGCTAATTCCTATCCCTGCTGACAGCCTCCCTCCTCCAGCTCTATCGAGCTACGTAAGTATGAAATACTAGACTGTGAAAAACTGATTCTAAATGTGCAAACCCAGGTGACACACTTGGCAGAAGCTGCAGGCAGATCCTGCATGATCTTCCAGTGAGACTTGTCAGTACAAAACAAGCATCCTACCACTACAGAAGCTTGCAGATTGGCTCCTCCGGGCCAGTCATCTGTTTCCATTGTGTTCTGAGACTCCAAATGCTGCAGAGACAAGGCAGAATCTGCAAAAAGCAGGCTGCCTACAGAAATAACACACATACACACACACCCCCTCAAACTTGGCAGTACTCTGTTTCATAACACTGTGAGTCACAGCAAGTGCTGGTCCCTTTCAAGGAAATTCAGAAACATGTTTTTGAAAAGCAGGTTTTCTTCTAACTCTGGTCCTGTATTCATCATCATGCTTGTAGCTTATCCCACTGAGTGCTGAGGGTCTACCCTAAAGCCTCAGCTGCTAGTTTGGACCTGACCAGGATCTCCAAGCTGTTGGACCACCCTGCTGCCTGTCCTGAAATACTGCAGGAGAATGAATGGTGAAGGGGATACAGAATGGTCTCATTGACGGGTTAATTGAGTCTGACTGCTGAGATAACAAAAGGACAAGAGAGTGTCAGAAAGCAGCAGCAGGGAGGAAGATGGCCAGAAAGAAATACAAGAAGTTAGAGAAGGTCAGAGATGAGTGCACTTAGCACAGTGGGAGATGTCCAGGCCTGGTGTAATGAAAATGGTCTGCAGCCTCCATCTGCCATCACAGTAGTTTCCCAAAGGACAAGCCAATACCTTGTTACGCACCCACCACAGCTAAAGAAAACTTTGCTGTTCCTGAACAGCCCTGAGGGTCAGCAACCTCCTGGTCTTTACATGCCACTTGCTTAGGAAAGGGAATTACTCAGGCCCATATCTTCACCCACTACATCTTCTGTTTCCACATTCTGCTTGCCTTTTCAGTGTTAGTCTCCCTGTTCTGCTCCTGCCAAGCCAGGCTGCTTCCATGCAGGACTGCAGATGCCTGCTAGGTTGACAGCAGCTCTTGCAGAGCACTGTGGTACACTAGGTCTGACAAAGCACCTCTGGCCAGGACAGCTTTTAAACACCTATTTCTGTGATCCATCAGACTGATGCCATGTAGGTAAATTGCTCTGGCTGTGCAGTTTGGGCTTGTTTTTCAGAGGCAGGACAGTTTCAGCTTTTCCATTATTCAATGTTTGTTTTATTTAGGAAACTTGAGTGTCTAAAATGTTGAGCTGGGTAACTCGGCTAACATCTCTGTTTGCATGTGTTCAAATAACAGGGATTTCAGTCTCTTCCAGCACTGAGCCCACTATCAAACATGAACAATGGGGAGCCAGCAGTAAGTATGAGATCTGTGGTCTGAGAGATCCATGTTTGCATAGCTGTGGTTTGGAGCATGACAGTTTACATCTTGAGGGAACATTTCCTCTTCACAGTCACAGCTTTTACTTTAGAAATATACTAACACACTTCTTTAACTGGTTTAGACACCTCAGAAACAATTGTATACTATTTCCTCCAAAGCTGTTCTCATCATCCCAGACCCTTTCCCATCTCATTGGGCATCACTGGGTAGAGCCTGGCTCCATCCTCCTGGCACACACCCTTTACATATTTATAAACATTAATGAAGTCACCCCTCAGGCTCCTCCTCTTCAAGCTAAAGAGCCCCAGCTCCCCCAGTTTCTCCTCATAAGGAAGATGTTCCATTCCCTTCACTGTCTTTGTGGCTCTGCACTGAACTCTCTCAAGCAGTTCTATGTCCCTCTTGAACTGGGGCACAAACTTGCTGACAGTGCACTCAAATCCTGGGCAGGAGTTAGGAATTCACTGAATGCTTATACTTAGAGCACACCTTAGTGCCACAATTAAATCCTCACCACGGTGCTTCTTTCAGATGGGCACTTTAGAAGCTAAGCCTTCATTTTGAGTACTTTAAAATGCTTAAACAAAGCAAACAAGGTACCTGAGTTACAGCTAAAAAATGAAACAAAAACACACAACAAAAAATAATCCAGAACAAACCAAACAAAGCACCTAGAAAAATCTTCCAAAACGTGGATTTGTTTTTGCATCTGTGCTGTTTGATTTAATCATCCTACCTCTTGTACTTAATAACAGTGAATTTTAAAAAATATATATACATATATGTATGTATATGTATATATGTGTGTGTATATATGTATGTTCCTGTATATGTGTATATATAGAGTCATTTCTTCCTACTTATTTCCATGCCTGGAGGATTTGGGATTTGTGTGTGTGTGGTAACTCCAAGACTTCTGCTTTAAAATATCAGCTGCTTTTTCAAGTATTTTAACTTGTAGGAGTAGATAATCATGGTGGTTACCTTCGTGTTCCAGCTGAAATAGGTGTTTGGGCTGTGGATCTCACAGCTTTAAGCAATGTGATGTTACAGCAGCAAGTAACTGCCAGACCTGGTGTGGGAGGCACCAGTTTTTGTGCTGGCAGGATCTGGGGGATGTTTCCAGTATGGCTCTTCTTAGTATTACAAACTTTGAAAAAAATCACGGGGTTTCCTCTTTTTTTTTTCTCCAGCTGCATCTAGTGGCCTTAAACTTGCCCTCTTCTGGTGACGTGCGAGCAGATTTTCAGTGTTTTAAACAGGCCCAGCTAGCAGGTTTGACCTCTACCTACAGAGCTTTCCTCTCATCGCATCTGCAAGACTTGGCCACAGTTGTCAGAAAAACAGACAGACATCACCTGCCAATAGTGAACCTTAAGGTAAAAAGGAGTGCTTGCTGTTTGCTTGGCATAGGACAGGCTTTAGGTGTCCCCAGATCTTGGAAAATGGCCAAGGCAGAGAGATTCAGCCTGGATTTTCTTATAAGCAAGAAGCTTTACTTCGTATTTCAGAATCAGGTCCAAGAAACAAAACCATAGTGATAAAGTAGAAAGTTTCATACCATCTCACATTTCCCTTACATCCCCAAAGGCTGCTATTCCCTGGATCCTGAGGCTAAAGGTGGAAGCAAAGCTCTGAGAAGAGCCTACTTGGAGCAGATTGCCAAGAAAGCAACAGCATGGTTCTTGGCCTCATGGAGGTGCTTCACAGCAGCAGGGAAAGTGCCTCCTCATTTCTCAGAAATAACTACTACATTCTCCCCTCTAGTGTGAGCACAGCAGGCTCGAATGCTTCCTTTTCTCACTTTTGGAGCCTTTGGGAGTGATGCTAGATTTGCCCAAATGAAACTTAGAGTCTGGAGCAGAAGTTGTTTTGTGGTCTCAGATGAAGAGACAAATTAAAGCTGAGGAAAACAAACATCTCTTGGGAGTATTGTCTGGCTGTGCAAGAAAGGGCCAAAAACTCCCAAACCAGAATGCTGCTCCTGTACAACCTGGCCTAGCTGACCCTGTGGCAGTAGCAGGTTAGACCAGACCATCTCCAGAGATCCCTGCCCACCCCCACCTCTGGGTGATGCTCTGACTATCCTGCTTTCTATGCAGCTGCATCAGAACAGAGAGGCAGCTGTGAAGCAAGTGATCAGAGAGCTAAGGTGTAGAGATGAGACAGGTTTGCTCAGCATCATCATGCAGACACTGGGGTGAAACCGTCAGCCATAGGTGTTCTTAAAGGCAAGTAAGGGTTCAGCTGGATAGACAACTGTAAGTCAGGTATGATGTGGATTGGGGAAATGCTTGTTGTTTGTAAAAGTGGCTTTGGAACTTTAACAGGGAGAAATACTTTTCAGTAACTGGGAATCCCTATTTGATGGAAGTGGTGGACAATTCAACACTCATGTTCCAATATACTCCTTTGATGGGAGGAATGTCCTAACCGATCCATCCTGGTGAGTTTACATTACCATTTTTAAGTTTTACATGGAATTCATTTCACCGGGTAGTACAAGCAGCAGTATCTTGAGCTGCTAGCAATGTGATACAAACTATTCCCTTGTGCCAACTTTCTTTCTGTGTTTCTGATAGGCTACGAATGGGGATATGAGGTTGTGTTCTCCTTTTCCTCCTCTGTTTTCTCTTCATCTTTCTCTACCCACCATTTGCTCCAAAAAGGAAAGCAGAAATACAGGTCCCACACCTATAGGTGTACAGCTGAATATAGCAAAAAGTATTTCTTCAGGAAATAACTTCTTAACTTTACCTTTTAGGCCTCAAAAAGTAATATGGCATGGCTCAACTGCACATGGGGTCCGACTGGTTAGCAACTACTGTGAAGCCTGGCACACAGCTGACATGGGAGCTGTGGGACAAGCATCACCACTGGACACAGGGAAACTTCTTGACCAGAAAGTGTACAGCTGTAGTAACCAATTTATTGTTCTCTGCATTGAAAACAGTTTTGTATCTGATCCCCAAGGAAAATAACTTACAAGTGGCACATAGGAGTATTCTGCTTTACAACAGAAGAAGCTGGCACTTATTTCTAATAATGTAAATATTTTATTGTTTGCAATTGCTCATTTCAGGAAAAATCAGGCAGAGGTACCTCAGCACAAATCACATTCCAGCCAGGTGGAACAGCTGTGCACACGTGGCTGCCTGGAAGCTCTCCCTTCCACCCAAACCCACACACTTTAAAGTTTGCCAACAATGAGCTCGCAGCCCCTTGTCTTTCTGACCGAGCTGGAGGTCACCTAAGGGCACAAGCCAATGTGGCCTGAGAGGAATCCAATAGCCTGTGTCATAAGCAGCATGGCTCAGCAAGCTCAATGCTCTATGCTCTGCTTTTCACTTGCATAGACTCTTCACATATATGTACATACACCTCCTGCCCCTGAAGAACTGATGCAGGCTGATGCACCTTAGATGGTTGGAATCTTCCAGAAAGCTGTGAGAACAATGGGTCTGAGCTTCAGTGGGAGCTGAGCACCCAACCCCTGTGAGCTTGCAGAGATCACAGGCTGGTGCTCACACATCAGTTTAGCAGTTTCCACACCTTCAAGTTTTTTTCTTTGCAGATTCTGGACATAGGGGTTTAGGCAGGAGGAGTGAATTTCACCCAGAAGAAATCTCATCCTTATTTTGGTGCTATTGTTATCAAGAAAGCTGATAAATGTGAATAGCAAGCATCCTGTTTCACTGGTAAAACTGTGCATAGTAAATGCAGGCAAACCAACCACCTGACCTTCATTTATTTTGTTCTATAGCTGAGGGAGTCAATTCCCCTTGTGGCAGATTGCTCTGAAAGATGTCTGCCATAGTTCCTTGAAAACAGGTTCTGGACCTTGTTAGCCATCAAGCTGTGTGAAGCGACTTTCATTTTTTGTGCATCCACCCCTCTGGCACTCACAGCACTAAAGAACTGTTAATAAGACAGCAGCAATGAAGGGAACAACCACTAAGTCCCCACATCCTTCACAAATAGCATCACTGTGATATCTGAAGGCTTTTGCCCTTACCAACTGCATAAACAGCATCTTGATTTCTCCTTTGTCAAGCAGTAACTATGGAGTTCAGACTCCATGACCATTTTTTAGGATTTACTCTGGAGCCTGTGCTCGTTTGGTGGCACACACGGTATGAAATTCTTAGATGGGAACCTTCCAAAGGGAAACCAAACCTCGCTTACTGCACTGAGCTGGGATCCTCATACAGTCTTGTGAAACCCAGCTTCCTCTCCAGGACCAGCTGAGTCAGATCCTTTTCTCTTGGAAAAGTCACAACTCCATCATTACAAGGTAGAGGGGCAAGCCCAGCTCACCTAACAGTTGAAATGCAGGCAGCAGAGTTGCCTGCATACCTTCATCCTCCATCTCCCTATAACGCTGCTCACTCCTGTGAACAACAAACTCCTTCAGCTGGCACACTGGAAGGGGTACCTGTGCATGGCAGGCTTTGGCTCTCCATCACAGGAGGTTCATCTGGGACAACAGAGTACTTTTATGTGCTTCCAAGAGAAACCATCTACCTTCAAGTTCTGGCAAACCCTCGGCTCAGCCAGGTCATGGACCACAGGGTGTGTGCTTGCAGCCAGCTACCCCCATCCATCACCATTTCTCTTCTCTTCTACTCCTGAGACTGAGCCAGCAGGCCTCGAATTGCAGTTACAGGAGGGAGATCACAGAGAGGAGCTGTGTGAAGGGGGTGGAGAGAAAACTGAGGGGAAAAAAGCAATTTTTAGGAAATAACACTAGTTTGAGTCCAGCAAAAATGCATCCCAAATTGTCTGTGCTGATCCTTTCACAAGGCTAACCATTCTCTGTACCAACAGCTTGGCAGGCACCTGGCATGGTAAGGCACCACCCCTGAGGTGTGAGGGAACTCTGAATAGCTGCCTCTCACCTCTGAGATAAGTGCGCAGGTTACAGGAACCAGAGAGCAGAACCCAGAGCTGCCTGCACTGCTGGGTGTTGAGCTCACAGGCTCTGTCTTACCAGAGAATGGCACGAGAGATCTGCCAGAGATGAGGTTTTGCAAAGCTTTGCCATTTTAACCAGACCCACTGAAGTTCTGCATACTCCCTAGTGAAGCTGAAGAGAAACAGTAGTACTCCTTCAGAACATGGCAGAGAAAAAAAACAGCCCAACACTTAAAAGTAAATTGCCTTTCCCTGTCTAAGTAGAGTACATCTTCCCAGTGTGACTTCCACACAAAGGTCAGGTGCTCCTGAGGATGAAGATTTGCTAATTCAGGTTAGGAACTGTGTATAAAGTAAATGAATCATCAAAATGAACACCAGAGCAAGGCTGAAACGAGTAACTGCAGAGGAAAGTGGTGCACCAGTCTGGATGAACGAAATGAATGAAACGACTATCACGCAGGTGAGATCTTTCCATGTTCCACAGGAAGGCTTGGGTTGAATTTTTCCATTTATTTTGAAACTCTGATGCACTTTAAAAGGAATAATTTGGTCCACTGTAAATACAGAGGTGACTTTAAAAGACATTATTCCCAGGAGGATAGCAAGTTAAAGGCTAACAGCTCCCAGGTATGCTTTTGCTTTTGAAAAGCTCTCATTCTGCATAGAAACATCACCGCGTGGAGAGCGTGAAGAAGTCAAGGCAACCCTTGGTGCCCTGCTCAAAAGGCTTTCTGTTTATTTCTAAAGGAGTACCTCTCTGTACCTTGTGCACAGCTTAAGCACTCCACAGTAAACAGTGATGGTGGTGAGACTTGAGCTGCTACTTATAAACTACTGGAACCTGTTTTGAATAAAGGCAAGTCACAATAAGCAGCAGAGCAGTACTTTTTGCCATCCAAAAATCACACTTGCCTTGGAACTTAAGTCCTAGGTCACATGCAAGAGAGGCCTAAACTTGTTTCAGCTCAAAGTAAAACAGAGAGGACAAATATGACAACAACTCACCTGTTTCACTACTTCAGAGGAAATGTGCCAGTGCCTTGCATTGTTTCAGTAGTGCCCAGATATGACTTTCCCACCCAAGCCAGCTCAGCAGCATAGACAAGTAACCACATGGCAAAATTAACCTGCTGAGACCCAAGCATGTCTCCGTGGGGCTTGGCAGCAGTGCACACTGCGTTTTAGACTCAGTGGTTTACGGTGGTTTCCCTTTCAC
The DNA here is from genome assembly GCA_013399055.1 of Ramphastos sulfuratus. Taxonomy (NCBI): domain Eukaryota; kingdom Metazoa; phylum Chordata; class Aves; order Piciformes; family Ramphastidae; genus Ramphastos; species Ramphastos sulfuratus. Next base: position 40,182 of record WBNM01016526.1, on the reverse strand, counting down.
AGCACCTCTTGGCTTTGCTCACAGGAAAGCAATGTCCGGGGAACAAACCAGAATTGCTCATCAAGGGCAAGGCTGTCTGGAAAACCTCAGCTTCATGTTACAGACACTGCAGTGACTAAGGTGTCCTGTGGCCAAAGGGAAGGGATGACAACAGAACAGTGCCCAAAGGAACTGGATTCCATCCCTGATCCCCTCGTGGAAGAAAACCTCCACAGAAACAGATCCCTTTTAGAGTAGGTTACAAACAGTGTGGTGCAGATCACCATGCAGTTTCCCCAAGTTAAAACTGACCTGTCAGTTCCGCCAGACACAAACATCCTGGTGCTCCACGTCCCACATTCTCCATTGTGCTTTGCTATTATGAAGCCCCCCCCCCCCCCAGAAAGCACAACAGATCAAAAGCAAACCCTTCAGATACTTGTTCCTTGGCATTTAGGTCTTTGATTTGGCTCCTGTGGGATAAAATCCAGACAAATGACATCAAGAGGGAGGCAGCAGCAGTGCTTACAGCTGTTGTTGAAGTCCTTCATCAGAGGCCATTTACTGAGCTGGCAGAACTAAACAGCTTCTGAACGTGAGTTCTGCTCGTGTAGATCACGAAGATCACTGAGCAGCCTGTGCCGATCGTGCGCACTGAACAAGGCTTCGGGGTAAAGCCTTGGCCCGGGCTGCCCAGAGAGGTTGTGGAGTCTCCTTCTCTGGAGAGAGCCCAAACCCGCCTGATCCTGGGCAGCCTGAGTTAGCAGAAGGGGGACCAGACATCTCCAGAGGTCCCCTCCAACCCCCACCGTTCTGTGACTGTGAAATCTTTCGCTTCCGCGTCTCTGTGCGGCTGGCCGCAGAGGCACGGAGCTGTCTCAGGCGTTCGCCAGCCGCTCTGTCAGCAGGGAGCAAGCCGCCAGGCTTCGATACCCCACTGCAAAGCGTGGCAGCCCCGCGCATTCTCCCAGCCCATCTCCCACAGCACGCTGCCCAGGGAGGAGCGATTCCTCGGTTATCGCGGCGTTTCCTCCCCTCGGAGACAAGCTGAACGCCGCTCAACTCCTCCCGCACCTCCCTCCCGTGGAGGGACCCCAAACCTCGCAGCCAGCGAGTCCGGGAGGCGAGGAGCCTGACCCGACTGGCCCTCCCCGCCCGCTGGCGAGGGCTGCAGCGGCGCCTCGGCTGCACACCCGGGAGCTCCCTCAGCACCAGGACGCGCTAGGCGTCGTCTCGGCCCGTTCTAGAGAGAGCTGCGGCGCCTGCCTGAGCACCCGAGGTCCGTGCAGCCGCTACCCAGACACCTGGCAGAGCCGCACCGCCAGAGCGAGCCGAGCTGCCGAGCTTCCGACCTCCCCGCCTAGCGGACCACCTCCTCACTCGCGGCGCGGCGCGGCTCGCCCCCATTGCCGCCAGCGCCAATGGCCACCCGCCGCAGCCCCTGCCTGCCCCAATAGCGCCCGCCCCAGCCGCTGCCCGCGCCAATCGCCGCCCGCCCGGCCGGGCCCGGCCCCGCCCCCCACCGCTGTTGTTGTCCCCGAGGCTGAGGGGGGCCGCGCGGTCCGCGGCCAATCAGGCGGCGCCGCTGCCCCCGTCCCCTCAGCGGCAGACGCGGGCGGGGCGGGGCCGGGCCGTGGCGCGAGTGGGGGTCGCGAGGCGGAATCCTGGCGGCGGGCGCGCGCGCGCCCCCTGGCTCCGCGGCGTCGGGACCGGACCATGGCGGCGGCCGCTCGGCGGCCTTGGGCCCTGCTGCGTGTGCTAGCGACCGCGCTGCTCCTCCCTGGGGCGGCCGGTGAGTGAGCGCTCGTCCGGGGAGAGGAGGCGCAGGGGAGGGAGTGGGCGAGGTGGCGCCTCGGGCAGGTGGGAGGAGAGCGGCGGGGGGCTGCGTGTCCCCGTCGGTTCCTTTCAACAACATGGCGGAGGGGCCGGCTGGGGCGGAGTCGCCTTCCTCCCCCCCTCCCCGCGGTGTCCGAGTCTGGCGGAGCCCGAGAACCGCTCGTCCCTTTTGTTGGCGGCTCCGCCTGAGGGGCCGCGGCGGGGGACGGGCACGGCGCACCGGGCCCGGAGCGGCGGTGGCGGCGGCTCCCGCTGGCGTGACGGTGATGGGCGAGCCCGACAACCGCGGTAGCTCCCCCTGACACGCTCCCCCTGACACCCTCCCGCCGCCAGCGCCCGCCCCGGCCCGCTCGGGATAGCGCCTCGGTGGCGTCTGCCCGGCGTAACTTTTCCGTGCTGCCGGCCCGGCGAACGCCACGAGCCATGCTCGGGAGCCGCCTCCGGCCCCGCTTCTGCCTTCTTCCAGTGGGCACGGGTGGCCGTGGCCCGAGAAGGCAACTTGCTGATCGGTGACGGAGCACTTCCCTTCCTCCCTCCCCTCGGGAGGTGCCGGTGTGTGCCGACGCCGGCCCCGGGTCGGCTGGACGCTGCCGTGCCGAGGGGGCTGCCTCGACTCTCCGCGATGCGCTTGCCCCGCTGCCCGCTGCGCGGGGGGCGAAGGCGGAGCGGCGGCCGCTCGGGGTGCGTGTTGAACGTTCGTGTAGCGAAGGTAAGAGACTCCTCCGCTCCCACGTCAGCGGCTCGGCTCCGTTAGACGGCGCGGTGCGGTGCGCTGGCAGCGGCTGCTCGGGAGCAAGCAGCTCGGTATCTGGAGTCGATTACCGGTCCGTGCAGCCAGAGAGGTAGCTGCCGGCCGTGCTGCGACCGAACGGCGTGAAAACTGCAGCTCCGGTGAAAATTGTGCAGTAAATCGGCACCTCTGCTCTCCAGTCAGAGCCGTGCTGTTGCAGAGCGAATGCATGAAGCAGGATTTTTTAATAACACTCAAAAATGCAAGAAACAGATATTTTCCATTTAAAAAAAAAAGGCCTATTTTGTTGTTTGGTTAGCAGTTTTGTTCCTAATGGAGTGTACACATGTTACAGACGCTCTAGTTTGTTTAGGTTTCTCTTTTACCTGGAGTTAGACGATGATGGCAGATACACAAAAACTGTGTTTTGTCATAGGGTCACTTCTCAAATTGTTCTGTGGTGGATTGTGTTCTCCTTTAGGCTGTAAAGAGGAACAGACTGCTCGGGAGGTGGTGGAGTCCCCATCCCAGGAAGTGTTTAAAAGTCATGACATTCAACAAGGCCAAGTGTAAGGTCCTGCACCTGGGCAGCACAACTCCAGGCTGGGTGGGGAATGGCTGAGAGCAGCCCTGAGGAACAGGACCTGGGGGTCTGGGGTGATGCAAAGCTCAAGATGAGCCTGCAGTGTGAGTGCAGCCCAGACAGAACCGAGCGCTGGGCTGCAGCAAGAGCAGTGTGGGCAGCAGGGCAAGGGAGGGGATTCTGGCCCTTTGCTCTGCTCTCCTCAGACCCCACCTGCAGTCCTGGGTGCAGTTCTGGGCTCTTCAGCCTGGAGAACAGAAGGCTTCGAGGAGGCCTTGTAGTGGCCTTCCAGTCTGTGAAGGCCACTACAGGAGGGATGGGAAGGGACTATTAACAAGGTCTTGCAATGACAGGACAAGGGACAATGGGGTTAAACTGGCAAAGGGGAGATTGAAACTGGATGTTAGGAGGAAGTTCTTTACAGTGAGGGTGGTGAGACACTGTCACAAGTCGCCCAGAGAGGTTGTGGCTGCTCCCTCCCTGGAGGTGTTCAAGGCCAGGTTGGAGGAGGCCTTGAGTGACCTGTACTAATGGGAGGTGTCCCTGCCTATGGCAGGGGGTTGGAACTAGATGGTCTTTCAGGTCCCTTCCAGCCTAAACTGTTCTATGATTCTGTGATCGTGTAGAAATGGCACTCCAGGCTCTGATGGTGTCGGGTTGATGGTTAGACTAAATCATTTTAGAAGTCTCTAACAACCTTGATGACTCTGATTCAGTGAAGTGGAGGAGCACCACAACTTTCATCTTCAATTACAGCTCTAAGACTTCCTGGACTGAGTTTTTACTATGCTGCTTATAATTCAGTCTCAAGTGATAGCTGTGCTGTAAAGAGAATATGGCTCCTTGCACTAAAATGCAGTGTTAGTTGCCCATATTCCTACTGAGGAAGGAGAACCTTTGCTGTAGAAACAGTACAGTTAGCTGAAGTTACCCATGGTGGTTCTCATGAAGGTGCAGAGATTTTAATGATGAAAGCTTTCTTATGTGACATATCCAATTTACACGTTGAAGGAAATTTTGCCTTCGTTTGACCCTTTAGTGCCTCTGACTGATCAAAGGCTTCACTTAATCTCAGCCGTGAAATTAAGGTCTGAAAGCTTTATGTGCAAGCAAGGCAACAACTTCCCTGCAGAAGCTTGGGGACAGGAGAGGTAATGCTTCCTTTTCTCTAAAAAGGGATTACTTCCTGTCCAAGGGAATGGGGCAGAGGGGAGGAATCCAAGGTTCTCGACCCATAGCTCACAGGCAAAAGGGTGGTGCTCAGTGCCATGGTTTAGTTGATTAGATGGTGTTAGATAATAGAATCATAGAATGGTAAGGTTGGAAGGGACCTCAAAGGTCATCCAGTTCCAACCCCCTGCCATAGGCAGGGACACCTCCCACTAGAACAGGTGGCTCAAGCCTCATCCAACCTGGCTTTGAACACCTCCAGGGAGGAAGCAGCCACAACCTCCCTGGGCAACTTGTGCCAGTGTCTCACCAAAAAATAGGTCAGACTTGATCTCGAGCCTGGTTAATTCTGTGATTCTGTGTTTGAATGCTGGAGTACTAAGCTGACAACAGTGCAAGGTACTGCCACTGTTGGTATCCTTGTCATGGTTTGGCAAGAGCTGGGCTTTTTCTGATGCCTTCTGACGCTGCCTTTCTTCACCCTACTGCTTGTGCCAGTGAGTGAGCTGTCTTGTGGCATGGTTTGTATGGAGGCCAAGCAGGTAAGGAATCACAGCAGCTAGCTGAGGATTAGACCAGCCCTAAGTCTTCAGCTGTGTCCATTATGGTCTTTGGCCTCTCAGGTTCTGTGGAGTCTCCTCTTGGATGCTGCAGCATTCACACAATTGCTTCCAGTTGCAGATGTGAACGGTTTGTGTGCTGGAATGGCTTTAAAAGTACAGGTGAAGGAGATCTTTATTCTTTCTGTTTTCACACCACAGCAAAATTATGGTGTAGGCTTTTAATGTTAACTTTCGCATTTTTAAAGCATCCTCTTCTATGAAAGAGGGCAGAAGCACAGCTTGAGTGTATTCTGCTGTAAGAGACAGGAGCTGTGTTGAGCTCTATGGATGAGATGGAATGAACCTGTTGGGCCATTGGGCACCTGCACGGCAGAGAATACAATGCTGCTGCTCTGAAGCTGGGCTTTCTCACAAGGCTTTATCACTGCTTGCAAACTGAGGATAGTGCCTTCAAGTGTTTTATCTATTTGCTCAAGAGCATCACTTTGCCAAAACCTGCTTTTTTTGGTTTTTTTCAGTGGCAGTTTTGCTTACCAAAGATGAATAAAATGCGTGTGAAAGTTGTCCGGGAAATGTGCCGTCTGGTGCTGCTACTTTACAGCAGCTAGTTAGTGCCTTTGAGAAGGACAAATTGGTGAAAGTCATGGAGTGTCATGGGTGAAAAAATGTACCCATGGTCTAGGTACTGCAAGACCTAAACCTTTCTGTGTCTTGAGGTAGCAGGGTTCAGAGATGAGTCAAGTGTAGCGTTTGAGGGGATTGTCTGAATGTCTGCCCAAAGTGGCTCTGCAGGATGTCAGCAAAGACTATCTGTGACCCATAGCCTTCTGCAAGGCTATAAATAAAGGCTTTGTGCCATTTTCTTACATCAGAAAGACAACAGGTACAGACCAGGCTGGCAGGTACACAAGAGTTAGTGCGTAGGTGTACTTAATTCTCTGTGTTGTGTGTTCTGAGGGTAGCATTGGCTTCTGAGCTCTTGTGGGCCAGCCTCTGCTCAGTCCTGTCAGGCTCTGTGGTTTCACTGTGCCATTTCAGCTTTCTTGATACTCAGTGTGGGCTTTCCAGTCTGCAGCACCTGTGGAAGAGAGGCATTTTAAAAGGGAATGCAAAACTCTCAAACTAGGAGTCTGAGTAATTGTACTCAGCACAAGGGGTTAATCAGACTGAGGTGTGAGAGGTGTGCAGCTGGTCACTTGTGTGACAGGACAGGTATCATGATGCACACACAGGCTCTTGTAGCTGCATTGTCTTACTATCTCCTGCTATGGGAGCCAAGCAGGAGTGATTCTGTGCAGTGAGTATGTTGCAGTGAGGAAATGCAGTGGAGAGGGCACCAAGTTAACTGTACTGGCCCAGTTTCTGTTCCTGGCTAGCTGTGTAACTTCAGCTGTCTGGACTTTCATTTCCCAAGCTTCAGGTCCAACAAGCATGGCTTTCCATTGGTTACTTGTGCTAGGCTCCATACAGACACTGTTGTAATACTTTAAAAAAAAAAAAAAAAAAAATCGGTACCGTGGAAAACGTGGGCTGAGGCTCGAGTGAGAAGGCAGCTAAGGTTTCAGGTTTGTACCCAGCTCTGTGTTTCAGTCCTCCTGCACGTGTGCACCAAGGCTGGTGCTGGCTGTCACTCCCCAGATGGACCAGTGCAACCAGAGTGAACCGAGATGGTTATTACTGCTCCTGCACGGGCTCCTGCTTGGCTTTGGTGAGTGCAGGAGGGAATGGAGAGAGAGTGGTCTTCCTTCTCCAAGGACTTGTGCACTCTGGAGAGTGACACCTGACCATCTCAGGGTGGTCAGCAGCATCCTGTTTGTCATGGCTAAGGCCATGGTTGTTGTGGTATAAAAGCATTATTTATGTTCAGTTTGGAAAGAGCAGAATTGCACTTACTGAAGTCTGTATCTGGAATGTGGGGAACTGTAATGGAGCTTCTGTGCCTGGAGGAATACCTGAGATTGCAGCTTTTCCTTTTTAATGCAACACTGTGTAAGGAGATGTCTCCAGCTTTAAAGTTCACTTTCAACTGCTCATCTCCTGTCTATGTTTTTCCTACTAGAAATCCCTTTGGTGTTTTTCTTTAGTGTTCCAGCTCTGTGTGGCCAGGAAGATTCCTTGCAGTGTTCTGAACTTTTCTGTAGCCACTCAGAACATGCACCAGTGCTAACAGAGATCTCTCTCCCCTCTGCACCCAGCACTGCAGTGCTACTGCCATCTCTGCACGAAGGACAACTTCACCTGTGTGACAGATGGGCTGTGCTTCACCTCGGTGACACGGACTGCAGATAAGGTCATCCACAACAGCATGTGCATAGCAGAGGTTGACCTGATCCCCCGGGACAGGCCCTTCGTCTGCGCCCCCTCCTCCAGGGATGGAGTCATCACTGTGCCTCACTGCTGCGACAGAGACCACTGCAACAAAATAGAGCTCCCCATCCCAACACCAGGTGAGGGACTCAGGCATGCTTGGAGGGGTTGCTCTTTCTTTTTTATCAGAATTCTGTAAGAGTGGAGGCTTGACTTTCAAAGTTCTTGGTGAATTTGAACACCTGAAGTGCAGGTTAGACTGCAAATAAAGCTTCAAGACATTTGGAACAAGAAATTTAATCTTCTGGATAGGGGTATGAGGGCTCATGTGCAAATTAAAAGGAATCTGTGGCTAGGCCATAGTCACTGTTGTCCCTTGTAATGGTTATTTTGATTCTTGAGTAAGTTGCTGTGCAAAGGCTTTAACAGGCAGTTCATGGTGGAGTACAGTATGTTTAGTTGCAGGAAGGGAAGAAACAGCTTTACCATTTTCTCCTCTTTTTGCTGTCAGGCCCTACTCCAGGAAAAGCAGCTTCCAATCTAGGACCCGTGGAACTTGCTGCTGTGATTGCTGGACCTGTTTGCTTTGCCTGCATTTCACTGATGTTGATCCTCTACCTGTGTCACAACCGGACTGTCATCCACCACCGCGTGCCAAGCGAGGAGGATCCCTCCCTGGATCGCCCATTTATATCAGAGGGAACTACTTTAAAGGACTTAATATATGATATGACAACTTCAGGCTCTGGCTCAGGTACTGCCTCACTTCTAGCAGTAATTGCTCTGTGTTTAAGAGCCTGGCAAGGCATCAGGGTTTTTAACTATTGTCAAGTAAACTCGCCATTAGCTGTAGAAATTACTAGAAAAGCTGCTTCTGTGTGGATTGGTTCAGTATCAGCCCAGACTCAATCTGTGGAAGTAAGCAAAGTACAAAGGAGTTGCTGCTGCTGTTCCTCATCAGGGCACAGGCTGGTGTGCAGGGAACATCGCAGCTGGCTGTCCTCAGTGTTTTGTTTCTCCTGTTGGTAAGACTGAGCCATTCCTTCTGCAGAGCATTTTCTGTGGGATTAAGGTGATGGAGAAGTGTTTTTTCTTTAGCTTTAAATGAGCTACTCGCAATACATGGAGAATATTCTGGATTCTAAGTGCAAGTATCCATTTCTCTGTCCATAGAAGAGAGGCATTATGCAGACCATATCTGAAGAATTCCTGTCCCTTGCTTTCATCAGGCTTTGGTTTAATCCCAGTTTCAGCAGTTGTTGCTCTGTAAAGATGAGGCAGTGGCCTGCTCACTGCATACAGTCCCTGTGGTGGTTAAATGGGCATCAATAAGAGATGATGTGCCAGATAAATCTTCTTATAAATACAAACTTGGGAGTCTGTGCACACTAAGGTACCTTAATGGAACAGGGATCTGATATTTAGTAGTAAGTGATTATCTGTTTAGAGTGATACTGAAGGTTAAATCTCCTTTCTAGGTTTACCTTTACTTGTGCAAAGAACAATTGCAAGAACTATAGTGCTGCAGGAGAGCATTGGGAAGGGTCGCTTCGGAGAGGTTTGGCGCGGAAAGTGGCGAGGGGAGGAGGTTGCTGTGAAGATCTTCTCCTCCAGAGAGGAGCGCTCCTGGTTCCGGGAGGCAGAAATCTACCAGACAGTCATGCTGAGGCACGAGAACATCCTGGGGTTCATAGCTGCAGACAACAAAGGTTTGTGACACTGTGAATTAATTTTTGTGACCGTGAGTCCCGTCAGAATATCTGTGGAGGGGAAAAAGTTGTGAGGGTCCAATTAAGAGTAAAGAAACCAGTTTTGTCACCAGAGCATTTCTGAGTTTGGCAGGCTTGCCACAAGGACAATGAAGGAGCTTTTTCTATTTCTGAAAAACATTGTTTAAAGCTGAGAGAGGTGACTGACTGTTCCATGGAGTGTAATGTCTACAAGCAAGGCGAAATGAGTTCTAGCTGAGGTGGGTTTCAAAATGTAGATTCCTTATCCTGTCAGCCTGCACATTTGCTGAGGCCCTGTACCTGTGCTTTCCTGATCGCCTAATAAGAGAGAGGTGTGCAAGAGATCATCTCCAACCCTGTTCTCTTAATATAAAACAGGAGTTAGAGAAGTCATTGGGAGGGCCAGAAAAGCCTTTTGTTCCCCTTTTGATTTGAATTCCTTTAACAATCCTTTCTCTGTGGCTAAAAAGTTCAAGGTATTTTGTGTCCACTAGTTTACAATGTGAACAACTCAGTGCTTATCTGTCACTCGAGTGCCTGGGGACATCTGCAAGTGTCCTTCCTGGTTCAGTGAGCAGTCACACAGCAAGCTAGTTTGCTCATCACCCGTGCTTTTCATCCTCTTGTGCCTCCTGGAAACCTCACTTTTGGCCAGAAAGTGAGGTGGGTTTTGACTTTGCTTTTGAAGTAATTAATTCAAGTACTGCTTGCAGGCTTCTGCTCTGGCAGTTAAAATGCACCAGCTCCTGGTAACTGGGAATAAGGGTGACACAGGTGGGGTGTCTGTGTGTGTGTGGCACTCATGGCAGCGTTCTCTTGCAGACAATGGTACATGGACTCAGCTGTGGTTGGTGTCAGACTATCACGAGCACGGATCACTCTTTGATTACCTCAATAGGTACACAGTGACAGTGGAAGGAATGATCAAACTGGCTCTGTCCACTGCCAGTGGCCTTGCTCATCTTCACATGGAAATTGTTGGCACACAAGGTAACCTTACAACTGCTCAACCTGTCGTATGGATGGCACTGCAGTGCTTTAGAGCTTGCACACACATAGCTCCTCCTTTGTGCTAGGTCTCTCTTCTCCACTAGAACATTTGGCCTTATCAGGGCATAGCTGCTTTGCACACAGCTATGTACTGGTGTGATGGGAGGCAGCCAGCTCACCACAGATACCAAGCAAGTCCCTTGTGGTGCTGAGTGAATGGAAAAATGTCTGTTTGGGACCTGTGGTAATTTCTGAACCAGCAGAACTTCCTCATTTGGAAGGGTTCTTTACATTCCTTTCTATGCTACATGCAGATTCTGGGTTTTAATGATAAAAACACCAGCTAAAAGGCAGTAAGTAATGGTGCCTGTAGTATCTTAACTTCGATTTGGGTCAATTTCCAGAGATACTGGAAACTCATTTTGTGACAAGTAGTACCAGTGTGTATACAATAAACACCTGCAGGAGGAGGGAAAGGAGTATTAGAGTAGAGTAACTCAGTAGGAACTGAGGACTCTTGTGGACAGCCAGCCCACAGTGAACTAGGCCAGGAGTTACCTTGATGCACACAGAGCAGGGCTGGAAGGAGTTGTGTAGCTTCAAACCAAATCTGCGCTAGGCCCAGAACAATGGCAGTTAGCTGATTTACAGATGTGTTTCTGCTTTGTTCTGCCCTCACAGGCAAACCAGCAATTGCCCACAGAGATCTGAAATCCAAGAACATCTTGGTCAAGAAGAATGGAACCTGCTGCATCGCAGACCTGGGGCTGGCGGTGCGGCACGATTCAGCCACCGACACCATTGACATCGCCCCCAACCACAGAGTGGGGACAAAGAGGTGACAGTGTTGAGGGCAGGGAGGGGGCTCCCGTAGTGAGGAGCTTTTGCAGGGAAGGCACACAAGAGGACGAACACGAGCACAGGAATGTGTAAATAGTGCAGGTGGAGCTCCCAGGCACTGCTGTGCCAGCTAATCACTTGCTTAGCATGTGCTTGGAAAGCATATTGAGCCTTGGCAAAGTACTTGGAAAATGCTGTGTGGTCCAAGTGTGTAGTAAAACACTTGGGAGACTTTCATGAATGAGTTTTGGAGACTTCTCTGTTGTCTGTTCTTTTTTGCCTTATCTTGCATGGAAATGTTGCTTGCAGCCCAATCTGGAATGTAAGACAAGCTTCACACTTCAGAAAACACAGCATTTTGCTTTCACTGTCAGTATCCTCTGTGGTAGAACACACAAGGTGCAGATCCCTGAATGTGGGCTTTGATGGGATTGTATTTCTGAGAGAAATAGGGGAATTTAGAGCAGCAGGCATCTTTGTCAACTAGTGCAGAAACAGAGTTAGCAATGGAGGAGTAAACATGCTCCCTTTCTTTTCAAGGCCTGCTTCTGAATTTGGAAATTCAGATTGTCTTGCTCTCAGAAGAGCTCAGAGCTGTTTAGCTCCATCAGTGCAAGTGCAGTTAAACTCACTGGCTGCAGGTTGTCATTGCTGACCCTCCAGACAGTAATAACTGGGTGCTGATTTTCTTCAGTACTCTGTGCAGGTGTACAGCATGCAGAGGCAGCAGCACTGACAGGGAGCCACAGCAGCAGGTGTGCAGTGTGGGCAGGTTTTGTCTTTCGGATGCCTGCAGGCTCAGAGTGTGTCCAACTGGAGTATGCCTGCCTGGGTTCAGGGCTATGTGTGATTAACTTCAGTGTGTGCCCAAGCAATGCTGGAGAAGAGTCTGCCTTGATGTTGCCCTATCTCCAATCCATACATTAAAAAATCATTTTTATTATAAATATATCTTTAGTATGCTGAATGGAGGGTGGTGATTGTTGGTTTAGAATGACTAACGACTTAGGCTGCCCCTTTAGTTTGCGGCTTTTTGGAAGAAAAAAGCATGGAAGGCTCTGTGAAGAAAAGACTTTAGAAGAGGTACTGAGCATTTGACTGACAATGGCATCTCTGCTGTGCTCATCTTTTACTGATTCCAAACAAGCCACACAAATGGGCAGATGAGATTTGTGTTCTGAGCTGCTACTACTGGATTGCAAAGTGCTGGCTGTTACTGCTTCTCACGATCTGCAGTGAGCAGCAAACCATCGAGACTGGTTTGGAATTTGTCATTGCAGCCTGGCTGTGGGCAGCACGCATGCCACACAGGACTTTGCTTTTTCTGCTGCTCCTGCATGCAAAGAGGAATGAGATGCATATCAGTGGCCTTCTGTAGTCTGGTCTGTGCAGAAAGCAAAGCACCCTTCCAGCTGTCTCCAGATCCCAGTTACAAGATTTCTTCTTGCGCAGGAGCCATTCAGTTGCTCGTTCACCTGCCTTGTGCTTCTTCACGAGAGTAAAGCTGTAGTAACTGTCTTGCTCTTGCAGTGGGCAGAAGCAGGATGGAGCCTGTCTCTCACATTAGAGACCTGAGCCATTCTTACCTCTGACATTGTCCATTCCCATAAAAGGCTTGGGCCCCTCTTCTTCCCTCTTGCACGTTCTTTGGTAGGTAACTGCACCCCTGAAAAGTTTTCCGTAATAAGGTTTGGATCCTGCGTTTCCATGACAGCTTTAGCTCCTGTGGGTTGCTACTGCTAGTACCTCTTCTGCACATGGAAGCTCTGTGTGCAAGTTCAGGGAGATGTGACCAAGTTCACGTTCTTCTGATGATTATCTGCTGTAAAAGTATGTGATCTAGGGACCAGGCACACTCACTCTTGGGTGAGAGGTCTGAGTGCTGAGCCAGACTTATCCTTCTCTCCAAGTGAGTCTTGATTTCTGTCCTGTTCAGAGACTGAGCTTTGTCAGAGAGTGAGAGCTGTGTATGTTCACAGCTCAGCCTGCAGCATTGAAGCAAGCAGTGTGAGCTTTAAACTGAGGAGATGAAATTCCTTTCTCACTCCCTGAGGCAAAGAAAAAAAAAATAGACTCTCAGTCTTTTTTTATTTTGAGAAGTGTGGCCCAACTGTCACTTGTGGTAGTTGAAACAAGCTGTGTTTTGAAAGAAGTTTGGCTGTGAATTGCACCTTAGCATGAGGGCCTTTCTGCAGTTTACCCAAACCCAGCAAATTCAGGCCGTGCTTGTGAAGAACAAACCTGGTCCAGATTTTGCATATGGGCCCTGCTTAAGGGTGCCAAGCTTCATGTGTGTTGTAAAAGAACTTGAGGCACTTAATGCAGAGCTTTGGGACTGCAAGGGCTGGGAGAAGAGGTCAGCAAGCACTGGAAGCTGGGCAGGGCCATGCTTAACTAGCACCTGTGAGTGTCTTTGTGTGACTTCCCCTTCCGCTCCTGGAGGGACCCAAGCTGCAGCCCTTGCTCAGGTCACGGGTAGCCTGCAGTGCTCTCTCTGACAAGCAGTGCATTACAGACTGACAAGGAGCTGCATATCTGTCCTGCCGTCTGACAGCTGTGGCATGCCTCAGCTGGGACTGCACCAGGTGACCTGCTTGCCTGTCACCTTTCTTGTTTGAGCAGTGATCTCCCAGGCTTTCTGAGCAATCAGTCACCATTCTCTGTGTTATGGAAGCCAAAGCCAATCTAAATGCATTGATGGAAGATCACGGTAAGAGGTCAATTTGCCAATAAATTCAACGCAAGTCACATTTGGGAAGTGCATATTTTTTTTTTGCAGGTTTGAATTCAGCCTCATTCAGGCCTTTTATAGCCATTCCTGCTAACATCCTTGTTCTTGGGATGATTTGCAGAAGCTGAGGCAATCTCCTGTACTTCCTGTGCAAGTGAGTGTCCAGCAGCCCTAGCTGGTGTTTGGCTTGGTGTTTTTCCAGCTCTGTCACTCTTCTCATCCCCATATGGTCTTAAGATAGATCAAATATTCTTTCTTCTAGACATATGAAACGACATAAGAAGCTTATCCCATAATACAATGCCCTTGGAGAGCGTTAGAACACCCCTAGCAGTGTTGTGTTCTTGACTGAAGCAGTTTGGGCATGAGTGGCCTGGAACAATTCGAGCCTTGTCGGTGTCAGAGACTGTGACATGCATCATCTCAAGGCTGTGCTGCCATTCAGTAGACAGTGTTGAAGTGTGTTTGACATTCCTGCTTAGACAACTGTGCTGTGCTTATCAGTTGTGGGGAACTGATACGCCTGGGCAGTGCTTAAGAGAGCTCTGGTGGCAGCAGCCCTTGCTGGACTCCTTTCATTTTTGCACTTGTTGGTAGCCTCTACTTCCTTGTGTGTCACTTCCATGAGGCACAGCAGTGCTGAGAGAGTTCTGAATAGTCCAAAATCCTGAGACCTACTTCTGGTGTGTCACGTGTTCTGCTGACCATCCCTGGCATCAGGAGAAGAAAATCTGGAATGCCGATGCAGCGGAGCTGAGCACAGGCTTCTGTGGCTGTCCCAGAGGCCGAGCTGTGGCCTTACACCTTGCTCCACCCCAGTAACCTGCCTGCTGGTTTTATACAGTTACCTGTGCCTTCTAAACCCTCCATTCAGTGTCTGCCTGCTTCATTGCTGTGTCAGCTGGGGTGGCACCGGCAGAGCAGTGATGTGGAGAGGCACCTGAGCTCTGCTGAACCCCATCTGCTGGGCTGAACTGCCAGAGCTGTAGCAGGCTGTGCTGGTGCTGACTGATGCAACAAGCACCACTCATTCCCTCCAGCAGGGACGCTGCTGGCAGGAGCTCTCACAGTGTGATGCACACTGCCACTTTGCTTGGTGTTCCTGCAGGAGGCCCAGTCACTGAACAAGGTAACAGTCACCTGGACGCCATGGCCAGTGTCTGTCACAGAGTGTGGCAAGACACGTTGTACGGTGACTTCTCTTGTGAGCACAGTTGTTAATGTGTAACCCAAATTCTAATCAAACAAAACCTCTTCTAAAAAAAGCCTGGCATGGCTTATGGAGGGGCTCAGAGACAGTGTGGTGAAGCAGCAGCTCCTGCAGTGGCAGGGAGGCTTTGTTTCCAATTTGCCCTTAGCAGTGCTACTCTTTTAACTGGCCTTCATGTCTGTTCCCTCTCAAGCCTTGCTGGAGGATGTTTTGAGTAGATGCAGATTGCAGGAGCTAGAGCTTCCTCCTGCAGGGCCTCTGGAGCCCAGCCAGGCTGGGGTTCTGTCCATCCCAGCCCACGGATGTAGCTTTCTTGCTTGGGATTCAAGCCGTGGTGAGTGTGGGCATATAGAGACACAGAGCTGGTGGCACAGGCTGCTGTGAACCCATATAAAGCAATGTCAGAACCTGTATAAAACAGGAGTGTGGGCAGCCAGGCCTTTTCCATCTCTCCAGATGGTCAGAGCTGAAGTTGCATTTTGAGAGCACACTTTCTCTTCTGCAGTCTCACAAGTCCTTGCAGGGTTATGAGTCCTTTACCCTCGATGTGCCTAGGGCCCTCTCCTGTGCTCCACAGCCTCACTCATGCCCATCTGCAGTGGCTGATGGGTATCCCTCGAAGCACACAGGAGTGCCAGTGCACAGAAAGAACAGAGTTAATGAGATAAGAGGCGTTGTGGTGAGCAGGTGTAGGGCACAGTCATGCCAGCTTAGTGACTGGCAGCTGTCTGTGCAGCTGACCCTTCTGTTGTCCTTTTGTTACTCCCAGTCACCCTTTTTGTAAATGTTTCCCCATCCCTGGAGGTGTTCAAGGCCAAGCTGGGTGAAGCCCTGAGCAACCTGGGCTAGTGGGAGGCTTCCCTGCCCATGGCAGGAGATTGGAACTGGGTGATCTTTCAGGTGCCTTCCAAGCCAAACCATTCAATGATTCCTCGATAAGCACCTAGCCTGGCACTGCCTGTAGCCATGCCTGGGCTTTCTCCAGAGCTCATCAGTTAGCGACTGGAGGCTTTTGGCCTTGTCGTTGTCTCCGTGATCCTGTGCTTGTCAGGTTCAGGGATCTATTTGTTCATCACTTAATGTTTTACTCATGCCCCTGTTCCTTTGCTGATAATTATTTTCCCCTTTATACTAAAAGGTCTGTGATGGATAACCTTAAGGAAGTAGGTTTTTCTTTGCTGTCTTTTTCACGGCAGACCAGATTCCAGTAACCAGTACATCATTGCTACATGGTAAGGTGGGGTCTGTGTATTTGATATGTGCCTCGGTGGCACTGAACTTACAGTGTTTATTATTAATGTGTTGAACTGCAAACAGGTACATGGCCCCTGAGGTGCTGGATGACTCCATCAACATGAAGCACTTTGAGTCCTTCAAGCGAGCAGACATCTATGCCATGGGCTTGGTGTTCTGGGAGATCGCTCGGCGCTGCTCCATCGGGGGTAGGTGCTGGGAGCTGTGAGTAACCTGTGGAACTCCATCAGTGTGAGTAGGCAGCTGGCTGTTGCTGCTGCAAATAAAATGCTGTTTGCTCCACCTCTTGCTGAGCCACAGCTGCTGAGGAGAACAGGAAGTGCCTGTGTCTGTGTTCATTGCTTTCTAAACCTTGCAGAGAGAGGAGAAAAGGATGGAGGGCAGATGGCACAAGTCAGGGCTAGCTGCCACATGCTCAGATAACATCCACACCTTCTTTAAAGTAAAACGTTCTGCTCCTGAGAAATGCCTGTAGCACAGCCTATGGGACAGATAAGACAGCTTCCATCCTCAACAAATAAGAGAGAAATGCCAGCACTAAACATTCCTCAAGGGTAATGCCAACACCTCTCATTGGATTTTCAGTCCTGATAATGTAATTTTTTTTAAATAGAAGCAAAGAAGTGAGGACAGGCTATGAGAGTTGGGGCCCTTCAGCCTGGAGAAGAGAAGGCTTCGAGACCTTATAGTAGCATTCCAGTATCTGCTCCCTCTCTGGAGGTGTTCAGGGCCAGGTTGGATGACGCCTTGAGCGACCTGTTCTGGTGGGAGGTGACCCTGCCCATGGCAGGGGGTTGGAACTGGATGATCTTTGAGGTCCCTTCCAACCTAAACCATTCTGTGATTGTAAGTGGTAGGGCACTGGTAAGAAACAGTAACCAGTGAAGAAGCTGTGGCTCAGTGTTTGCTACAATGAAGCTGTTTTCAACCCCTTACAGGAATCCATGAAGATTACCAGTTGCCATACTATGACCTCGTTCCTTCAGACCCTTCTGTTGAAGAGATGAGGAAGGTTGTGTGTGAGCAGAAGCTAAGGCCCAACATTCCAAACAGATGGCAGAGCTGTGAGGTATTGCCCAACTTCCCTAGATCTGCTCACATGAACACCATGGCTGTTGCTGGTTTTAGTGGCTTGAAAACTGTGCTGCTTGTTGAAGGGAGAAGGATTGCTGCTTCTAGAACTTCATCTCATTCAGGTCATTGTGGCTCTGTTGAATGCCATTGATACTAGGCATTAGTATTTGATGTGACTTCACCCAAATTAATAGCTGACCCTGCTGGGGGGTTCCAGACCCCCTTCCTTTGGAGCACAGGTGATGCCAATGTCAGTTAAGCTGCTCTCAGTCATGCTGCACAGGAACAGCAGTGCAGGTAAATCATGTGGCTGGTGGGGCTGACTGAACTGTCTCCACAGCAAGCTGCGGTGCTGTGGTTTGGGTTTGTGCCCATCGCAGTCTGATGCACAGCAGTGTTGTGGCTGCTGCTGAGCTGTGCTTACACAGCTTCAAGGCATTCTTCCTTCTCACTCTGCTTTTCCCCACTGCTGAATAGACTGAGGGTGGGCAAGGACTGAGAGGGAATGCATCTGGGACCCAAGTGGATCAGAGCCATGTTCCACACCACACAGTGTGCTACTCAGCAGTAGAGCAGGGCAGAAGCTTAATTTTCCTGGTGCTGCCTAGGGGCTAGCTGGACATGGGTTGCACTTGGGTAAGCACTTGGGTTTGTTTCACTGGTTTTCCTTTGTTTTAGCTTAGTCTTCCCCCTTGGCCTGGTGACCTGTTCTTGCCTCAGCCCAGGAACTTTCTCAGTTTTGCCCTGATGATTGTCTCCCCCATCCCACTGAGGTGTGAATGAGCAAGGGGCTGCGTGGGGCTCAGCTGCCTGCCAGGGTTACCCACAGCAGGGACAGCAAAGGTACCTTTGTGTCTCCAGAAGTGAACTGCTGGTTGCAGCTGAACGTGCTGCCAGCACAGCAGTGCTGCTTGGTGGCACACAAATGACATTGTCAGCAGTACTGTGCTGCCTCATGGTGAATGCTGTCTTGGAACTCACACCCTCGGGGGTTATTGCCCCATCCTGGTGTGGTAAGGAATGTTCTACAGACTGGCAAGAGTAGCCTCTAAGCAGTTGTCATCCAGAACTAGGGTGGCCTTAGTACATTGTGTGTCCACTCTGAAAGGTGAACACGGTTGTTAGGAAGCTGAGACTCTAAGCCAAAGACCTAGAAGTGAAGTGTGGATGTGGTGTCCACTCCTGACCACACCTCTGGTGCTGCAGCAAGGTCATGATGCTGGCAGTGGTGTGCATAGTAGCCATCTCCTGCCTTTCCAGACACCTATGTTCTTACTGCATGCTCCACCAGGGCTGAACCAACACCTGCTGATTCAGGCCTTGGGAGGACAGCTGTGGTAGGCTACAGCAGGGGCAAGGAGATTGGTAAGATCTGATGTGCTGTAGATGGAAGAGGAAAGGGTTCTGGCGCATGTGAAATGGATCCATGGCACTGCTCTCTGGCATTTTAAAGAATTCTGATTTTCTGCAAAGAAAGAAAGAATTAGAGGGGTTTTATACCCTGCACTTTTCCATGTAGCTGTAGCACCCATGACAGATGTCAGAAATATGTGGAGCGGCTGAGGCAAAGCAGAGGCTGGTGTTGGAGCAGTAGCTGGTGACAGCATTCCTTGTCTCTTTGCAGGTGACCACACTGGCTGCCTGCCTGTGCAGGGAGCAGCAGCAGGTGACCACACTGGCTGCCTGCCTGTGCAGGGAGCAGCAGCAGGTGACCCCCTCTTGTCTCTGGCAGGCACTGCGGGTGATGGCCAAGATAATGCGCGAGTGCTGGTACGCCAACGGGGCCGCCCGGCTGACGGCGCTGCGCATCAAGAAGACGCTGTCGCAGCTCAGTCAACAGGAGGGGATCAAGATGTGACCCTGGGTTTGCCCCGAGGGAACGCTGTCACAGGCCCCCGCTGGAGTGGCTGTGAAGAGGATCAATTGTTCTACCTCACTGGGGGAACAGAAGGATATTGCTGCCTTTTAGTACTTATAGGAACATCACTTGGTAGGATCTTTGTGGATGTGCTGAGCAGTTGTGTCGGGTCCTTTCTGTGCACTATGAGCCTCTTTCCCGGGTTCCTTACGAAGCATCGTGTAGTCTAGTCTTGGTTTTATTAACCTCTGATGTTGTATTTGGAAAGTCAATGGCTAGTCTTAACTTGCAGATAACTCTGCTAAAGACAGGAGGTTGCTGTTACAACCCAGCTGCTTCCCAGCAGTGTCCTAGAACATGTGGATAGCTCCGGAAGCAGCTTTGCTCCTGGCTGGTGCAGTGACTGTCCTGTCACAGCTCTAGCATTCAGTGTAAGTGTGCTGCTGGAGCTGCTTTGCTAACTGTTCAGGCAGTGCATCTCTTGGGCTCTTACCTTGATTTGCAGACTCACCTTGCTCAGTAGCAGGAACATGACTTATGCAACTACACCTGATTGCTGAGGGGTTCCCATTTTTTCAGAGCATCACATTGCCTTCAGACCAGATTGTATCATACCAGAAAGTGCCACTTTGGAGCCTCTTCCTGTGCAGCAGCAGGAGCAGACCAAGCCTATGGTACATTTGGTTTCACAAACACATTTAAAATCAGCTGTTCCTTTGTCTAACTAAAAATCTGAGTCATGTTCATTTCAGTGAGTCCATAATCCATGGAGTATCTTTAATTTCACCAAAATCTGACTCTAAACCACTGTAGTAGTTTTAAATAGTGTAAGCTAGTTAATTAACAGTCTTATTTTGTAATTGTCAAATCATGAATCAATTCTGTATAAGATTTTGTTCCATGGTACTTCTGAAATGCTTGGAGTACCTGTCTGCTTCAGAAAAGCAGCAAGAAGGGTAAGATAGTCTTAAGGGAGACTTTACTCCATGAACTCAACAAACCTGTTTTCTGTGCAGTTCTGCAGAGCCTTAAGGCCGAGATAACAGTATTTGCAATTAAACAACGATTAAGTGCACCTGTAAGGAGGGAGAAGTTATTTGAGCTTTTGCACTCAAAAGTTCAAAGCTGCTTATAAATCTTCTGTGCATATGTTTTGTGTGTGCCTCATACACAGGAAGTGGTGAGCTGCAGCTCTTTGGATTGAAACACCAGAGGATTCCAGCAATCCTCTTCATAGTTACAAGAACAAAGCTCCTGGTGGCTTGTGTTGTAAGAACACAGAGGAGCATGCACGGCTTTAGTCAAGATTTACCCAAGACTCTGAAGGACATCACAGGATTGTCACAAACTGCTTTAAAAATGAAAACATTTCTGGTGGAGAGTGGGGGAATTAGTATGGAGAATTCTCTGTGAACAGCTTCCTGTTGCCAGGGTGTTTACTAAAATTGCAGTTTTAGAAAGAGCCTGGTTGGCCTTTTGATTTTATTAATGCCCAAAGCACTCAGTAGCATTTCAGTGCCTGGCAATTAATGTGCCACCTCTTAGAACACATCGCTGTCCATCCAACTCAGAGCAACTTTAACTGTGCTCTCTTTCCCTCTCAGCATCCAGTCCTCTGAGTTTTTCAGAGCTAGGAGCAGTGCAGGGTGGTTGCCAACAGGAGTGTAGCTGAGATCCTGCCCCACAGTCTGTGGTACGTTGGCAGTGAACGCAGAAGGGTGAGTGAGCCTAATAAGGAGGAGCTGTGTGGTGACACAGGATTTGGGTGAGGGAAGCACCTGGCTGACTCTTCCACACCTCCATGTTCTCAGTGCTTGCTTGGAGGTGGGTTTAAATGAGGTGGGAACTGCAGACTCCAGAGGCTGTGCTGCAGGTAATTAAATGCTTTATCTCAGCCTCCTGTAGGAGCTGGGTTTACAAAATGCAGCTGTCACACTCATGTTTGTTTGGCATTGTCTGAGCAGCCAGGCTTAGTGCTTCAGGCCTCTCTCAAAGCTGGGTCAAAAATGACTTCTTGCAGGTATTTGCAGTGCACTATTGCCTCTGTGCAAGTGGACAGCTGTGCGCACACAGCAGTTATGGCTGTTCTGAGGAACGATTGGAGTAAACTCTCAGGTCTGTCCACTTGATGTGCCTCTAACAAGCTCTGTGTGTCTAGAGAAGTATTGAAAGTAAACAGGTCAGCATCGGAATAGAATTTACTGTGTTGACATACTAGTGTCAGAGGCCTCTTTGTAAAACAACCGTGTTAAATTTAGAGCTTTTCGTAGATGTAGCTGGACCTTGAACACATTAAAATGATGCTGTTCGTACTACAGAGCCATCAGGCTATTGGCATGCTTCAGGTTTTTATAGTCATCTGGAAGATAACATGAGAGAGCTTCCAACATAGATCACAAGTAGTTCCACTAGTGGCTTTTGTAAGCCACACCAAAACCTTTTCACCCTAAGGTTCAGTTTCCTAAAATGCAAGGAACACCTAGAAGAGAACGCATAGCAGGCACGCAGGTTGTGCAGCCAGCTCTGCAGTGCCTGGGTGCCTGTCTCACCTCAGTCACTGGTCTGCTCTTTCCTCAACTGATAGTAACTACTCTTACATGGTTCTGCTTCTCAGCTGTGTAGTAAAAGCTTGTGAAAGCAGGATGGGGAAGATGCTTGATGCAGGGAGTGACACAGGGAAGGTTGTGCTGGGACCACCTCATCACCCCGATGGGAATGCAGCACAGCGAGATCCTGAGTAGAGCTGTCTGTATCCTGGGTTCTGACACCACAGCTTGGAGCTTTGTTGTTCTTTTCCATTATATGAACTGAACACCTTTTACAAAGGCTGTGTCTGTATATATTATGTACCTTTGAATGTTACCTGTGTGAGATCATATCTTATCTATATGGGCACAGGTACACTGAAGTATTTTTTGAATTAAGATTGTAAAATCACCAGATCTGCTCTTGGAAATCCAGGGGGACCAAAATATTTTAGCATTCAAGATACTAATTTTGTATCGTTTCAAGTATATACCAAAACAGTTTCTGATGAATACTGATGCAAATGTTTATTGTAAATATTACAAACCTGATGTATTCACTTGAGATTTGTGGATTTAATCAGTCTGACATTTCAGTAGCGTCGAAGCCTTGGTTTGGTTTACAGACTTGTGATATGGACAGGTAGAATGTGGACATGGAGAATGAGGAGCACTGGAGATAGCCTTATAACGAAAGGCCCAAAATGCTGGTTTTGGAGTGCTGAAATTCTTCAGGGACCTTCCACCTCAAACGATGGAGTTCTGGGCCGTTTCTCAAGCTGACTCCCCAAGCGTGACAGGCTGTCATCCTGCAGGAGCTCCACTGTGATCCTAAGGGAGACTTTGTACATAGGGAGAGATGTGGGGCCTGCCTGTGTGGGATATGAAGGTGTCAAATGCAACAGAGGCTGTTTGATTCCTTTCAGTGCTGGTTCTGAGTGTGACTGCCATGAAATTTACCTTTTAGTTAGTTCCTTCTTTCTGTTGTGCCATCCAAACGATTCCAAGGGGTTGAATCATTTTGTGTTTTAAAAGCAAAATAAAAGTTCACCATATCAGTTGCTTTAAACTCAAATTACCTCTGAAGAGACCAAGGTACATTTTACCTCGTGTATATAGCATGTGATGTTTTCCAGAGCACTCTCTGGGCCTGCAGTTACGTGTTCCTAGAAAGGTGGCTGTGATGAAGCCCACAGGGTCAGCGGTACTCACTGCATTGTCTGGTGCCCCAAATGCTTTAATTTCTTCTGTTTTGTTGTATTGGCAAATTTGCTGCTCTGTCACTGTAGCACCTGCCCTTGTGTAGCTCTGTGAATACTGCCTTGTAAACGTTACCTCTGGGGTGAGCTGAGGATCCTGTACAGACGAGTGTCACTTTTTAAAAGCTTCCTCAGCTGTGCATTTCCCTTCCGTTTCTGACCGGATGTGTTGTGTTTGTAGAGGATGCATTGCCGTGGGCTGTACATAGCACAGCAGAGGAGTGGGTGTTCGTGTTAAGTGCTTACACTACAGTAGAGAGATGGAAGCAGTGGAAATAAACAACTTTTTTTTTTTTTTTCCACAAGGCGTGAGTTGTCTGTCCGAGGCAGCAGCTGCAGGTAGGTGTGGATCTGGCTGTGCTGGAGGGGATTGTCCTTGTCCACAACTCCATTTTGGACTGGTCTTGGGTTTCTGAAGGAAGGGGAATATGTGGAAACAACCCAAAATGTGATATCTCGCCCTTCCATACTGGGGTGTGCTCCCATGAGTTGTGGCGCAGACGTGCCCAGGCAGCATTAGCAGAAAGTCCTCCTTCAGAGGGGGAAGCCGTGAGCTGCCCGGGGCCGTGCCCTCTGCTGTCCCTAGATGCTGCTTATTTTAGCGGAAACTGAAAGAACCTGACGCTGCTTGCAAAGCCCAGACTTCGCTGCCTTCCCTTTTTTCATCCGCCAGTCTGCACCAGTAGTTTTATTTCCATTGCAAAGCAGCAGAAGCTGTTTTGCTCTCAGCTGCGCGGAAGCTCTCGCACCGCCCACTCCCGGCTGTGCCGAGCTCGCAGGCGGCGTTCAGATGGAAAAGCGGATCACAGTCAATGAACTGCAGCTCTTCAGAGACTCTTTAATTGAGAGTGTTGCAATGCCTCAGAGAGGGAGGAAAGCCTGTAAAGCCCTTCGGGCTCTTTAAAAGCCCTCACCGTAGATGCAGGTCATGATGTAATTCTTACCACAATTCATAGCACAGCAAAGCATCAGAATCCCCTTCGGGAAATGTTTGGGTTGCCTCCCTCAGCATTCTCATTCAAGGAGGAGCAGAGAAGTCTAACCCCACAGCTGATCCCAGGGGTGTTAAAATGCAGACTGGCAGGTAAGCTTCACTTTCAGGTCCTTTGCTCTGTCGAGAAAAGTTGCACAAGGTAAAAGCAAAGCCAGAATTATCTGTAGGGCGCTTTAGGAACCAAAACTGCAGACATGAGATCCTTTAAAATTCCCTTCCAAAACATTAAAATAGTTTTTTAACTTATTGATGATGTCAGGTTCTTATTTACTTCATTACCTTCACAACAAACTGTAATTAGTGATATGTTTCACATGGATCTAGTTGGTTATCCTTCCAGACTTTATGTATGCAGCATTCCTTGCCTATGGCAGGACTTTATGAGCTCTAATGTGCACCACATGTTCAGCTGGCTTAAAACTAATTGCAGGCCTTGTATTTGGCATTAAGCTGCATATTCGTTGGCCTTAATTTCAAAACTTACTTTATTTACAACTTTATCAGTGCAACTGCACCTTGCTTTTGTATTTGTGTTTCAACTTTTTTGTAACACTTGCTTTCTGGGTTTGAGAAAGTGAAGTCACTTGAAAATACATTAATCTTTAGTCATTACTTGGAAAGTTAGCTGAGATCTCATGAGGGAAAAATTCAGTAGATAAGGTTTGCCTGAATGAAGAAGTTTGGTTGTGCAAGAACAAAATCTTGAAATAAGGCTTTGTTTTGGCAATTCAGCCCTAGCCTGGAGAGATAGGCAAGAGCTTCACTTTGCTAGCAGCTGGCAAGGCACAGTCCCATAGGCATGCCCACGACCCCTCCAGTCCCCGTGAAGAGGCACCTGAGGTACCTGTGAAGCCTCATTTGGTCCCAAGAGAGACAGGAAGCTGAACAAGCATCAGCACAGGAAAGCTTTCCACAGGCACTCAGAATTTGGCATGGCTTTATCAGGCAGCTATCTGCCTGTTGATACACAGATCAGACAAATTAGTGATAATTAGGGCAAGGCTGCAAATCTAAGTGCATCCTGCCATGCCTTTCCAATCTGAGCGTGTAGAGATTGCAGCAAAGCAAGTTTTTATCACGTGTAAAGCTAAAATACAACAGGTATAGGAGTCACGGAGCAGAAAAATGTCCAGCAAAGAGATAAAAAGAGAAGTGAGGCATTCAGGGCGAAAGCAGCCTTTTGTCTGATGAAGTACTGGGGTGAGAGTGGTACTCTGCTTACTGCTTCTTTAACTTCTTCAAAGGTCTGGAAGCCAATTTTACGGCGCACAAAACGTGCATCTCAGAGCAGATGCACTACTCTGTGCATCAAACCCGGACAGCCCTGCTGAAGTGCAGAGCGGCCACGGTAAGGGCGAGGCTGGAGGAGGATGTGGCATCACCTCACGAGGGGATCCCGGCCAGCTCGGGCGTCTGTCACTCCAATGTGCCTTTGGGGCAGTAACTGACCACGGCTGCACCAGAGCCTTCACCTACTGGTGGGGGAGACTTCAAGTATGGAGTCGTGTTCACGCCTTCAAACTGCAGTTTGTAGGACACAGAAGCAGGATCAAATGCTGCTCGGAGCACCAGATATGAGCTAACTGCTCAAGCCAATACAAGGAGAGTATCAGGAAGAGCAGATTATGTTCCAGAACACGGCATGCAGAATGAAGGATTTCTTTCCCTTAGCAGCAAAAGAAGCATTTTCAGAAGGATTTTTGTTACTGGACTTTAAAATCGAGCTGCCAGTGTATTTGTAGCAAACTGCTTCTCATTGGGGCATTTATTTCAAGCTCCAAGATTCCATTTCTTGTCTGCATTGGGCAGGAAGCAATTCCAAAGGGATTCTGTTTTAAAAAGCCAAACATGCAGGGTTTAAGTGGAAAACAGCAGTTTACAGAGTCAACATCAAGTCTTTGCTCTCTAGAACAAATGGTTTCATGTTTACTCTCTCCTCACTGAAAGTCAAAATTTAAAAGCTTCTATTACCCCAAAGTTCGCTTTGCTTCTTCCAAGTGAAAGAAATGCTTTGAGCGGTCTCAGATAATTCCGTCTGAGGTGAGGCAGTGACTTCGAGGGACAACGCAGAGCCTTTAATCACCAGACAGAGGAGCAGCTTAGCCTGCTTGCTTTCTGGGGGAGTAGTCTTTGCTAAGGGCTTTGCACACAGATGGCATTCCGGGGAAGCAGACTGCACAGCAGTTCCCCTCCCTCCCAGATCAAGCCGAACGAAAACAGCACAGCTGGGGGAAATTGCATCTCGTGGGCTCAGGCTCCTCAGGTGGTCAGAGAAACGAAGCCAGCCTGCAGCTCTGGTCGTGCAGCTCCTTCGCTCTTGGATCTGCTGCCACCTCCTGTGGGCCCACGGTGAAATCCTAGTCCCAAGACGGCAGGCAGAGAGGAGAGAGGAAAACAGCAAAGTTCACTTCGGGTTTGGGGGAAGATCTCCCTGCTCTGACACAGAACCTTCTCCCTTGTCCTGAAGTGAAGCGTTTCTACAAGCCGCTAACGTCTGCCACTTTCCAGCTCGGTAAATTCAGTTACAGCCATAACTTTAATCCGGCAGACTTCAAATTAAAACACAACCAAGTGTACTGCTGCTTCCTATGGCTTTACTCCACACAGAAGCAGTACAGTTTAATTGCTCTGTACTGATCCAGAGACAGACAGGCAAGCTACAAAACTGCTCCTACCTGACAGTGCTTGTGGTGGCTTCACCTCTCCGGAGGGGAGACCTCATTGCTCTCTACAACTCCTTGGAAGGAGGTTGCAGTTGAGGTGGGGTCGGTCTCTTCTCCCAAGTAACTAGTAGTAGGATGAGACAAAATGGCCTCAAATTGTGCCAGGGAGGTTTAGGTTGGAGATTAGGAAAAAGGCTGCAAGAGTGGTCAGGGATCGGCACAGGCTTCCCAGGGAGGTGGTCAGGAAATGCGTGGCCATGGCCCTCGGGGACAGCGTTTAGTGGCCATAGTGGTGCTGGGTTGAGGGCTGGACTGCATGACCTCAGAGTTCTCTTCCAACCCAAACCAATTCTATAATTGGATGACTTCCGACCCTCGGAGGTGTCCTCCCAGCCTGTTCGGTGACTTACACCTTGCACCACTAAGCTCTGCACACCCTCGCCGGGCACGGAGCCACGTCAGGCAGCAACTGGCCTTGCCCAGCAGGCTTAGCACCGCCGCTCTCCCAGAGACGTGCAGAAGTGCATCGATAGACACAGAACCCAGCGGCCCTGCGCCCCACTCTGCACCCTCCCTGCTCGCCGTCGTCCTCTCCCACACCACTCCGCCTCCGAGCAGGACCTCGCTGCCGCCGGAGGAGCTGGAGGCTGCGGGCCGAGGGCCGCGGCCGGCACAGACAGCCCAGCGCCGGGGAGATGCAAGAGCGGCCGCGGTCCCTGCGCGCCTCCGCCCGCCGCGAGTCCCGGCCAGGCGAGTGCCCGCGGCGCGGCCCCGGCACTGGAATGTCCNAGCGGGACAGGGGGCGCTGCCGGCGTCACGGCCCCGCGGGGCGGGCGGGGGTTGCGCACCGGGCCATGGCGGCGGGGGCTGCGGCTGCTCGGTGGCCGTGGGCCCTGCTGTGCCTGGCGGCGGCTCCGCTGCTCTTCGTGGAGGCGGGCGGTGAGTAGCGACCCGCACGGGTCCCTCGCCGGCAACATGGCGCAGGGGCGAGGCCGCCCGCGGGGGGCCGGAGCCTGGCGGCGGCGGCGCCGCAGGGCTATGGCCGTCCCGTGGCGGCGGGGCCGCGCTGGCCGGGGCAATGGGCACGGCGTCTGTCCTGTCGCAGCGAGCAAGGGTCGGAGCCGCTTTTCGCTGCCGCCGTCTCGGTGCCCGCCCCACGGCCCCGCTTCCCCGCAGCGAGGAACCTCCCCAGCGCGAGTGCGCGGACCGGCAGCCGGAAAGAGAGAGCGGATAGCGGCGGCGGCGGCGGCCAGGAGCGGGGAGCGGATCACGGCCCCGTGCCTGCACCCTGCCCGGCAGCGCGGCGGGCAAAGACACCCGGGTCGTGCCTCCGGTGGCAGCGGGGAGGTCCGGGGTGTTGGGTTGGAAATGGTCCAGAGCTGGTGCCGCACTCCAGACTTGCCTGCTGGGCGGCACACGGCGTGCCAAGGCAGCCTCGGAGCCCCTGGGCTCCTGTGCCCGTGGAGTCGGCAGCCTCCTCAGGCGGCGGCAGTGGCACTGGCGGAGGCGCCGAGCTAGGAGGGTCTCGGTGAAACAGCGTCCTGCATCCAGGCTGTGACAGCACAGAACTCACCGGTGGGACCAGGCCAAGAGTAATGGCAAGAGGCAGCAGAAGCCTGTACGCGGGCAGAGAGCTCCAAGGAGCGGCCGCGTTGGCAGTGCTGTGAAGGCAGAATGTGTCCCTCGGACACTGGGGCGGGCGAGGCTGCGCCGCCCTGCTCTGTAGCTCGTTTCTGGAGCCGCGGCTGCAGGAGGAGGGCAGTAAACGCTGGTGGGACTCGGTGGTCTGAAAGGCCTTTCCCAACCAGAATGTTTCTGTGTTTCTGTCATGGCGTGGCCCGGCTTCGCCTTGATAAACCTCCCCACGCTGCTGAGGCGGGTGGCAGGGGTTGGCAGTGAAGCAAGTGTGGGTACTGCCTGTGAATGAAATCCTGAAACGAAACCTGGACACGTTTCAGGGAAGATGAAGTGGGAATGAGGAGTGAAGGAGGTGGCTGAAGGAGGCTGTAAGGCATCTCAGAAGAAGTGAACGGGAAGGGGAACTGAGGGACTGGAGTGGATTTTAAAATGGATCCATCACTGGCACAAGCGGCAAACCTCCTCCCGGGCCGGTCAGATTTGCTGCTGTGGTTCAAGATGCCATTAACGGATCTGCATTGTGCTCTGACTGCCTTTTCTGCCTGCTCCCAGCTGACTATGGCACTGTACAGGTTCTGTAAGACCATTTGCAAAGGCATGTAGTGGCTACATGGTCTCTAGTTTTGTAGGGATTTTTGTTCCCTTCCTCCCTCCTGGGTTAATAAGTCAAGCTGCCTGGTGAAGGAATTTGGCATGGGCCAAGCTGGTGCAGCTGAAGCAGCAGAATCGTGGCTGGAAGCTGAAGGGGACTGAGGTGGCAGTGAGTTCCCAGGGGTAGTTCTGTCAGACCAGATGAACAGATCTGTGTCAGCTTCAGAGCAAAACTTTCTCCCATTCTTTTTTTTGTCCTTTTGGGAAGGGAAATTTCCTCGTGGTCATCTTTTGACCAAACAAATGAGTAGGCTGTCAGGGGGGTGCTTCTGTTCAGTAGTGATAGTTAAGTGCTTCAAGTTGTTTAAACATCTTCCCTGCCTTGCTTTCCACAGCCCTCTCCTGTTGTTACCAGGCAAAGGACAACTTGATGTGCCGCGATGTCTGTGAGCAGGTGAGCTTGTGTCCAGCTGCGTCTGCCAGCGGCCTGAAAGCATTGCAGTGCCTTCAGACGGTGCTCAGGGTTGTGCTCAGCTGATGCTCTGGGTGAGCCAGGAGGGGGAACGTTGCTGTTGTTTCCTTGAGAACAGGGAGGGTTGACACTGGCCTCTTCTCAGAGAAAAGCAGGTTTTGCTGAGGCTGAAGAGAAATGGAGATACAACTCTGAGGTCAGGAATCGGTCAAGCAGTGCTAAGCATGTAAGGAAAAGGGAGGAGTGAAGGAATTTTACCCAATTTCTGGATGCTCAGCTTGTGGAGCCTTTTTTTTTTTTTCATTTTAAACTGAAGAACAGGATGTTGGCTGATCCTTCTTCCTGACAGTTCTTGTTTCTTAGCTAAGCATCTGAGATGCTCGCTGTGATATGTGGGTTTGTGAACCCACCCCAGAGCTGCTGCTTCACTCTGCATGAGACAGTGCCAAAAGCTCTCTGTGCTGAGTTCACACTCGGGAAATATTTCCCCACAACTTCTGCTTAGATCTGTGCCTTCCAATGGGATCTTACACAGCTTGGTGTGTGTTTGGATCTATGGATGTGATGTCAGACAGCTGAGTGTGTGCTTGGATTGATGTATGTGGGGGTTTACACCAAAGTGTACCCATGCAGATACACACAACTGTATTACAGCTGTGTCCTTGTGTCATAGCTGCCTCCTTAGGTGTCACCCTCTGATTGGTTATCTCCATGGACAACAACAATACTTTTGAGGGAGGCCTTAATGGGCACAAGGTGACTACTGTGCACAGGCCAGGATGAAGGGCACAGGAGAGCTGGTGATGTGCTCCTTAATCCTGCCAGCTAAGGAAGAAGGCTTCATTAAGTGTGAGGAGTTCTGTTGAGTGGTTATTCAGCTGCTTTAAGTGAGCCCTTTGAAGAAGAAGACCTGGATCACAGATTTGTGTCTCAACGCACATTTCAAGCATCTCCTTATTTTTCATTTTTAGTAAATGTTCTTCCAAGCTTAGCCTCAATATCATCTTTTTATGGTTATTCCATTAAGCAAGGAATGAGTCTTTCATTGACATTTTTTCCTAAGTTCCTGTGTTGGAAAGTTTCACAGCTGTAAGATTCCTGGTAACATTCATCTCTGTACCACTCCAGGGATCTCTGTCCAGATCCTCCTCCAAGCAAGACCAGTCTATCCCAACCCTCAGGAGAACGTGCTAGTGTCTCAGGAGGCTGGCTCAGATAAACAGAGGAGCACTAAGCCAGCTGCAGTGCAGAGGAGGCAGAATCAGGAGAGGTTCTAAAAGAGGAATTGAGAAAGTTTGCCCAGACATGGAAGGTGATATGGGGAAAGATAGAGCTCAGCTGGAGCTGAAACTTGCAGAGGATATGAAGGGCAACAGGACACAGAAATGTGAATGTGAAATGTTCTAAATGTAAGAATGTCTTCTTCACAAAAAGTGCACCATGTGTGAAAGGCCATAAATGGGCGAAAGGGGTCCTGGCTTTGCATTGCTTATGTGCTGCCTGCTCGCCACAGGGGTTAGAATGCAGTGTGCCATCAGCCGAGGCAGTGTTCCAGGGCAGCTGCCTTCTGCCTGCTTCACGGTGTGCTTTGTTCCGACAGATTCTGTCTTCCAAGAGTGACTCCCGCCTGAAGCACTTACTGCAGCGAGCACCTGAGTACTGTCCAGAGGCAATGGTGAGGCTTGCTGGGTTCTGATTCAAGAAAGCAAAACACTCTTCTGTTGGCAAAGCTTTGCTTACAGAAATGAGCTTTTTAATTTGTTGTGTTCTATTTACTTGCTGAGTTTTGAGCTGACAGAGCACCAGTGGATGTCCTCAGGCTTGTTCTTCCTTGCTAAGAGGATGAGCAACATTCTCACACTGACACTGGATACGCAAAGCAGGGCTGACTTGTTTCCTGCAGCCACCATGCGTGAGCATCATGCACAGCGCTGCTGCGCTGTGTGAGCTGTGGCTTGTGGCTGCAGCAGCGCTTCATTGTGTGCACATCGCTTCGCTGGCACATTGCTGAGAAAACCAAGCGTGTGTCACCTACTCCCTGTTTTAGAGATGACCTCCCTGGGGAAGAGATCAGTGCTGCTTCAGTTCTGGAGGCTTATCTCTTGGCAACTGGGAATATCTCAGCACATTTACTGTCGGGGAGCCAGCTTTGGTGTCATGCTGGTTTCCTCTCGACAGTGCCTGTCTTGTTTCCAGCAGATTTAAAGCAACTACTCAGCTCAAATGGGCAGTGGGTAGGAGCAGTCCATCTGAGAACATTTTGTAAGCAGCTTTGCAGGAGAGTGTCTGTAGATCCCTTCCTCCTGGGTGCCACCTGTATATTGTTTCAGCATTTTGGTTTTGTGGATCATCAGCTCTGAGCTCCTGAGAAGTTACAGGCAGATTATGGTCTGAGTAAAACCCATGGCATGTAACCACATCAGAGCAGTGGGCACCATTTGTTCTGCTGCTGGCTGTATCTTATTCCCTGAGCGGAAGAGTAGGATCTGTCTGTACAGTAGAGGAGGGCAGGACTGGAGAGTATTCAGAAGGGGGAACAAGACTGACACAAGGGTTTGTATGACTCCAGTTAATGGCAAGTTTCCTGTTGGGTCTGTTTGTAAACTGACATCACTGAAGTGGTGATGTTTATAAACTTTGGTAAAAGACATCTAGATACAAAAACCTTAGTGGTGCAGCTCTCACCACATTTGTTGTGCCTCCTAGGAACTCTTACTTTGTGGGCTTACTTTTGCTTCCTTGCATTTTGCTTTCCAGGGAGAAGTGTGGGGCTGTATCAACTCTTCCTTGCCAGGTAGGAAATGCCATTTGCTCTTGTATCGTGTTGCTCTCCCACCATATGCATGTTCTGATGTGGGGCACTGCAGATCATCGTTTCACTGCCATTGTAACTGCTGCTTGGTGTCCGCTTTCCTTTACCCAAACTGTTCCCTGTGCATTTTTTCACACCTTTCCTGGTTAAGAAACATTTCCTGTATGTGTGTAGTTAAATGTGTACCTTTGCGACAGACCCTATGGGTACCAAAGTTTCTTTCTTTTAAAGACTTTCTGTTACTTTTACCTGTGGTGTACCTTTGATCTATAAAGTCATGGGTTACTGCAGTGTGGCTCTAGACACATCTGGAGTAGTATAATTCCAAACTGGATTTGGAATACTGTAATTTGGGGAAAAAAATGAGTAATGGGGAAGTAGTAAGAAGTGCAGAGGCTCAGGATCAGGAACCAGCATGTTGGGAGCAGGTGGATTTAGAGAGTTAAAGCATAAATCATAAGGCAGGACTGTTCTGCTGAAAGGAGAGGTCAGAAGGAGAAGGAACTGGGCTGAGCTGGTGCTGCTCTGTCCTGCGGAACTGGGCTGAGCTGGTGCTGCTCTGTCCCGCGGAACTGGGCTGACCTGGTGCTGCGCTGTCACACTGCGCTCCCAAAAGCCCCAGCACAAATGCTGCGGTGGGAGGAGTGGTGCTGAGGAAAGAGGAGTTTGTAACAACTTTGTGGCATTTGCTCCTCTAGCTTCAGAGGCAAACTGTTGACTCCGGTGCAAGTAAAAGATTTAGTCCATTCTTCTTTTATTGAATACATCAGAAAACTTCAATTTGTGCCTAGATTCAGAGCATGAAGCAACTTAGGGCAGCATCTTACATTAATTGTAGCAAGGTTGGTTGTTTCCTGTTGTGGTCTGTGACTTATATTTCAGATTAGGTCAATCCAGTTGCCAGACTCCAGTGAAGAGTTGAACACTTTGCATCCAGCATCTCTAAGCTCCCTCTATAGAAGGTGCCGCCAAATTGTCAGGTTCAGCAGTTGCTGAGGCACAGGCTTGCGGCTGGTCTGGGATGACTTCAGCCATCCCAGCAGGAGTGTCCCCTGGCGTCTGGATGAGAGTAGGACGGTCACGTTTCAGCAGTAACTGTCTTGTGGGGAGGGAAGGGGGCGCGGCGGCACAGCTCCCCTCGCTGCAATGTGTCCTGCCTTCTCTTCCCAGGGGTGCTGAAGAAGTCCGACGGGTGGGTCGGGCTGGGCTGCTGCGAGCTGGCCATAGCCCTGGAGTGCCGCCAGGCCTGCAAACAGGTGAGGCTGCCTGCTTGCTGGGCT
The DNA here is from genome assembly GCA_013399055.1 of Ramphastos sulfuratus. Taxonomy (NCBI): domain Eukaryota; kingdom Metazoa; phylum Chordata; class Aves; order Piciformes; family Ramphastidae; genus Ramphastos; species Ramphastos sulfuratus. Next base: position 7,093 of record WBNM01016526.1, on the reverse strand, counting down.
GGGCTTGAGGGGAGGAAACTCCGGCTTTAATCCACCTGTGGATTGCTGCTCACCAGCACCAGGCTGAATGTGTTTCTGACAGCAAAAGTAACTCCTCACGGAACTCAAGAAGGGCAGGGTACTGCCCAGAGGTGCTGCTGGTGCTGAATCCCAGCAGCCTGCTTCCAGAAACCAAACTAGGGTCTTCCCTATCCTAAAGATGTCCTGTGTCTGCTGTAGCTGCTGAACCTTCCATGGAACCAAGGCTGCTGTGTGTGCTTCCAGTATCAACCAGCTTGGTGCAGAGACAGGAGATGCGGGGTTAAATTAAATGTGGGGCTGACAGTCTTGGTTTCTTCTTTTTGTCTTAAAGGTTTACATGGACTTTTTAGAGTCTGGAAAAAGGAGCATTTAGATAGATCAGGCACCCGTGGTTATCACAGTGAATGCATAATCCTCCTCATTTTGCAACTTGATTTTGTTATTTTCTGCTACAAATAGAGAATTTTCTCTCTTTCAGGCTTCTGCAAAAAATGATGTTCTCAAGGTCTGCAGGAAGGAATATGAGGTACGTGTCTGTGTGTGGATGCATCCTAGTGAGAATCAGCTGGTTTATAACTTGTGCTGACAGCATCCCATAGCAGAGGAGGGTCTAGGCGTCCTATAACATTGAGTACGCTTGTGTTCATCTCAGTGGGAATGGGCTCTCCCTCCAGTGCCTGTGCAGCTAGAGTCATCCTCTGGAAACAGATCTTGGCTTTCTTTAGCCCTGCCTGCACACATCCTAATTGGGGTGAAAAAGATGCAGCTCTCCAAATGGGGACCGGGGCTGCAAAAGAAGTTTGCTTTGCAGGGATTCTGATGGCAGACAGCATTCCTTGTGAGCCTGTATTCCGTCAGCAGCACTTTGGCTTCTGTAGTGGGAGTCACCTTGGGAGTGACCTAAAGCCATTGGCTCAGCAAAGAATAAGCTTTACATCTTCTCTCCATGTAAATTATTTCAAAATCATAGTTTTTTATTACATCAGGGAAGCTGTTAATGCCTGCAATTAATTTACTGCTCTGCTCTTAAAATTAATCACCAGGGTGTTTTCAGAAATCTGCCTTTGTCTGTGTTCCTTTAGCAGCTGGTAAAAATACTGCTCTGCTAGGACTTCTTCTCTTCCAATGTGCTCCTTAATTAAAAGCCAGATTCCTCATCCCCCTTCCATCTCACTTCCTCCTGAAGCAGGTAGTCCTGCAGTTTTCTGTTCTCCTGATTTGGGTAGTCCTTTAGAATTACCTGCACAGTGTTTTCCTGTGCTCCTCAGTGTGGAGGTTACCCCCAGCTTGCTCTCTTTGAAGTGAATGCTCATGTTAAGTGGTTCTGTCTCCCTCTCATGCTGTGATGTGCTCTGCTGTCAACACCTGCAAACTTCTCCTCTGTTATGCTGCTCTATTTCCTTCTCTTCTCTGATTTCTGCACTGCTGTAGGCAGGAGGTTGGCCAGTATGGGTTGGAGGAGAACAGGAGAGAAAGGTAAGAGATTAAAGTCTGCCTACAAAATGATGATGTTAAATAAGGTAGCTGATTGTTTACTTTTCCTAGTTCTTCTTTCTCCAGTTTTTATCTGGGATTTTGGAAAACGAGTTCCTCACTTAAATAAGAGTGATCTTGGTGTTACTGTGCAGATAACCTTCACTCTTTCTGTTTGTGCAACACTAAGAGAGAAGGTAAGGGAGAAAAATGATGGAAAAATAACCCAGTCTTCTGGCTGCTGAAGAAGGAAAGAGAAATTTTCTAATGAGCATTAGGAGCAGTAGATGCAGATGCTGTGTTAGGGACAGAAATGAAGTATCTGGCCTGGTAGGTCTTCAGTTATTACAGAATTTTGCAGTGGTCTTTCCTCTGTATCTCATGAAAAATGGTTCTTAAGATGCTCTCCAAAGACCACTGCCTGTGAAAAGTCAAAGAAGTTCTGCCTAAACCAGGAAATTCCAGGGAATACTGCTGGAGGGAACCTTCACTCGTTCACACCCTGGCCATTCTTTCTCTTCCAGATGTTCTAGGTGCTTTGCTGAATGTGTCCTGCCGCCTCTGTAGTCTCTCGGGAGCTTTGGTGTCAGTGACTTTGTACTTAGCTGGGGAAGAAACTAAGGCCTGAAAAGGGAATGGCTGGCTGAAACTGAAGGTGCATGGTCAGGAAGCCTGTGGATCACTGCAAGTGGCTGTTGTACCTACTCAGTGTGTGGTTAAGAATTCATGCTTCACTCACTAGAACTGAGGGTGCAGGCTGAGAATGAGCTTACAGTGCAGGTCACAGAGCTTGCTCACAACTTCTCCAGCCAGTTGCAGAGGTATTGAAGGGATGAGTACCAGGACATGTGAGGGATGAGTACCAGGAGATGTAAGTGGGAAGTAGCTGAATTAGGAATATGCAGTATTCCCTCTCTGAACACTCTTGTAGCTCCCCAGCCCCCTGAGCTCACTCACCCTCGCAGGAGGACTTCCTAGGGGATTTTCACAGACATGTTGCAATAGTTACCTGCACTGTGCATGGTTCTTCTCTGTCACCTCTGGGCATTAGGGAAGTGGCTTCATGAGTTACTCCTCAGCTTCCCACTGAGCTTGGAAGTGAGCGTGGAGAGTGAGTTAAGTCTTGCAGGGTAGGGTAGGGGGCTCATTGCAGTGAAAATGACTCGAGCTTCAATCTGGAGGTGCCACTAGGTTTGGGACTGCTAAGTGGAGTTTCAGGTTGGGCAGCAGCAGAAAGCCTTTGAGCACTGCTGTGCCAGCTTCTCACAAGAGTCACTGCAGCTGCTTTTGCTGCCACTCAGGTGTTTCTGTGCCAGCTGTGCTGTAAATGTTTGTGAAGCCTGTGGCTCTGCCCTGGAAATGTCCCACATTTTGGAAGTGGAACATGTTGTAAGGAGCTGTGGGGGGTTGATCAGTGCACTGCAGGCTACCTGTCCCACTGGACAGATTTTATTTTCAAGTAGCACTACAGAAATTAAACAAAAACTTGCTGAGTGTTTTTGAGTGTTGCTGAAATGTTCTTTGTGAAAAGCCTCCTCATGAAAAATGTTACTCTGGAAGTTCTTTTTCACCCCTTCTGCTCTCAGGTAAACTCATTTTGTCATCTTGGTTTTTTCTCCAGTTCTGTGCATCTCAACTCTTATCTTTTACTACTACTTCCAGCTTTCTGCTGTCCTGTTCATCTTCCTCTAAAATGAGAAGGTAGGTAATAGTCAAAGGAAGAAGAACAAAGTGGAGGCTGTGGGTTGTATGTAGGATTTTATGGGTTTCCTATTTTTAAAAGTTCTGTGTAAAGCTGAGGCTCAATTATTTTTAAAGAGCACCTGGAGAATGCGTGGTTGGAGGAGTAACTGAAAATAACAAAGCTTGAAAGGAGCTGGAAAGGCTTTGTTGGTGCATTAGGATCACTTTTCTTTCTGTGCAAGGAAGGGGTAGTGCTGGCTTGTCTGTGAGGCTGCAGCTCTGGAGCCTCTGTGCTGCTGAGCTGCCCTCTGCACGTCAGAAGCTCTGATTCTCATTTCATGTGTGCTAAGGAAGACGTCAGACTGCTCTGGTTAGGAGGTGCTCTGAGAGCCCTGCTGAGCACTCCTCTCATCAGCCCTGGGGTCAAGATGTAACTGAAAGTGTGGCCAGGCACTTGGCTTCTGCTCTGAAAGCTGATTTTGGCACACAGTAGCCAGCACTTTGGATGGCTTTGTACGAAGGTATTTTTGCTCTCACAGATGTGAGCACAGTTTAGCTTTATCTAACCTCATGTTCTTACAGTTTTTGAAATACAGAAGGTCCTAATGCAGTGCCTGCAGCCTCAGGAGTTGTAGCAGGGGTTCACTGAGCTTTTTTGAGCTTGTTTGATCATAAGCAGGGCTATGGTCCTGCCTTAGCTGGAGATGTCAGTGTCTGCTGGCTGCTGATCTCCCTGCCAGCCAGCCAGCAGGCTCCAGCTGTTGTGTGGGTCGCTGGGAGATAGCACCTCAGCACTGGAGAAGCTGTGCAGGACATTGTTCAGGAGAAGCTTCCAAAAGGGCTTTAACCAACTCTGAAGGCACCTGGCTGTGTGTGGACTCTGGAAGTGCTTAATGAATTCAGGGTGGGCTCTGACCAGGTACTAGGTATTGTAGCTACCACGATTGTCATTTGCTGATGCTTCTTTGCTCTTGAGAGAAGGTGGGCAGAGCACTCAACCTTGCCTAAATTTCAGTTGAAGGGATTTTGTTCTGCCTTACTGTGCAAGTCTCTCACTTCTTTGCTGGTTTACATCACTGAGGGAAAGCTTGACCTTGTAATGACTGCAGGTGTTTAAAGTTCTTGATGGATCAGAGGATGTTAGGGTTTGGGAGGAGCCTCTGGAGATTGTTGAGTCCGACCCCTCTGCCAGAGCAGGACCAGCAGATGTGCACCATTGTTTGAGCTTCAGCAGACTCCACTGAACCTTAGCATGTTACTTGCTAACTTAGCTTCTGTTGATCAACTTCAAGAAAACGAAGTTAAGGAGGGGTTAACAGGGCTTTGCTTTTCTCAGAGAGTGAAATATTTTGTTTCTTAGTGTATTTGTTAACTGTAGGTTATACTTACTAAATTAGGATGGCCTTAATTGGCTAGGATCTGTGTTCAGACATTTAACATTAGGCTTAGGTTGCCCAAGGCAGCAGCACTCAGCTTTTTTTCCTGCCAGAGTCAACACAGAAGCCAACACTACCTTCAGGGAGGAAAATAATATTAATTTTTAGCAAACAGTCTAAATTTCTGTTGTGAAAGAACAGCTTTGCTGCCACTTTTACTTCCAAAGACGAGCCACGTGCCTGCAGCATGAAGGCATCCCTCACAGTCCCTCAGTAAGGAGTGTGCTCTGTCTGTGGGCAGGTGTGGGGCTTCTGCCGTTACCTGCAGCTGATGAGCTCCAAAAAGAGCGAAACCAGTTAGGTCCTGCAGTACTGGCTACAGTCTTTCTTCAGGGAGCTTCTGGGGAGGGAACTGGGCTGCCTCTTCTGCTGGAGCAACTTCAGTTCTCCTAATGCCAAAAGGTCTCTGACATGGTTATAGTCTCCATGTCTGTCACTCCCAGCAGCAGGCTTGGGTCGCCGGCCACAGCAGCAGCAGCTTTTAGGAAAGGAGAAACCTGACAGATGAGATTAATGCACAAGTACAATCACATCCATTTCAATATTGACATCTCAGTTCACTTCCTATTGTAACCACCAGCTGACACAGACTGCGGGGCTCTGTGTGCACACAGTACTGACTTTTCCCTCTCATTTTCCTAGGCCTTGATGGCTTAGTTCTCCCTTCGAGAGAACATCCTTTTCTGCTCTTTGGTGGCTTTTGGGTTCTTCTGATTTTCCTTGCCTGTTTCTCTTCTTTGTTTGCTGCCCTTCTCTTCTGCTGTTCACCAGCGAGTCCAGAAGCAAGAGCGAGTGGGCAGGAAAGCTGCTGACTCTGAAATGTGAGTGGTGCTTTGCTAGGGATGGGCTTCAGCTCTGTGTTCTGCGTGGTGGCCAGTAACCCAGATCAGACCTCCTGCTAATGTTGCTAGCAGCTGTATTTACCAGCAGGTGACCACACACTCCTTTATTACTATTAAGCTGTCTGTATAGCTGCAGACAGCTATATCTGCAGCTGTCCTCTGTGGGCGATGAGCAATTCTCCAGGCCCGCAGCAGGAGCAGAGGTAGGCTTCAGAAGCTGTGTGGGAGGTGTTCTCAGCATGCTTTTATGTATGGCCACTGAAGTGGCAGGCAGCTGCTGTGCATGGCGAAGGAGCTCACTTTGTGTGTTCTCCTGGGGCCATTCTCGCAGTGCCGTGTTCTGTGCTTTGCCTGCGGCTGATGTTAATCCCTGGCTGCACAGAGAAGGAAGTGGTGATGCTGACTACAGCATTGGCCCCTTTAGCTCTCCTGTGTGACTGGTAACATATTTCACTGTCCAAAACCACATGGCCTAGCTGGGAGGCTAGAAGACAGCACTCTGGCACTGTGGTTTACATGGCACAATGAGCAATTGGGAGGCTGCAGCTTTTTATTTAAACATTGGAAGTTGCAGCACAGAATAAAATCCTTAGTAGCAGGATGCAAAGTGACACGTCAGAGACTGATGCTTTTCAGACCTAAGTTACAGTGTGAATCTGGCATCTCTTGATGCAGTAAATAACTCCTTGGCTCTCCACGTTCCCATCAGAGCTGCCTGTGCAGGCAACTGCTTGCTTGGAGTGCACATTCATGGGCAGAGCTCTTGCATTTGCTCTTGTGTTTGCTCTTAAGAGCACGAGAACAAGGAGGGTGGAGATAGCTGTGAAAATGAAGAGCAGCATTTAAGAAGAATCAGATTTTTGTTTGGGTACTTATGAAACATTCCAAACAGGGAAGTAGGGTTGTGGAGTTCTCTAGTGGAGTACAGGTGCTTGGTGAGGAGCAGTCCAGAAAGAGAACTGTGGGGAGGTTCTGTGAGGTCTGCTGGCTGTTGGTCAGGATTTCAGATGTCCAGCAGTCTGGGTGGAGGGGATTCTGCCCCGCTGCTCTGATGTGACCCCACTTGGAGTACTGCACCCAACTCTGGAGTCCTCTGCACAGACAGGTCCTGCTGGAGTGGAGAGGAGGCCACAGCAATGCTGGCAGGGCTGGAAGGCTCAACTGTGAGGCTAGGCTGAGAGTTGGGCTTGTCCAGCCTTCTGGTGGCCTCACAGTGCTTAAAGGGCTGATCAGAAAGCTGGGGACAGACTTTTGAGCAGGGCCTGTTGAGACAGAACAAGGGGGAATGGCTTGAATTCAAAGAGGGAAAATCAGACTGAAGAGAAGGAAGAGATTTGTTACACTGAGGGTGGTGAGAACCCGGCCCATGTTGCCCAGAGAGGTGATAAATGCCTGTGGTAGGATTACAGTTACCCCCAAAATAAAATCACCAGACTGGCCCAGAAGATTTGGAAGCAAAATGAATCTGTATTTACAGCAAAGCCAGGACCTCAAAGCATAAAATACACCCAATATGTACAAAATAGACTTACATATATTCACAATTATTCACAACTCGGAAATAATACTAAAAGATCCCCTCAAGCAGGGGGATCCCCATCCCCCTGGGCAGGGGAACAAAGGGATGGCTCCCCCCCC
>WBNM01016524.1:206001-241071 GCA_013399055.1 Ramphastos sulfuratus | reverse complement strand
TAATGGGGGGTAATTTAGAAACCAAGCCTTTCTGCACCACCCCTCCACAGGGAGCAGTACCCCCTTAGCGGCTTGTTAACTGGGAATTGTTGTGGCCATGTGTTTGCAGCTTACACTGGTGACTGGGCAGCAACTTCTCTCCTTCCCTCTGCCTGGAATGTTTTGTATTTTACCACGGGATCATTATCGTGAGTTTTGGAAGCCTCCTTGTACAGGAAATTTACTCAGGGACCAAGGTGTCATGAGTACATATGCTAGAGTTGATATTAAGCCTCTGTAGCATAGTTAGAATTTTCCCTGGTTTTGAGTTCCTATTTTCCAAGTTCTGATTGTTTAAACTGTTTAATTCTGTGTTCCTAAATATCCTTTGTGCAATTATTTCCTGTCGACTGAAAATGCAAAGAATCTCAGGGAATTTTCCCGAATTTTTTAATACTAGTAATAAAAAATAATATTAATATAGAAATTAATAATCATAATTCATAACTGGTTGTTGCTATCATATCAATAATAGACAGCCCTACCAGAGGGAATGCAATACAGGACCTGATGGTTACAAATGCAAGTGAACTCTTCACTGATATCAAGATCAAGGGCAGCCTGTGCTGCAGTGGTCATGATCTGGTGAAGTTTGCAGTCCTGAAGCATATAAGACAGGCAAGGACCAGAGTCAGGATTCTAAATTTCAGGAAGACAAACTTCCATCCTCTTAGAGAGTTAATCAGTAGGACCTCACAGGAAAGTATCCTCAGGGACAAGGGAGCAGAGCAGAGCAGGCAGACTTTGAAAGACTTAGAGCACAAGAGCTCTCGACCCCACATTTAAGAAATCAGGTGAGGGAGAGATGGGAGCAGACCAGCATGGCTGAATAGAGACCTGATGGTCAATAAAGAAGAGGCAGCTACACAGACAGCAGAAGCAGGGACAAATAAGTAACCTGGGAGGAGTACAGGAGCATAGCCAAGTTGTGTTGAGATGAGGTCAGGAAGGCTAAGGAACAGCTAAAGCTGAACCTGGCAAGGGACACAAAGAATAACAAAATGGACTTCTACAGGTCCAGTAACCAGAAAGGTTAAAGAAAGTGTAACCCCTCTGAGGAGTGGGAATGGAGAGCTGGTGTCAACAGATGAGGAGGAGGCTGAGGTACTCATTTTTTTCCTCAGTCTTTACTAACAATCTTGCTCCATCCCTCTCTCAAGTCGATAAACCACTAGGCAGAGACCAGCAGTGTAAAGTCCCTCCCACCATAAGGGAAGATCAAGTTCAAGACCACCTGATGAACCTCAACATATATGAATCCACGAGGCCAAATGAGATGCATCCCAGAGTTTTGAAGCAGTCAGCTGATGTACTTGCAACAGCCACTCTCCATAATATATGGAAAGTCCTGGCAGTCAAATGAAGTCCCTGGAGCCTGGAAGAAGGGAAACATTACAGCCATCTATAAAAAGGATTAAAAAGAGGAACCTGGAAATTACCAACCTGTCAGCCTCACCTCTGCACCTGGGAAGATCATGCAACAGATCCTCCTGGAATCTATACTGGAACACAAGGAGGATAGGAAAGTGATTCAAAACAGCCAGCGCAGCTTCACCATGGGCAAGTCCTGCCTGATCAGCCTAGTGGCTTTCCACAGATGTCATCTGTCTGGACTTTTGTAAAGCCTTTGACATAGTCCCCCACAACATCCTCCTCTCTAAGATGGAGCGATAACAGATTTGATTGGTGAACTGTCCAGGGGAAAAGGAGTTGGTGGGATGATCGCATTCAAAGGCTCAATGATCAGACGGAGACAGGTGACAAGTGATGTCCCTCAGGGATCTGTATTGGGAGCAGTGCTCTTCAATATCTTCATCAATGATGTCAACAGTGAGATTGAGTGCATCCTCAGCAAATTTACAGATAATACCAAGCTAAGCAGTGCAGTGCATAAGTCTGAAGGACAGGATGCCATTCAGAGGGACCTGGACAGGCTAAAGAGGGGGGCTAAGGGAATCTTATGAGGTTCAATAAGGCAAAGTGCAAGGTCCTGCACCTGGGTTGGGACAATCCACAATATCAATACAGGCCAGGGGATGATGAAACTGAGAGCAGGCCTGTAGAAAAGGACTTGGGGGTGCTGGTGGAGGAGAAGCTGAACATGAGCCAACAGTGTGTGCTTGCAGCCCATAAGGTAAATCACATCCTAGGCCGCATCAACAGAAGGGTGGCCAGCATGTCAAGACAGGCGATTTTGCCCCTGCAGATCCCTATCTCAGCCTAATCTCTGAACCTCCCTCTATACCTCCAGACTACTCACATTTTCTGTTCAACCTTCCAACCCTACTGTGACACAGCAAGACACTTGGATTTTTCCCCTGATTACATACAAGCTTTGTAATATAACTGCTGTATTGCAAGCTCGGATTTCATATATTGTAATCAAGTATGATCAATTCCCTGCAGGTGCCATGGCAGGCACAGGATGATGCAGTCTCTGTTTTCTAAGTGCTCCTGACCTAACCTCTAAATGTGGCTACCAATAAGGGTGATTGGCAGTGACTTCTGTACTGCAAGGGGATCATCATTGTGATGCTATGATATAAGCAAGTGAGACTCATTCTGTATTTTTGCTATTGTGGAAAAGAATTCTGATAAGAGCCATATGGGGTAAAAGACTAGGGTTACAACAACACAATCACGGGGTTGTTTTATCCAAGCATAGGTGTGACTGAGAGAAGTGAATTTTTCTACCATATATGTATGCATGGAAAAAAATCCAAAAGACTGTAGACTCCATTTCTAACTCAACTTACTGTGGCCACTGAAGAACAGGAGAATTTTCAATGAGGAATTAATGTTATGAAGAGGTTTAATATTATATAGCTCATGGCACACTACAGATCCTTAGCTCTTAGCTCAAGATAATCCGGATAGAATTTAACCTACAAAACTTAAAAGGTGAGTCTGCATTACTTTTAAGTAGAGGGGGGGGGAAAAAAAGATCTATTTTATACTGTCATTCAGGTCCAGCCCAAAGCTCTTAAAGTTAACGGGCCGCTTTCCCTCAATTTCAGAAAGCTTTGGATCAGATCCTGATACTCACAGCTCCAAACTCTGTGATATGTAAAAATGTCCTTTTTTTAAGTGCTCCTTGCAATCAGACAAAACTCTTTCCTAAATTACATCATTCAATATACAGATTGTAGCAGGTAATTGTAATTGTAAATTACTGTGTAAGCTTAGAATCAACTATTTAAGTACTCACCTGGCAAAACTGCAAAAGCTATTTTTTTTCCTCCTTATTTTCCAGTATGTATTTCATTTTTCATGGCTCCTTAACTCAAATATTGCAGTGGGCAATTTGGACTGAAACTTGGCATAAATGTTGTCAGCCTCCAAGCAAATATTTGTCATTTAAAAATCATGAGGCTGTTGAGTAAAACTTGGCAAACTCTTCAAAAAAATGTATATATAGCAACTATATTTGCAAAGTATTAATGCACGGAGTGCACATACTTTCTGGCAAAGACACATTCTCATGCACATGTGTTCAAACGAACAAAATGTACGAATATAATTTCCTTGAACACCATTACTCTTCATAATGTCTTGCTGATTATTGTGTCTCAGAGATCTGAGTGTGGCCACTGTTTTGGATGTGTCTTTCATTAAAAAAAAAAAAAAAAAGACTGCTTGGTATTTTATTTTCATTGGCATATAGAGTCAAATCCCTCAAAAATGGTCTTAATGACTAATAAGCACACAGGCACAAATTCTGGAAGCATAAAATGTGTCAAAAATATGGAAACAGAAGTTTAAAGGGTAAATTTATAATTTCACACACAGTATAAATTTGTAGAAGACTAGGATGGGAAAGGGGGAAAAGAAAAGAAAGGACAAAAGTATTTCAAGAGACCTCATAGTACCTAATGTAAAATTATCTAAGTGTAATTACAAATTTATAGCTTCGTCTTGTCAATGCAGAAGCACAAAGAAGCCTTCGCTCTTGCTGAATATACTGAGTTAAGGCTGACCAGCAGCTAACAGGACTTCTCAAAACTTGAAGGACTGAGCTCTTTCAACATATGCTCTTGGTGCTTCACAATCATCAAATGAGACACCACAATGGATGGGAAGAAACTGCAGCCAGGCATTCGCTGCCTAAAGTTGCGAAAAGAATTAGGGATGGGAATAATAATGAAAGGTGCCATTCATGCCAAACAAAACATGAGAGGCTTAAAGCCAGTACACTACCAGAAAAAATGACGTGAGAAGATCATAGGTCTACTCTATGCCTGTGCAAAGATATTTTATCAGCTTTCTTCTTCAGCAGCTGTAAGTGACTCAATATATTAACTCACATGGCAGACATTGCATTACAATGAAAAAATAACCAGCCGAATTTGAGGCAGATTGGAAGCTTTAATTTATAAAGGTCCATGCTTGTCAATTCAATTAGATGAGAATTTACTGGCGAGACAAGCTAAGTAAGTCTTGCCAAAATGTAAGAAAAAGACAGGCTCATCAGATAACTGTCTGAGGCAGGTACAACCTACCAGGCTAGGCATTTCCTTCTGCTTTAAAAGTTTCCTTCACTGCATCCATATGTCATTATTGTCCCAATATCTGAACTGGGAACGGGTTCTGCCATTTCAAGCTGCCTATTTTTCTCATCCCGCTCCTCCTTCATCCTGTGTCGGTCTAAACCCTTCCCCTTTTATTCTCATATGACAGAGGGATGCGGTGAGTGGTTCACATCTGCCCATCTCTAGCTGTCTACCCAACTCACTTATGATCCAATCTATAATCACCGTATTTTCTAACAGCCAAAGCTAATAGATATTCCACAGGTGTAGGAGGACAGACCATTATTACCAGGAGTCTGTCCTAAAGCTCTTGCAGCAAATAGCACTGATTTGGGGTTTTGGTTTGTTGGGGTTTTTTGTAAACTTTACACACTATAAAAAAGAGCTGTGATTATGTGATATACCCCTAATTAAATTGTACTATAATTGTTGAAGTATTTAATTGAAGTAATTTTCTTTTTCATGCGACAGGTTTACCAGATGATAAAACTTGTCTTGTGGTTTCTCTGTCTTTGCCAAGAAGCTCAGAGCTAAGTACAGAGGGTGGGGTCAGTCCTGGACATCAACCCATTCACCCCCCCACCCCCCAGGCCCCCCATGAATGACAGTATTTTTCAGTAAGCTCTCATACTCAAGGCTTAAGTCAGGCTTTTTGCCAAACACTCAAGTCCAAGACAAATAGCCTATGTGGGTGTTTCGTGCACAAGGATGACTGAGGTTCATTTTAGCTAGATGGATAAACCTTTTGAAATCTGGCTTGTTAGAACTGACTATATTATAGATCAGAGTTAGCTGTTTATTGAAAAGCACTGTGAGAGGAATGTGAATTACCCATGAATCAGAACGACCTGGGAGTGAATCACCAGCAGCTCTTGGTGAATGTGTTGTCACCTATTCTCACAAACAATGAAGCCATTTATGCACGATTGAGTCGTCTTTTTTTTTTTTTAATGACCATGTTCCAGTTCTGTCTTCTCAAGTTTCCCATTCTTCCACAGAATATTTATGTACAGATGTATGGAATTTGCAGAGAAAAATTCAAAATTCCCTAAATCTCCTGATTTTTTAGAAACATTTTTGTTTCATAGAGCTCTATTCCATAAGGGCTATTTTCTATTGAAGTCTGCACTGAAATTTCCCTATGGATGAAAAATACTAGGTGATTCTGAGCTATGATTAGACTCTAGTGCTCTGTGGGCCCCAGAATAGCTTTATGTACCAGAGGATATAATTTTTATTTATTAATGTCAGCCGCTGAAGCTCTGGAATATTGAATGCAGTACTGCCCACAATCTTCCACAGGTTACCACTAAAACATAGAGCACTCCTAATACATCTTGTACCTACAACTTTCTTTCCCCGTTCAGGTTTCTTTTAACTCCTTTGCTACCATTTTTCCACTCCAGCAAAAAGAAAGAGTATATAATTATTTATTACCTCAAACTTTGGAACCCACAAAGTATAGTCTGTCTGTCACTTTGTATGATGATTCAGGTAAATGGAAAACAGCAAAATACAACATCTCTCACATCAAAGGCATTTCCCTAAGGTACTGGACTACAGCTAAAAGTTATCCTCCCTACAGAGAGTCAGTATTTACCCTTTCTTTTCTTTTGCCTTGGAGAATGGCTCTATTATCATTCCTAAGGTTGTCTCCTACTGTGCAACAAAACCAAAAGACGTTGTGTTGTTGAAAGGTACCACAGCCTACCATGCTTTGTAACCGTGATGAAAGTACAGCCTGGAGAAGAACAGTTTCAGTGTTCGAAAAGTATCAGCCCTGCCTTTCTTACTGACACTGCCAGTCATGCTATTAGTTGATACACTAGGCAATGTCGTGAAGGAGCACTTAAGTGAGTTGAGTCTGGGTCACAAGCAGAGATACCAGGTTAGTACACAGCTCCACTAAGCTGATGAATCCTGTTCCTCAGCATTTAATTTAATCAGACTTAACTCTGACTGTGATGACACGGGTATTCTTTTGCAACCATGCAGTAGCCACATTATGCTTTATCATGCAGTGGCAATATACTTCTAGAGCCAAAGCAACAGTATTCTGGGATGTGAGCCTGCATAGCCTAAGATGTGTAACTTTACATTAGAACTCAAGGAAACCAGAAGAGTGTAAAAAGTTGCTTACTGATGAGCCAGGTTACATGTGACCCAACAGTGATGAAAATAAAATCTGGCAAAGTTTGGTTTCAATTAATGTGGTGTTGACAGCACCCTGATGGGTGCTATTAGAAGCATGACAACTATGATGGTGTTTATGGTACACCTATATGGGATTTGCAGAATTACCCATTCTGCAAGCATCCTAATTACAGAAACATTCAGGAAATACCTTAACGCAATGAAAAAGCACTTGCAGGTGAAATTGGCAAAGTAAAGTAAATGCAGCTGTAATGCATCCTATTGATTAAAGTACATTAAAATTGCACAGACAAAATAATGGAAATGAAACAATCTATGTAATAGTAGCTTATCCCATAAATGCCACTCATCCTGTGGATGGATCTTATAGGGAAACTAAAAAGCAATTACATAATTAATAGTAATAAAAATCATATGCATAAGTAGGTTAAATTCAAGCTGAATGGTCCACTTCAGTTTGGGCATTACCTAAATCTCATTGCTTTTCTTTGCAGTTATTGGCTTTGTTGTTTTGGGGGATTTTTTTAATAGACTACATAGAGGCTATTTTTGTGCAGCACTGACCATCAAAACCATGCTCCCAAAACAACTAGAGTAACTGTTAGATTTTGCATTCATTGTAAATTAAATATTTCCAAGAGCAACTATATTAAGATACATATCAAATGCTGCAAAACAGACATGAATTTGGCACGTGTTTGCCTTGCCCACCCATGAGCAACAAGCACTGCAGCACATGGCTCTTGTCACCCGATGTGCTGTTCCTGTCCCCCCGCCGTTAAGGTGACTTTCAGCCCTGTAAGTACCAGTTGCTAACAGGTCTGTTTCACAACTTTTTCTTCAAAAGCTCCTTTCTGTTACACTCCTGGCATCTGTTTCTTCCCCCTTAGGAGCTGCTTAACCTAGGTGCATAACACTGTTTTGTAGAGAATCCAAGGACTAATGCAGCATTCACTGAAGTAATTTTTAATACAATTCAGTGGAGCTAGTCAAGACAAAGTAAAAGATATGAAGAAGAGAGACAGGTCATGGTAGCATGCTTGTCTAGAGGCTGTCAGAAGTGTGTCTAGAGACTGTCAGAAGTGCATCAAGAGACACAGCAACAGGAGGATCATGGTTATCGGTCATGCAAATCTATGTGCTGCTTTGTCGTTGGTTTACATTGCACCAAGCACCAGGTTGCTACAACCTCTGTGGTTTCTCTCCTCCACGTCACCATTCCCTTCTTGCTCTCAGACAGAAATCTTGTTTGATCCCAATGTATTTCTAGAAGTACATCTTGCAAGACACCTCCCTGGCATTACTGGACAATGGATCAGGCTCTTAAACAAATGAGAAGCAGGTGAGTTTACACCCAAATACTGATCCATTCTGTATAATCTGGGACCAGTTTCCCAAATATCAATGCTAAACTACTTTTGGGGTGGCAGGACTTTTGGCACTCATAGCTACACAGTGGGAAATAAACCTTTTTACTTCTATTTGACACCTAAATCAGCTTTCTGTACAATCTTTCTTTGTTTATGGTTGTAAATCTGGAATTGCTACTTCATTTTAAGTTTTGTCATCTGTAGCAGTACAAAATTTAGAGTATGAGCAAGTCGGCCACAAGAAGCTGAGGTACAGCCCTCAGCTTAAACCCGATAACTGCATGTATACATGCTTCTAGCCTGTCACAAATACGAAACAAAGCTGGTTGCCTGAAACCAAACTCACAGTGGATTTAAGCCACTTCCTGGGTAACTTGAGCTTGTTTTGGTTTCATATGCATTAGATTTACTCAGACATGTCTCAGCAGAGAGACGGTAAGTTTAAAGAACTCCTGCTGCCAATTAATGCAAATCATTAGTCAGGCTTCTAGTCTGTTTGGGACAGGAGCAGTTTTCAGATTTGTATTTAAGAAAACTTGGGCTATGAGTCTTAGTCCATTATTAAAGTGGCAAGGAATCAAACTGATAAACAGAATATAGTATGTAAACATTAGTATTTTGGTGTCGTGGATATTATTGTACCAAGATGTGAAGGTTAACTCAGCAATATCTGAAAAACATTTGGAGGTCTCTGTAAGAGAAGAGTTAAAGAAATGTACAAGTGTTGCTTTAGTATTGTGTTATTTATCAGCTGTCTGGTTAGCATTTGTGCTCAGTCCGCAGGTTTCACATGTAAATCAAATGCAATGAGTCTATGACAACCCACAAGATTTACACAGATGGGACCTGACCAGCCCTCTCCGAAGTCAACAGAGGTGGTCTGGGTTTCCTAATGAATGCAAATAGGAGACAGAAACATAAATATAATTTATTTTTATCAAACTTTTAATTAGGTTAATAAAATATATCTGCATAAAAGCCTATTGCTCATAAAAACTTAGACCGTGTGTGTATAAGAGTTGGTGTGGATCAGGATAATAGACACAAAGAATTGCATTACCATGCTAATACAATAGGAAAGTCTCCTATCTTTCTTTTGAATAACCTCTCATGCAAATTTCAAATGTTGACCATGACACCAGACTGTCTTAGGGCACTGAGTTGTGTTTCCCTATGCTTACAATATATTTGATTTCAATAAAGAACTGCAGACTCATCAACCCCCCACGTTTTTGCAAGCATTCAATTATTTAAATACAATACAATGTGAGGGGTTTTGCCCCTGAATCTTGCATAAGTATTTCAGGCAAGCTCACAAATAATATAATATGAAAAGGACAAAAATCCAAGTAGGAAGAAATGTTAACTGACGAGATCTTTTTGAGCTATTAGTTTCCACCTTTCCTCACCCTTGATGAGTTGTTTAAAATGCTGATTCCAAAAATGCATCTAAGCATAAAACAAACTTGCATATTCAAATTGTCTCCACAACAGTCATTCTTGAAGTCAAACTGGTGTCATTATGTGCCCACATGCTAAATTGTTTGACCACTTTTGAACTGTGCAAAGGTTCATTATTGTTATCCAATTACAATGTGTTTAGCTTCTAATACACATAAAGGTGGAATATTTATAAATATATAGGTGTTTCATCTTACTTATGAAATGTTACCCAAGAAATCAAAGAATAATACATATATAAAAGTATTCCATATACATATACACACTCTTAACAAAGCATTTTTTACTTCATTCACCTTGTTCTGGCCTCATTTTCTGGGAATCACAATGCTAAGAAAGTTAGAAAGCATATACAGGCTTGTTTTAATCTCTTCGCCTTCTAGGAGACAAAAGTTTAGTTTGTCTTGTACAATAGGACTTCCACTATTCATAAGGAATCATGTTACACTTTTTAGGGAGTAGCAAGAATTCTTCCACTATGTGTTCCTAGAAAAATCCCTCAAAATACAATATAAACAGAAGTACATTCAATTTTGTTTTCAAAAGTGTCATATATTGAAACTAAAAGCCAAGTCCTTTTTTTTTTTAATGTGTACATGCTGTCATATCCATACAACTCTTTTCTCCACCAAAATCTGAAAAAAAAACCAAAAACAAAAAAACAAACCAAACTTTGTAGTTTAACTTTAGCACTATTGGCATCTGTCTCTGTGCAGACCAAAACAGAATGTCTCTGAAGGATTTAGAGAAGCTGCCATTCAAATTGTGACTTTGTTGCACTCCTGATACCACAGCCCAAGCGTGCCAGGACAATGACCCTTCTGGCATGTATTAGCTGAAAGGTGTGGAGGTTTGCCGTGACTCACCAAAGGCAGGATGTACCAAGTCTGCATGTCCACCCAGACTTCAGCTTGGAAGGATGTTTAATGGGTTCAGCATTTCTCCCTCAGGCTAAAACACTCCCTGCTCTGACAGGCATGAGACATCCTCCAGGGAGTGGGGTTCCACATCTCTGCCGGTCATCTCTAGTGCCCCGTTCCCCTCTGCTTCTCGCGACTAGGACACACTCTGAGGAGAAGTAGCATACAAGACCCAAAGCAAGCTGTATTTGAATGAACCATGCTGCCAGTTTTCCTTGTGCTGAACATCATCAGCTTCAGACTTGTCTCAGAGATGGTTGAAGAAAAAGGGAAACTCTCACCCAAATTCTGTGGGTGGAGGGATCTCAGACAAGTTTTGTCTCAGAAGAGCTTGGAGTCTAGGTTACAAATCTGTGTCTTTGTCACAGATCTAAATGTAATTTGATTCCAATGGTTATGAACAGGACATAAGAAATGTGGAAATATCTCTACATGTTCCCTGCTCAAGCAGTGGGGTCTATTAGAAAGTATAATAGTTTTCTGGGCTGTGGATTTTGCCACATTATTTCCCTGTTTAGAGTGTTTTCCACTGTGAAATATTTGCACCATCTTATTTTTAACGGAGACCACTACCGTCTTGTTTGAGGTACTATGTGAACAGTGCTGCGTTGGCTCACAATGCCGTCAGTCAGCTGGGCTGTCTGATGTCATATTTAAAAAAAAATAAAATAATTGAGTAGGATGAGCCCTATGGAATGTAAAGATGAAATGAGATAAAAGACAGATACTAAAAATACTAAATAGTGAACTCTCATGAAGTAGTGTAGGTAGTAATGATATCAAACAGAGTAAGTAGAGTTTAGATTTTTGTTCTATATGCCTAGAACAGAAGCCAACACCCAAATGAGACCTAATTTATCTTCCAAAACAAATATAGCTTAAGTCATATAAGATGTGCTACATTTTATAAGACTGACTTTTCAGTTATTCTGATATTTTTCTGTGAAATTAATTTATTCCAATGTAGGCTATAATAGGAAGAAAGAAGGCTGTGGAACGGAAACTGCAGAAGAAAAGGAATACTTGCAAACCTATAAGCAACGTGAATATGCTTCTAAGTTACAACCAATATAATTAAATATAGATCAGCTCATCTGTCATAATAGAGTTCAAACTGGTTTAATATGAAGCAAAATTAAATTTAAAATGAACAGATTTTTGTGGATACAAATTATCACAGAATGATAGAATTTTAGGGGTTGGAAGGGACCTCAAACAATCATCTACTCCCATCTTCCTGGCAGAGCAGGATCACCTGGAATAGGTCACACAGGAGTGCATCCAGGCGAGTTTTGAATGTCTTCAGAGAAGGAGACTCCACGATCTCTCTTGGCAGCCTGTTCCAGTATTCTGTCACTCTCACAATGAGAAAGTTTTTCCTCATATTCATGTGAAACCTCCTATGCTCTGGCTCATACCCATTGCTCCTTGTCCTATCATCAGACATCACTGAGAAGAGCCTGTCTCTGTCATTCCAACACTCACTTTTCCCATATTTATAAACATTAATAAGATCGCCCCACTCAGCCTTCTCTTCTCCAAGCTAAAGAGACCCAGCTCTCTCAGCCTTTCCTCAAAAGGGAGGGGTTCCACTCCCTTAGTCACCTTTGTGGCTCTGCTCTGGGCTATTTCAAGCAGTTCCCTGTCCTACTTGAACACAATACTCGAGATGCAGCCTCACCAGGGCAGAGTAGAGGTGGAGGAGATCCACTTTCGACCTGTTAGCCGCACTCCTTCAAATACACCTCAGGATGCCATTGGCATTCTTGGCCACAAGGGCACATTGCTGGTTATCCTTCTGTCCACCAGGATGCCCAGGTCACTTTCCCCTACCTGCTCCCTTTTTCTGATTCTGAGTTCTTAATTTCATAACTGAAAACAATTAAGATTTTACTAAATGCTGTGCTTGTGATTGAAAGCAGACAAATTAAATATTAGTCAAGCCTATCAAAGGCAGATATTCATCCACCCTGGATGGATGAGTGTTTCATGGGAGTCTCTCCTGTGTTTGGCAAAAATTTGTGTTTCAAGAATGACTTGAGGATGGAATAAACTGTACTTGTAGTAAATGTACAGATGACATGTAACTAAAGCACAATCCAGGTACTTTGGATTAAACTTCAAAATTAATTGGATTACATAATAGCATTAAAAAGTACAATACATCTTAGTAAGGACAAGGGTAAATTTCCATACTCACTTAAGAATACTCACCATGAACAAGTGAGGTATGTCATGTTGTGGGGAAAAAAAATTAAAAAAAACCCAAATAGATATAAAAAATGTCACTTAAAAGGGATCTGAGCTGATACAATCATAAAAGGAAAATCATGTCCAGCTGTTTTTAAAAGGGTAGAAAGGAGGAGGAGCCTGGGAACTATCAACCTCACCTTTATGCCAGGGAAGAGCATGGAAGAGATCCTCCTAGAAGCTATTTTAAGAGACACAGAAGACAGGTATGTGATTCAAGACAACCAGCATGGCTTTGCCAAAGACTTTACCATGGAGTGATTGCATCAACAGACAGAGAAAGAGCTATGCATGTCATCTATCTGAACTTCTGTAAAGTCTTTGACACAGTCCCCACAGCATCCTTCTCTTCTGATGGGTGGAATGTTCAGTGTATAACATATTGGTTGGATGGTCACATCCCAGATGGAAAACAATGACAAATATTGTCCCTCAAGAGTCCATACTGGGACCAGTATTGTTAAATATCTTCATTAATGACATAAACAATAGGATTGTGTGCACCCTCAGCAAGCTGGAAGACAATGTCAAGCTGAGAGATGCAGCTAACACACCAGAGGGACAGGATATCATCCAGACCAACCTGGACGTGCTTTAGAAGTGGGCCTGTGCGAACCTCATGCAGTTCAATAAGGATATGAGCAAGGTCCTACACTGGAGTCAGGGCAATCCTGGTTATCAATACAGGATGAGGAATGATGTGATTGAGAGTAACCCTGTGGAGAGAAGTACATGAGTGAACTGGTGGATGAAAAGCTGGACATGAACTGATTATGTGCACTTGCAGACCAGAAGGCCAACTGCATCCTGGGCTGCATCACAAGTGTGGTCAGCAGGTCAAGGGAGGTGTTTCTATCCCTCTGTTATCTGGAATACTATGTCCATGTTTGGAGCCCTCAGCACAAGAAGGACAGTAATGTGTTAGAGCAGGTCCAAAAAAAGGCCCCAGAAGTGATCCAGGTGCCTCTCCTATGAGGACAGGCTGAGAGTTCAGCCTGCAAAAAAGAAAGCTATGGGGGGACACATTTTATTGTGGCTTTTTAGTGCTTAAAGGTGGCCTTTAGATTGGCTAAAGGCACAATCCTTTTAGCAAAGTCTGTTACAACAGGACAAGAGGTAATGGTTTTAAACTTAAAAAAGAGTAAATTTAATAAGGAAGACATTTTTTACATTGAGGGTGGTGAAATTCTGGAACAATTTGCCCTGAGACATCAAAGAAATATTCAAGATGACATTGGATGTGGCTCTGAGTACTTGATCTAGTTAAAGATGTCTGTGCTCACTGCACAGGGGTTGGACAAGATGACTTTTACAGATCCCCTCCAACCTGAAGCATTCTATGATTCCCTACTGGCAGACATTGCTGATTTGAAAGAAAGTTGTAGATTGGTTGAAGACATTCTAGAACAGAGCAACAAGGACTGCCTGAGAACCATAAAGCAAAGTGGAAATCATCATTGTGTCCAGTGATACTAAATAAAAAAGAGGACAGCAGGATGCACAACCCTGCCACTACTATAGGATTTGAGGTTGATTAAAGAAAAGAATAGGGATGCTTTGCAGAGTTTAATGACTGCCCTCACAAGGCACATTTAGAGGAAACCACTGGCTCTGCAGGCAAGATTTAATGTAGCCTTTATTGAATATATATTTGTAGGAAGAAGAAATAAAGTAGTTTAAAGAAAGAACAGTTTAAGAGAGAAACAGAAGTAGAAAAGATGAAGGGAAAGAATTTCAGAATGTTTCTCTGACTCTAGCAGCAGCAGCATGGATCTGTATTTGATCTTATGCTAATGTTTAAAGCTAGTCAAGAGATCTCTGGTGCTGATCAGCTACTGTAATGAGGTCAGTTTTGCATTTATTTAGAAGCTCCAGGAAATGCACATTCCAGCTACTTGCAGCTATGGTGACATAAACAACTGCAGAATATCTGGATTTAAAATCTCACATACACACACACACACACACACACCCCCATTCACTTCTAGCTGTAGTTCAATATGCTGCAATTCAAGATGCCTTTAAGACATGCTTCAAAAGGGACCTCACCAAATGAGATGCCACTTTCTTTTCTGTATAACAGTTGGTGCATGGGTCCTGACTTGGACACTCTTGATCTCGGTTCACAAGAACAATTTCTGAAGGACCTATGGCAGGTCATTCTGAAGGCCAGTTCTCAGATTTCAGGTCGTGATTCTTCCACAATTCGGTTCAGGTCACAACATTTTTCTTAGCTTCTTTCTTATCTTTTAAGCTTACCTCCTACTTCTGGACAAATGGATTGCTAGGATGGCCGTGAGGTCCTTAATGCTCAATAGCTTGGGAATTGTTCAGCAGAGAGAAATGTCAAAATTTCCCAAATGAATTTGAAATTCAAATATGTAAGGCTTATAAAAGTTTACTAATCATGATTAAATATGCAACAGTCGATCAGTTTTTTTCAGTTACAAGAACATTTTAAAATCTCATAAGAATTTAAAGTGAAGTTGGTTAATCAATGGGTAGTTTATGCAAAATAATATGTTTTTTTTTCAAGATTAACAATAAACTTCTATTTAACTGCTACAGTGACTGTATTCTATAAATCAAACCAAACAAAAATTGTCTATATATCTATCTTCAGCAGAGAAGTGTGCCTTAACTGCCATCAAACAAGAAGATAGTCTGCCAACATGCAACTCCTCTGCTCTCCTGTACTAAGATCCAATGGAAGAGCTGTATTTTATGCAGGAAAATCTAAAGCAACTTACATGAATGTTTGAAGCAAAAGTCATGTATAAGCCACTAAAGCAAAATGAACATCAGTCAGTGGGTTCCCTAAAGAAGAAAGGGAAAAATAGCTATAAACTCCACAGAAAGTGGAAATACAGACATTGTTATACAGACCTCTAATCTCTTGTGCAGTGCTATATGTGGAGAGGAAAAAATGCCTTCCTGACCTCTCCAGGTGATCAATTTACACTCTGAAGCCTGAGAGCTGATCTGTATCTATTCCAAATTAACTGGAATAGAAAGAGGCATGAGGCTAAAACATAAAGAAATAACACTGTAGAAAGCAGAAAGTGCCTTATTCATCAGTACAAGTCGAGATGTCGTTTACTATCAAAGGAGATATCTTCCTTTCATAAATATGCCTGTGCAGATTTTTAATATCAAAAGTACTTCAGAACTCACAGTGAAAATAATCTCTGCAGGTACTGGTCCAAAGTCTACTGAGATCAATAGGAATACCTCCCTTCACTGCAGTACACTCTGGATCAGGCCCTTTCTCTGTAACAAAGGTTCCCTCCATCACAGGGATGCAATATCCCCTCCTTCACATCCCCTTACAGTACACTCAACTTGTGTTTTGAATATGATAGAAAAACAACAAACAACCCACATGAACCTAACTGAAAACATCCTTTCAGATGGGGAAAGATATGCAAAATCACATCAGCTTTACCCAATGTTAAGATAAGATACTATGTGACCTAAAATCCAATGCACTGTATTGTATGTGATCATCATGTGGTATAATTTTATAGCTCTTTTATTTTTCCCCAACTCTAATGAAGTTCTGTTATTTCCAAAATGTTAAAAATACTCTGTTTGTTAATATAACTTATTATAATTGGCAGTGCATTGTCAATCTATTGCAAAGCTGATTTAATTAAGAGTGCCAAGGGGCATCATTTGGGGCCAGGTATCTAAGCTGCAAATTTTTTATTTTTTCTATCTCAACCTCTCCCTCTAGGACCGTCCACACTGGCACCAAAGGCTGGAGGGCAAGAGAACAAAGGGAATTTTATGTGTCTGAATTCAAATTCTTTCCCTTTGAAATGAAGCGTCCAGAATGGGCAATAAAACTGTGAAAATGGATTTCTGGCCGCATTTGATGTTAAGCCTTTAGTGTCAAGAGCCAGGTCTTTTTTTCTCTCTCTTTCTTTTAGGGTGGGATTTTTTTCTCCCTTTCCCTGAATGGTCTTGTGGGGAATTTGTCCTATAAATTATTTCTTACAGTTTGCATGCATACAGTATGGCCTTGTCTCATAGTTAGAGCTCAAAAGTAGGCTGGTCTCTGTGTGCGTGTTTTAATTAACTTTTGTTTTTAGTAAAATTGCAGTGGAAAGCATTGTTCTAAAGAGGCTTGTTTCATGTGGCTTTATTTTCCTATCAGCCTGTGTGAAACATTAATGTTTATTAAGCACTTCTGTGGAAAGAGTAACTTTCTCTCTGCTCTTCCTTTTCCATACCCAGTAGTCATAATCCTTTGTGTCATCCCTTCCATTCCCATAGTAGGATATTGCAATGCAATAAGAAAAGCAGAGGATTAGGCCCACTTAGAATGATCATGCAGAGGGATCTATTGTAATAATGATTAAAACCATTTTATCTTTAATAGCTAGCCACTGATGGAAGGGCAAGGGAGGGAGAAGACAGAGAAATGAAAGGAATCTTGGCATGTTGAAATGATTTGTTACTAAGCTATGGTTGTATAGGAAAATTGATCTTTAAATATTTATTTCTAACAAAAGCAGTTGGCAATACCTTATTAAAGCCAGCTAAATTAATTTAAATTGTTGCTCACCACTCAGGCAGTATGTTCTTACAGTCTGAAGAAAAAAAAATGAGTATATGTATGTGTCTGCATGTGTTCATGCATGGAGTTTAATTACAAACCCTTTTTAAAAACAAAGCTAGTAGCACTTCACTATCTATTTCTCTGCAGATCATGTTTTCATGAAGCAAGATTACAATGATAGGTGATTCTTTTCCTACCCAAGCAAGTCAGTTGAAAGCAAAATTTATTTCTACAAGTGTATGAAGACCCTTTTACCAGGAGCCATTTTCTGGTATCCTACATTTTCAAACAGAGAATAACAAATGTTTTAAAATGTACCTTTTGCTGCTGTTAAGTTCAAACAAACAAACAAATAAACAAAAAACCTTAACCAAAACAAAAATTGGAAAACATTTCTTTGGTATGTTCATGGATTTTGTCATCTCCAGTTCTACACTTCTCTTCTTTCCTATCTCTTCTTTCAGTCCCCTTTTTTTTTTTTTCCCCTAATATCCTTTTCTCAGTTTTCTTTCTCCAGGCCTCCTTCAGGCTTCCTGTCATCTATTCTTTGCTTTTCCTTTTACTCTTGTTCATTTTGATCAATTTCCATTTGTTTTATGTATCACAGTTAGCTTAATTTTTCTTTCTTTTTCATGTAGTTTTCCCTACCTTTCCCATTTTAAATCTCTGTCCTCATCTATATTTCCATATCTCTTTTACATATTTTCAAGCAAGCTTTTAAGGCTATGATATGTGAAGAGAAGCAAAATTTCAGTCAAAGAAATTCACTAAGATTTAGGCAGACTTCATTTCAATCAGCATCTGAAGCCAAGAGATTTACACTAACAAATCGATATACCAGTGATTATTATATCAGAAATGGAGCAAGAATGCTTTAAATGAAAATAATTTTTAAAAATTAATGAACTAGAAAATTACCTTCTTTATTACCTTCTCTAGTATTGCTTTACAGAACTCTTTCTTACTAGCAACTTAGTAATGAGCATCCTTACTGACTCCTCCTAACCTAAATTCCATTAAAATATTTTGTGGGAGCCACAATGTAACTCTATGGGAAACACAGCTTACCCGTACACAAAAAGTAGAATGTCAATATGATTTTCAGGCAAATCAGATTTCCTCTTTCCTATTTAGTTCTCAAAGGAATGCTTCTACAATTACCTGTGTAATTCCAGTAGTGTCCTAAAAATCATCCTTTTGCTTGATTTCAAAACAATGTGTTCAAAAATCACAATCAGCTGTTTGGTGGGCTATGAGGTGGGGATTTTTTTGATGGTTTAGCATCCTGACTTTGCTTAGAATAAATTATATGCTATTATTGTGATCTGTATCCTTCCTTTTATTCTGGTTGCAGGAACAAAACCAGTCTCTCACACATTTGGTATCAATGGTATGACTTGTATAAGTCTAAAAATAATGCACACTTCACTGAAGACCTCTGGTAGTTTAATGTTGGTTTTTTTCTGTCGCCTCCTCCACTCTCATCTCTGGGTAACAAAAAATTAGGCCTTTTCAAATATCCTTCTTGACCCACCAATTTAGTGAAATGAATAAATAAATGCTACAATTTCAATTCATTGACCAGGTCCTGCAGGCTTAAATTTAAGCATTTGCTAAAATGCTTTGGTGAAACATCATTTTTAGAAAACAATGAGAGTTATACTATGGCATATAAATAAAGCAAGGGANGGGTGTGTAACTCCCAAACCATCATAAAAATGGAAGATCTACTTTTGAGCTGTATGTATACATTGGTATAAATAGAACTTGCTAAATTCATTTGTACATCTACAAAAGACCACACATCTTCCATTTAATTTACTTGTGTAAGTAAAATGCTGCTTCGCTTGATTTATGTGTAGCATAAAAATTCAAATGAAACAGAAAACTTTGGAGCAGGATTTAGGAATTCTCATCTCCCTTGCTGCTTTTAGGACAGACATACCAATCACTATGAACACTCAAACCGATTTTAAAAGAAAATCACACGTAGGAAAACAAAACAACAAAAAAAAACCCCATAGTGAATCTTTTTGTACAAAATATTCCAGTTGCACAGACACTCTGTGGAACAGAAAGCAGAAACATGTAAGATATTACATATGGCTGTACCAAAACCACAGCCAACGTTCATGTATTACATCTGTTAGCCAGGCAATGTTCTGTCCTGTTCAAGATGTGGTCAGCTTTTGAATTAAGATTTACTGAAACAAGCTTCCCAGTATACACTGCAGACCTACAGCCTCAGGCTGTGATAATGTGAGATTTTGGAAACTAAATAGAGTAGGGATTGGGCAGTAAGTGGAGAGGAAAATTGGAGGAGAAGCCAAGAGACTGCAAAATGTTTGGATGTTTTTCAGTTCTTGGTGGTTTGTGTCTTTTTTGCTGATATGGGCAAGATGTTTCTTTGAGATCCCTGGCATTTTATCCATAGCCTATAGTTCCCTTGTCCTGACTGCGGTAAGGCATTGGAGATTCCTCTTTACTGTTTTACGGCTCAAACCTTTCTAACTCCACTCAGACTTACAACAAAATCAGAATGGGAAATGAATAAACAAATATAAAATAATTTAATCTGGGTACATCTTTCACAGCTTCCTGCCCTTAATCCAAAAATTAACAACTCAGGAGCTACCATACTGCTATGTAGATCCACCTGTATTTCAGTGACAGGCAGGATTAGTGTATCTTAGGAATCGCTAATTACATGAAATCAAAATACATTTTCCTGTTATGTGTATGCCTTCTGTTTACAATTGCCCCCAACATGAACTCTCAGAAATAAACATTTTTATTTTGTTCCTCCTATGCATGAAAAAGGTCATTTTAAAGTGCTTCTGTGTTGAAGCAGTAATATGTACACTAAGACCACCTTTATTAATTTTTTTGTTTTGAACCTTGTGGAGTACAGAATAATTTTCACAGCCCCTATGAACCCTCTTTACCTCCATGTACTCAAGCTATACTTTCACATCACAAGTTCTGAAGTATCAAATGTCTAGATGTGTTTTTATCTCATTAAGGCAAGACACTGTGTGAAAATCTAAATTTCGTTATTTTAAATATGTCCTATTTACTGTGCAAAATTCAGAAGCCACAAGGTAACAATCAGGAGACAAATAAATAAATAAATATTCACTCTTGTTATTTTTAAAGCATATTTAGGGGGTTGATTTTCACGTGGTTTATTTTGAGGAAAATGAAGTGAGCACCATCAGGGAATAAACAACATTTTTACATAGTGTGTAACTGATATATATGACCTCCAGTCAGATATACAACAAAGTCATTCAGCTGCTGCGAAATAAACAGATACATTCTAGCAGAAATTTCATTACACAGCATACATTATTTCCTCTTAGCACCAAATTTGTCATCAGCTTGCAACTCACTCAACCCAATTGCTCCAAATCCAGAAGCTGAGTTCTTGCTGTCACAAACACAGACACACACATACACACTCCTATAGTACTTGTGGCTGGCACCTTATACAAACAGATCAACAAGAGAAAACTGTAACATTGTTGAAGTGTTCTGTCTTCCAGTAACATGCAGAACAACCTTTTCACCAGTTTAGAACTCTCTACAGGTCTGCAATCAGAAATGTAAATCTTTAATCCTGAAAATACTTTGAACAGCAATGTTACAAGCCAGAAATGCTCAGTCCGGGACCTTATTCACAAATAAGGTTACAAAGTGACCAGCTGAATGCTACACATGAGAAACAGAAAGCAGCGATCTGGAGATCTTGCACAAATGAGCCCTGTCAAAAATGAACCACATATGCAAAGCCAGCAGCATGTACATGAAGCTAGTGCTGACATGCAGCAGCTGGTTTCAGATACACAAGCAGATGAAGTCTACTCGGATGTGGTCAACACTGTAGCAAGCTACATAGAATATGTTTTTTGCCCCAGAGGCCTTTGCAGCAAACCCACAAGTTTTTGGAGGTAACTCCACCGCACAACTTTCAGCTTGCTGAATAAATTGTAATGGTTATTCACTGATGGTACTGCAATAGTAGCTATTTCCATCTATGAGTTCATTTCGTTTGTGTTATTTTTTTCATAAATGACTGGAAGTGGAAAATAATACCTGACAATTAGGTAGATATCTTTTGGGTGTAAAACTTCAAACAAGGGAAAGTAAACATGAAAACATAATGATCAAAGTTAAAACTTTGATTTATTACTTATTATTACTATGAATATTTTTCAATTTTTAGAATGCATGGTATAAAGAAAGTGCATGTGAAGTTTTCAGGTTTTAGCATTCTATTTAGTAAGAATAGTTCCATTCAATGTCCATAAATAGCAGATGCAATGTTAGTGAAATCCATAAGCAATAAAGGTGCTCATGTTCTGATTCAGGTATCTTGACCCATTATTATCAGTTCCATTACAACACTAAGTGCTAAGGCTTTCTAAATTAAGATTCATGATAGTCATTCCAGCCATGTCAAGAAAACATAGTTCTAACCTGGTTATCTAAATAGCATACTAAAGACACACACGAAAAAATGACCCCTGAATACTTTTTTTTTTTTTTATAATTCCAGTAAGATCTTTGTATGAAATTTGACAACATGATATTCAAATGAAACATTATTTTACACACGCACAGAATGTATTGATTGGTGAACTTCAGAAAGTACATTTTTGATTATTACTTGCTTGTTTGTTTGTTTCTTTTTTTTTTTTTCATTTGAAGGTATGCTATGAGAATTTACAATTATTAAAAGCAAAGTTTCCCTTTTGCACTATGGCCTAATGGTCAACACTAAAATCCAAGGATGACATCCACCATGCCATTTCATGGGGACCAGGCTTGGTTCTAGACACAAAGCAAAATTCAGCAGTGTACATAACCAAATAAGCACACTTGCATTCATTTAATCATTTGATTAAATTATTACCAAAAAATAGGGATGCACCTAGGAAGGGTCATGCCTGCCTTGCAAAGTCTTTCATGGTGGACTGTCACGTATAATTGGCCACACACCATATATACCTCTTGTTAGAATCAGCATGGAGCATTTGATGAGAGCTATTTTGCATTCAATCATGACATTGCTACAACTTACCTGTTTGAGATACGAGTTTGTTGTGCACAGGCAATTTATGGGGAAACTTCAATTCAACAGTTCAGTTGTATTTAAGGGCAAAACTCTCAGAGAACTGCATGATTCATCTGCATCTAGGTTTTTTCTTCCAAAGGTCAGGCCTCCTTTATAGATAAAGGAGGAAGATTTAAAGTTTGATGGTATTTTTATGGATAGTTTCGTAAGTAGCCATACAAAAGATTAATCATGTCAGAGAACTGATGAGCTTGTGTAAAAATATACATTATTTGGCTTCAAATATCTGTAACAGATTACTGCATCACAATACGTTGTTTTCCTAGCCAGAACATTTTCAGCCAAACAAGTACTCAGACTGGATTTGATCAATCTAAACTTAGCCATTTCCATCTATGAGCTACAAAGCACATCTGCTAATCTGTAGCTAGATCTGGAGATCCAGTGTGGACTCTCTGAGGTCAAGCAATGGTTGATCTACACAGTAGCTCTTCCCCTGGTGTGGGTTGGGAAGGTTAGTAGCTTCACCAAGCTGAGTGGAGTGGCTGCCACACTGGAGAGTTGTGCTGCCATTCAAAGAGACTTAGACAGGCTGGAGAGTTGGGCAGAGAGAAATTTAGTGAAGTTCAACAGGGGCAAGTGTAGAATTGTGCACCTGGGAAAGAACAACCCAATATATCAGTATAGGTTGGGGACTGACCTGTTGGAGAGCAGTGAAGGGGAAAAGAACTTGGAAGTCCTGATGGATGGAAGGACGTCCATGAGCCATCAGTGTGCTCTTGTGGCAAGGAAGGCCAATCCCATTCTGGGATGTATTAGAAGGGGTATGGTTCATAGGTCAAGGGAGGTTCTCCTTCCCCTTTACTCTGCCCTGGTGAGGCCTCATCTGGAGTATTGTGTCCAGTCCTGGGTCCCCCAGCTCAAGGACAGGGAGCTGCTTGAAACAGTCCTTCACAGAGCCACAAAAAATTATTAAGGAAGTTGAACATCTTTGTTATGAGGAGAGACTGAGGGAGCTGGGGCTTTTTAGCTTGGAGAGTAGACAACTAAGGGGTGGCCTCATTCATGTTTATAAATACGTAAGGGGTGAGTGCCAGGAGGATAGAGCCAGCCTCTTCTTGGTGATGCCCAGTGACAGGACAAGGGGCAGTGGGTGGAAGTTGAGGCATAGGAGGTTCCATGTGAACATGAGGAAGAATTTTTTCACTGTGAGGGTGACAGAGCACTGGAACCAGCTGCCCAAGGAGGTGTTATGGAGGGGTAATTAACTGATGATGAGATAGTATTTTCAAAATTAACATTGTTTATTAATTTTGGTATTCAAAACTCTCATCACCCCCGACTACTAATTTTAATAATAATTTAGTTCTTTGCACAATCATGGAAACATCATATGGATAATAACATAGAATCTAGAAATAACTAGAAATAATATATAACATTAATTGAACTGGAAGAGAAGGTTCCTGCAGTCAATACACCACTTGCTGTCACTATACCACTTGCCTACTAGATGGACTTAGGAAGCTCCTTTCTGCTTATGGCAGAAGGCAATGGTGAATTACGAGAGGCTTTAAGTATTTACTCACAAAATTATCTCCTGACTGGCAGGGCTAGATACAGCTTCAGACAGTACGCAAATGGTTTCAGGGAATTCTGTTACTGTCTTGTCATCCGCTGAGACTTCTGATTCTTCCCAAGCTTCACAGACTGCTGGGGAAAGGAGGCAGACTATCTCTGACCTGGTCCTGGCTCTCAGAATGATCTGTGTATCTCCACGACTTCCCATCTTGGCAGGAGACTTTCAGGTGTAGGCAGGATGTCTTGCAATGTGCAGTTTCAGCATGTGGAGGCATTTAGAGCCTGTTCCTGGT
The DNA here is from genome assembly GCA_013399055.1 of Ramphastos sulfuratus. Lineage (NCBI taxonomy): Eukaryota > Metazoa > Chordata > Aves > Piciformes > Ramphastidae > Ramphastos > Ramphastos sulfuratus. The sequence continues at coordinate 216,833 of WBNM01016524.1, read as the reverse complement.
AAACTCAAGGCAGGCAGTTTCCAGGATACAGTAAGGCAGTGAGCAGCAGGCAGTAGCAAGCAGCAAGCAAGTACAAATACAAAGGCAGAGCACATTGTGTCATCTGCTCATCTCTTTTTATCAATACAGCCTGAGACTAATGGACCTTTGGACACAGAATAGCCAATCAGAATGGCTAACACAAGCCAACTGTATGTACCTTGTCTGCCACGGGATGCAAACAAGTCTGGGCAGGCCAGAGTCCTTAGACTCATTGGCTCCAGGTTCTTTGTCCTCTTTCCTGTGGTTGCTTCTCACCAAAACAGAGAGAGGGAGAGCAGAAAAACATGTCTGGGCAAGCCAGGACATGTATAAGCCTATTTTCACAGTATCACAGTATAAGCAAGGTTGGAAGAGACCTCAAAGATCAATTTTGGCCTGCTTAGGCCTACCACGACAGGATGTTGTGGAGTTTTCCTTGATGGAGATACTCAACCGTCTGGATGCGTTCCAGTGTGATCTGCTCTAGGTGATCCTGCTCTGGCACGGGGACTAGACCAGATGATCTTTCAAGGTCCCTTCCAGCCCTGACATTCTATGATTCTATGATTCTATGATTCTCTCTACACTGCATAACTGTCAATTTTCACAAAATCTGCAAGAACTTGATATATTTGAGATCGTTGTCTGTCAAATTTGTGTGATTTTTGCCAACATGTGCTAAACATGCTGATGTACCAAACACACATACACATAGTGCAACCATTATAATTTCCCTTCAGCAGCAAATCAGGCTAAAACCAGTAGAAGTTGAGCCTCTAAGACTCTTCCAGACCTCCAGCACAGCACTAAGTGCGGCATTGCCTCTCACTCAGTGTACACAATCCCCATTGTTTTCTCCAGGCTATTTCTGAGTGACATCATTGATTTTTGAGAAAAGTATGTAGTAATTAGTTGGGGTTTTTAACAGTCATGCCATTTGACATATTAAATGCTGTGCATCACTTAAACAACAGAGTAGAAATATCAATAGTCTGGTGCCACTCTGTATGGTTTCTTTCCATTAGAGTGCATGTGTGAGACTGTGAATGGTGAGTAATAGGGAACTATTTCTTTATGATATATCTGATTGAATCAACATTAATTTCTTGTACAGTAGCTAGATCTCTGAGAGTAGAAAAACATTACTAGGATTTTATTTCTCTTTCTGGTGCCTTTTCAGAGGATTATTTTCTGGTTCATTACCAAATTTAACTGGATTCTCTATCATTTGCCTCATTGACAAAAAGCTCAGTAGTTTTCTTCACTTAGGACTCTCTGTAACACTAAGGACAAGGGTTATTTTGGGTCTCTGTTGTTGCTGCTTTCTCCTCTCTTCTTCTTCCAGTTCTGTTGCTTAGCCTGGAGAAAAGATGATGTAAGGGGAAACTAATCCCACTGTAAAGGTTATTGGAAGATAGAGTTAGACTCCACAGCAAAGTATAGCAGGATGAAAAAGAATCAACAAAGAGAAAACACAACTCTATCCCTTGGGGTTTTTATGAACAAGCTGGATAAAATCCTGAGAAACCTGGTTTGGATTCAGTGGCCCCGGTCTGAGCACGATGTTTGTCTAGAGACCTCATAAAGACCTTTCTAACCTGAATTGTTCAGTCATATTATGATTTTATGTTTGTCTTTTAAAATTGTTTTCTGTACAAAGGCACACCTGCAGACACTCTTTCTACAAGATATTGATCTAGCGAAACATCCTTATCAGTCATTAACAAACTTGCTTTTAATTTATATTGCTGTAATGCAGTTTTGAGTCTGAAATACTTCAATCACATAGCTGCTGTGAAATGCATATCCTATGTAAATACAGAGTCCTCTCAGTCCTTTTGGTCTGTAGCTAACTTGATAAACTACACTGTATAGAAATGGTCTCTAGGGTCCATAAAGCTGTTGCTGGATTTTTGTGGTTCCTTAGGTCAACAGACCTGTAAATTTTAAATCTTACTATAATTTCATATGTGAGAAGGAAATGAACAGTGCACATTTCAACTCCAAAAGAGCTCTAGATGGTCATACATTTACTTAAGGAGTAGAAATGTTTTATATTGATGGCCATTGGATGCATTTAGACCTCACCTGGCTTTGGGTGATTTCTTTAAAAATATCACATTACTGAGAGAACTTGCCTTCAATACGGTTTTTGTATTATGGGGAAAAGTTATTTACAACCTTGGTGGGTTCTCCTTTGAAGTCATTTGTCTTGTTGAGAGGGGAAGTAGAGCTGGCCTTTGAAGAGTCTCATTTCATCTTGGATCTCTCTCTTTGAAGTACACTTTACCCTGTGGGCATTCCCTGTGGAAAATCTCTCATTGTTCATGGGTCTCCTAAAAAAAATATTCCCCAGAGGCACACTTCCCTGAAGAATAATTTACCTTGGAGATGCAAGCAGTGATGTATTTTTCATCCTTGCCAACATCAGGCAGAATCTAGTTCCATCAACTGCACGAATTATTTTATAAAGAAAATATAGATGATTCCTAGTTTAATATGTAGAGGGCAGCTGCATAACATATAGAGTGTCCAAATCTTGATAAACTTAGCTTTCTTAATGCTAATGAAAAATTATAAAGTATTTCAGCAGTAACACTTTGCCTTCAGACAGTCCTAAATTTTTTTGAGTCTTTGACGCTGAAATCTTCTCATTCTTATTTTCTTCCAGGAAAAACTCTCTGAAAGTCTGAAGAAAATCCTGTCAGCCATTTGCAGGTCTGATGGTCTTCAAAGATAATAATTCCCATTTTGATAAAAATATAGAGAAGGTAATTTTTCTCTTTAAAGAACTATTATTATTATTATTTTAATTATTATCATTAAACTTCAACAAAAAGAAAAGCAAACCTTTCTTCGGTGTGGGTTGAGGTCTAGTAGTTCAGTAAGGTTGCAAACTACAAATTAGGAACATAAACACAAACAGCCACACCTATGGTCCATAAAATATTTCAACCATTAAAGCAGACATACTTCTATATGACTAATTTCAAAGGCATAATAAAGGGTAATTGCTATGCATACAGGATCAGCTCTAGGCATAACCAAAACAAGCAACTAACTCAGGCAGCAAATTTCTAAAAAGGAAAAACAAACACAGCCTGCTCTCTGTTTGACTTATACCACAGTCTTAGAAGGCCAGACTGACTGCTGCAGCTGCATTGAGGTGCGTGGTACCCAGGTGATAGGGGCAAGTGGGAGCCCTCCTTGAGGCAGAAATCATTGCCATAAGCAATCCTATCCCCCTAGGAGGAGAAGGAGCAGTGAATCTGACCTTGTGTGACTTCTCTTGGTGTCTCATTTCTCTCTTCTTCATTGCAGGAGTGAACTATTTCGGTCATGCCCCACAATTTACTCTGAAGGGGTGCAGTGCTGGAAACCTAGAATCAGCTTAGTACACTACTTATATTCTTAAGCATTGATTTAATTTAGTTTTTGATAGCAACAAACCTACCATTTTGCAAAGTGCCTAGGTCACTCAGAAAATCTATGCTAGATTCAGGACTGTTGCAGAAGTATCAGATTAAATTCTCACATTTCATTCTGAATGTGAAGAGAAAGACTCAGTGGAATGCAGTGGCTATTATAGCATGCACAGTTTAAAGCTTGTTTATATATATATATATAAACGCATATTTATAAAACTTCAATTACCTCTGAAAATGGAGGATTCTGACAAAAGATAAGAGCTCAGCTGACTTGAGTGCTTCCTTTTAAAATTATGTAACTGATTTGGGTAAAGATAGGATGGTATTTCCCATTGCACTGTATTCAAGTATTAATGGATTTTTCCTATGAAATCTCTATCTCTCTTCTGCAAGGCAACCTTTAGCTATCTTACTTGTTTGATATTATGGTCTTTTCCATGGCAACAGATTATGATGTCATGTATGGACAGATTATGAGGTCAAAAAGTGCCCAAGATGGAGTTGGAGGAGGAAGTAGGAAAGATTCTGAAAATGCAGTAACACTTTTCAAGGTAAGTATTCAAAAGAAGTGGAAAAAATGCTAAGAGTAAATGCAACAATTATTAACTTGTCAAAGAGGCTTTGTGGCTGGGTCAACTCCAGTTAAGAATAATAAAAATAAAAATAATTAAAGTAACAGCAACAACAAAAAATAGCAGAAAACATTTGTAAAGACCATAGCGCTGACAAACAACAAAGTTGTTTCTGTTACACATGTAATATGAAATCCTTTTTATCATAACCTACGTAGAAGCTTTCCAAAAAAATTTGCTGTCAACCATGATACATGTGTAAATAACAGATATACACATGGAAAACACAGGTGTGGAAGTTTACAGGCATTGAGACCTGAAGTTTCAGTTCAGCTTTGTTTGGAGTATGGTTTAATCTACAAATGGATTAAAAACAATCCCAGTAATACGTTCATAAAAGTTTTCAGTCTAGTCCTTCAGTACATTTCTGTAGAAGTTCTCAACAGATGCAGATTAAAAATGATGAAACGAAGGCATGGGTTATTTTCTTCTATTTTTTCCAGGAAATAGTTGTCAATGATGAAATAAGAATCCTCCAAGTTTATAGTAAAGGCCTTTCCCAGTAAGTCAGACACTGCCCTTTCAATGGCAGATAGATGAACACCCAAAGAGTTGAATGACATTAATGGGATTGTGAAAAGACTATGGAATTGCATGTTACAGATTAGTTTATAGTTGATGATTCAACAGGAAGCTGTAGTCAATCCTATACTCAATTCCCATCCCTTTCAGCCCTGTTCTTGTTTCAGCAGTTGTGTCTATGGTGTGCTCATATCTTACCTACACACTGATACGTAAAAAAATTTCTGTCTTATTTCATTGCATGGTTGTGCTGTCTCAGTGGCTTATGTGAGCTCGATTGCTTTGAATCAAATTCCTTAAACATACTGAACACCATATAAGAAGAGGATTGCCTTCTTGAATACAAATTTGGTATATTATACACCCTTTCAAATTTAGTATAGAAACTGGGGAGAGAAGGAGAACAACAACGTGTATTAACAAAACACAAATTTAACTCTGGAACTAATTCCAGTAGAAGATTTTGAGGTCCAGAAGGATAAAAACGTCCAGGTAGGATGGTACAATCATGGATTTGTTCTTATTGTTGTTATTGTTGTTTTTAATCTAGTCAAGATATCTATTTCCAGAAGTAGCTAAATCGCTGAATACATGACATTGGGAGGGTAGACTGGGGAAAAAAGTCATTCTGGATATGTCTGTTTTCTTAAACTTTTCCCTTAGACATGCACTATTGACTTCTGTTAGAGAAAGAATACTGGCCTAGGTGGAGCTCTGGTCAGCCTGAGCATGTAAACTCTTGTATTTATCTTGCTGTAGTAAATGCTGAAATGCTGGAATGCTTGAAATCAAAGGAGCAGTAGTGCAGCTTGATTGTACTTTCATAATAAAGTCCATCCTTGTTATATAAAGAGATCACTAAGTTCCAATGAACTCAAATTTAAACTGTGTCCATAAACATAACATTGTTTACATGTTTCATTTATGATGATATTTCAGCTAAGTTGTTCTAAAATTGCTCTGCTTTTGTGCTATGTCATAAAATGGAAGCATATATTACATTAAACAGTAAAGAGCTGTATCTCATTTAAAACACATAACCACATAATTTCATAGATATATATCTATATATAGATATATATCTATGAACAATGAAATTGCCCCAAAATTAAAACCCTCCTGGCAGTGTATTTGTAAACACAATCAGCCCATAATCTAATAAAAGGACTCTGCTTTGAATTAATGCGAATTGTTTCTCTATTCTGCCTTCACAAATACAACTTTTCATCTGAACTTCTTTACTCCCTCTCTTTGTTTCACTAAAAATAATTGTAGTCATTTTCTTCCTCTCTTGTAAACAGCAGAGGAAACATTTGAAAAGCAGAATAAAATGGAGTTTTAAAAAAATAACAAAATAAAAGAAGCAGATATAATTTGTTTTATACCTGCAAATAGAAAAAGCAAATCTAATTTCTCAGAACTTCTAGCATGAAACATCTTGCATTTTAAAAAGAAAATATCACTTCAATCATTTTTTATGATTCCGATAATGAAAACGAAAGCTAAACTGTTAAATGGAAGGTGCAATAATTTTATATGCACATAAAAGAGAAACCATTTCTTTAATTTTGATAATTTAAAACAAAATTTTACAAATGACAACCTTTTAGTTATAATTCATTAACCTTCCATGCAACAATATTTGATACAAAAGCCAGTCTTGAGATATGCGGATACAAATGATATATTCAGAGGTTAATCCTAGAACAAGACAAGAATTCAAAGGGAGATGCACGACTTGTAGTATTTACTGAACTGAATTTAAAAGAAAAAAAAAAGATCTTATTCTCAATACAAAGCACACAGAATTTGGAAAGCAAATGGAATATCTGCAGTATTCAACTTCGTGTTCTCTTTACAATTATTACGTGTTTCAAGTTTCCATTATGTGTTTCAATTTAGTGATACTAAAAACAATTTGCGGAATGTGCAAAAAAAAAAAATCCACTTAGTTGTAAGAGGGAGTTGAAGAAACATTTCCTAATAAATTCTTAGTCATACTTTAAACTTTGTCTGCTAGTCATGACATAGAGCAGCTGGTACCAATTCCAGCTTCCTGACTGATGCTGGTAGTATTTTTACTTATTTTCTCAATGGAACACTATTTGCCTGCTCTTCTTCAGTTGGTCAGTTCAGAAATAAAAGTTTGCTTAGAAATAAAAGTTTGCTTAGGTGGATACAGGATTGGTGTTCACTCCTGCCACAAGGAAACTGCATCAAGAATACATGCTCTCCAATCTCATAGTCTATTTTCAGTGCTCCTTGCCTCAGAGTATACCACTTTGACACTTCTTGGTCCCACAGAAATCACTGGGTAAGTTGCACTGATTTTGGTATGACTGTGATAGTTTCATATCAACCCAGAAAAGCCACTTAAGACCTGAAGGAGTGAGAACGGGAAGATGTGTGAAGACTGGAATTGTATACTCGACTGGCTCCTCCCCATCCTTTCTCCATCATGCTGCAGAGGATATCTTAAACAAATAAGATGATAGTCAAGGTATTAGACAGACAGATGGCAAAGGCTATGGAAAGTGAGGAGTCAAAGACTGCAGAAAGACCAGAATTTAAGAAACAACTGGAGAATTTAAGAGAGCTTTGCGTCTCTGTCCCTTTAAGCAGCTCTGAACATGGGACTACAGCAGCTCCTTGCCAAACATGCAATGCTTAACGCAGGAGTGGCAGGATCTCCTGACAAGGCTACTATATGAATTGCATATAGAATCATAGAATCATAGAATGGTAAGGTTGGAAGGGACCTCAAAGATCATCTAGTTCCAACTCCCTGCCATAGGCAGGGACACCTCCCACTAGTACAGGTCACCTTTAGCACCATGTAAGACTATAAAAGCACATTGCTGTTCAGAGAAATCTACACTGTATTTGCTGTCTTCGAGGAAGTCTCTGTTATTTTTTTATGGTTTCTTAAGTCAATCCTTACTTCTAACAGAAGTCCACAGGGCCAAAACAAGAAGTGTCCTAAACACAGGATATCCTCAGGGCAGGCCATGAGGCTGAAAGCCTGAGAAGCGAGCTTGCCCGTGTCATTTGTGCCCATGGAGGGATGGACAAAGGCAAACACAGAGCAGGGCAAATGCTCTAGTCAAGAGAATACTGCGTTTTTACATTTAACACATGGTTTGCACACTTAAAATATCCAGGCAAGCCATGCGGCAGCTCTTGCTCGCCTACCTGTGCCTCAGACCACATCAGGTGGGAGCAGTCTCCTTCCCTGCAGGCTGCCTGTGTCCCACCACACCACAATGGTGCCATTTTGCATCCATTCAACCTAGGTCAGCCCATAGCAGGTGGGACAGAGGCTCTTCTGGGCTCCCCTTCCCCAGTGCCAGAAAAACAGGACCCATACAAGATCTTCCTTTCCTGATCCTCGTTTTCCCCCTCCAGACCCACTGGCTCTCCCTTCTTTCCTGGTGGCTTCGGATCAGACACCAACTCTTTCTTTAATTCCTCAGGCTTAGATTGGTTGCAGGCCTCTAGGAATCTGTGGCCAAAACTAAAGCCAGGGACAATTCCTGAACAAGCAAGCTCACAATGCCCTGTTTATTTATACAGCAAAAGTGATTGAAATCATTATACTCTAGACAAGCAGGACCTATTTATAAACAGCATCTTAATATGAGCAATACAGCAGGACTCTCCACCACTTCACAACAAGCGCCAGCCCCAGCCCCCCAGCCCCACTATAAAGTTCTGAGGCCCTTCTGACTTGCCACATGAAAGATGCATTCCTCGCCTTTTAAATTAAAATCTAATCACAATCTGCAGTAAACAAGGCACAAAGAACACCCTCGAAATTATGGGATGAAAACCAGCAACACTAAGGGCCAACCTCTCCCCTCAGATCTACCCTACAGCTCTTTGACAAGTGTAATCAGTTAAACATTGGAGTACTTGACAACAGCCACCCCATCAGATGTTTGATCTGCCTGATATTCCACCCTTTTCCATAAATTATGGATCTTCAGATCTGCATGTCCTCCATGTTTGTGAAGGCTGATCTCCAACAGAGAAGGAGGCTTAGGAAGAAGTGGATATTTCTCTCAAAACACTTAAATTACTCCTATGTTTCCATCTATACAAAATAGATCTGGAACTACTTAAGTTGGCATCAGTTGCATTTGGATCCTTGGAAGCAATAACTTTTGCTTTTCATCCTTCTCACACACTCATCCAACCTAAACAAAATGTGAGATCTAAACAGCAGCTTCACGCTTCAGTGCCATCTCAATGTTTGACTCTCAAAATGCTCACACTACAACCTAGCAATACACATGCAAGGGGACAGAAGCATGGCTGTAGTTGTGAGATGGTGACAAATTCCATGGGGAGCCACAGGCTGGCTTTTCAAAGCTTCTCACTTCCTCCTTGGTTCAATGTAGATGACAGGTCCCTTACAGATACTATGAATCAAAAGTGCTGGATGATTATTTGGACTGTATGCTGTTTATAATCTTACCAATTTACCTATCTGTGGTAATCACAATGAGTTCTTGATATGATTAGAATGTAAGAATTAATAAGGCTTAGCACCTCCACAGTGTTTTGCATTTTTCTCTTCAGAACAGAGAACAAGCAAAAACTAATTGCTCTTCAGAAAAACACTTTTATTATCACAATTTTATGAGGTGGAAACTAGGAGGTTAAATAACTTGCCTGAAGTCATTCAGTAAGTTGTATTGGGATTAAAATTTAGGAGCTGCTGGCTGCCAGCCCTACTTTTTGACCACTGGACCACTCTGTCTCTTATTATAAGAATTTAATTTACTTGGCAAGGAATGCATCTTTCATGTGGTAAGCCATATATTGCCATTCTAATGGAGTGGAAGGAAGGTGAAAAGGCCAGCAAATCTCATTGTGAACTGATGAAAGATCATATCATGACAATTATTCTTTTTAAAAATCTTGATCTAATAGATCACTTCTATTTTCTTAAAAAAAAAAATCTTGTTTCAAAATATGGATGCTCATAGGCAAGCATCTAAATTTCCATTGAACCATCTAGAGAAAGAAAGAGAAATCTAAGGAAAATGTGATAATTATGTCCCTCTGGTGTTTTGAGATCTGTTTCCTACATATTTCATCAAAACTCAGGGAAAGTTTTGGCACCTATGCATCACAATGTAGGTATTCTTCACCCAAACTTCTGCTTTTGGTTCAAGTTCTTGCCTGTGTTTTTTCCCTTGATATCCTTCTTTTGAAACTGCTCTTTTCCTTTAGTTTAGACTTTTAAAAAAGCTGAATATCCAGTATAGGCAAGAGAATATATCTCTGTGTGTTTGTGTTCATGGTAGTAGCAACTAAATAGCCAGAAATATATTTTCAGGTATCTCTTCTTCATGGGATAATCTAATATATTACTAAGTTCTGAGGGTACTGAAAATCAGTGGTTAACATTTAGGGGTGTGAACAGCAACAAATCTCTCTATATGTATCTCTGTATGTACACATGTGAGAGAAAGACATATCACATTTTGGACAATGACATCTCATATGTACCCATCCCTCCTGTATTAGAATCTCCAACAAAAGGAAGCCTCATGAAGAATTCATATGCAGCCAAATGAGTTTTGTTGACATTGCATTCCAAATCCAAAGTAGAACTGTGATGCTATTTTTTGTTTTCCCATGAAACAATTGTCAAAATATAGACCCATAAGGACAAAGATGTCAAAAGGATAGTAACAACGATTATGTGAATGTCTTGAGACCTTCAGAACAAAATCTGCATCTGAACATTGTGCTGAGGTTGCTGGCAGAGGAGCTGGGCAAGCTGCTCTCCATCATTTATCAACAGTCCTGGCTCACTGGAGAGGTCCCCGAAAACTGGAAGCTGGCCAATGTGATGCCCATCCACAAGAAGTGCTGGAAGGAGGAACCAGGAAATTCCAGACCTGTCAGCCTGACCTCAATGCCAGGCAAGGTTATGGAACAGGTCATCTTGAGTGCCATCACACAGCACCTACAAGATGGCCAAAGGATCAGGCCCAGCCAGCATGGGTTTAGGAAGGGCAGGTCTTGCCTGACCAACCTGATCTCCTTTTATGATCAGGTTACCCTCCTGGTGAATGCAGGGAAGGCTGTGGATGTAGTCTATCTGGACTTCAGCAAAGCCTTTGACACCATCTGCCACAACAAGCTCCTGGCAAAGCTGGCAGTTTGTGGCTTGGACAGATTCACTCTGATATGGGTCAAGAACTGGCTGGAGGGC
>WBNM01016524.1:144832-205825 GCA_013399055.1 Ramphastos sulfuratus | reverse complement strand
TCTTCACATAGAGAGTGATTGGCATTGGTATGGGCTGCCCAGGGAAGTGGTGGAGTTGCTGTCCCTGGAGGTGTTCAAGAAAAGGCTGGATGAGGCACTTAGTGCCATGGTCTAGTTGATTGGCTAGGGCTGGGTGATAGGTTGGACTGGATGATCTTGGAGGTCTCTTTCAACCTGGTTGATTCTATGATTCTATGATTCAATGAACACAGACTGGTTCCTGAAACAAAAAAATTACACAGTGGCTGTACACAAACAAACAAACAATAAATAAATTTTTTAAAAAATTAAAAAAGAATGATCACTGATATTAGTGACAGAAAAAGGTTGATGATACATTTTAAAAATAGTGAGAAAAAGGAATGAGACCTTGATAATATTAATAAAATCTTATGCCAGAGGTTTAAGTTTGGAAGACTGAGGAAATCAGTATTCTGATGTGTAAAAATCACTGCTAAAATCACCTAACAAATAATAAAAAAGCATAAGCATCAATCCATTTTAATTATTTTTTGTATACAGTAAATACACACATATTTGTCAAAAGCACAGTAAAAGTGATTTGTTTAAACTCCAGAAAGGTTTACTGACATCTCACCTCATCTAATCTGTTTGTTTTCTGTAAACATGAGTTTGAGGTATTCAAATCCTTGTCATTGTGGCTCAGCACTGCAGTAGTTACCCAGACAGCACAAAACTCTTTGTCCTCTCCCCTCTATCTTTTCCACTTTATAAGTATTGATATGAAACCCATGCCTGAACTACTTCTTTAGCAACAGGCAGATTAGCATCTCTTGGGAATGTATGCCATTTCTGACATATTGGAAATAATGGAAATATGTCCACAATGCTCATTTGGCCCAGGCCTTATGTCTGAGGAACCTTCTAGTTCATGTAACTCATCTTTTAATGTTACAAGTGGAAATTTCTAATAATATTCAACAGATTCCAGAGTGATGCAAAGTGACCATGTGCTACAAATCTTTTCATCAGCTGTAACTGGGATAGGATTTTCTTGGTTCCCTCCCTACTCAAAACACTCATTCTAGAAGTATAAAGAGCCCTACCAAGTTTCTGAGAAGACTCATGGAATGGCACAAAAGAATTGTCTTTCTCTTCACAGAAATCCCAAGACTCCTGAAAATCAGCAATGTTCCTCCAAATCATGTGAAGCTAAGAGCAACCTCAGCTCTGCTAGTTGCATTCTAACAGGAAAGCATTTCTTATCAAAACAGTAGTCTTTGTCACTGGCAGTAAATCACAGGATGGAAGGAGATCTTCAGTCTTTGAACCACTCTCTCCCTTTTTCTACTCTCCATGATTATATTTTCTCTTTTTTGAAATAGAGAATTATTTCTGTTACCCAACAGCTAATCTCTGGGTTTCAGAGTGGGCTGGCCAGTTCTTCCCTCTTTTTTTCTACTCCATGTCCTGCAATACTTTTTATCTTTTCCACAGGATGAAGAATAATTCTGAATAGAGATAACATGCAAGTTCAAGGCTGGTGATTTCACCAGGCAGTTTCTCAAGTTCTCTGTAGAAAAATGCCTCCCGTTGCACCTTCTCCTGAGAGTCACGTTACTATTTCTTGGTTTTGTGAGAGCATATTTTTCTTGTCACCTGTAAAGAATGAAGAATCTGATCCTTGTGTGTTTGTAGCACGTGGTTCCATCTCCAGTCCTTTTCCAGCATTTCTGTGTCTTCAGAACTATTTCTGTGGGAGAAAATCCTTACGGTGGTCCTAACCATCCTCATGTATAGCATATTCCCTCACATGCTTGACATAAATAAGATGAGCTGGTACCTGTACCACAGGGATCTTGAATTTAGCCAACACGTGATCAAAAGAGGCATGTAGGCATCCTGATCTAGACACAAGTTCAGGCTTCCTACAGGGCCCATAAGGAAAAGTAGAGCTAGAAGTGGAATNTCCACCCCCTCTGCCAGAGCAGGATCACCTAGAGCAGATCACACTGGAATGCATCCAGATGATTCTTGAATATCTTCAGAGAGGGAGACTCCACAACTTCCCTGGGCAGCTGGTTCCAGTGGTCTGTCATCTTCACAGTGAAAAAATTCTTCCTCAAGTTCACATGGAACCTCCTATGCCTCAACTTCCACCCATTGCCCCTTGCCCTGCCACTGGGCATCACTGAGAAGAGGCTGGGCATTTCCTTTTCCTCCATATTGGGTACTAAGACAGTACTCCTAGCTAACTATTTTTTGCCAGGAAATTTGAAGCCAAACTATGCTTTTATTTATACATGTAAGTCATGTTATATGCATGAAAACATGAGCAAAACTTAGACTGCAGATTTTCCAGAGAAAAACAAGTGCTGCATTTCAAGCAATTAGGAGCAGTAAAGTAAACATTTAGTCACCACTGACTCATGAGCTGAAAAACACAGTAGTCAATTACAGCTTTTGGTAGCAATAATTAATATGCTGTTGATGAAAACTGTGTTTTTCACTCAACATACAAAGCTATTTCAGGTAATTAAATGTAACCTCATCTGTATGTAATTTGTCTCTAATCTGCACATGACACAGTATTTCAATCTTATATGCTGTATTCTGGAGGGAAAATAATATAAGAACATGACTTAAAACATACAACAAATAACCCTAACAGGATTGTTTCCATTTAAAATTATATAACAATTCATTATTAAATATTTGACTATGAAAAAATTTGTAATTTAATCATTTGGACAATCTTTCTTACATTAATCTTTATATCTGATTTATGAAGATAAAGTAAGAGATCAGTTTTACTACTAATACCACTGATACCACATAGACACTTATTTCTTTGTGTATTTTAACATCTTGAGGCTTTTGCAGATGCATTAAATAGAAATTAAATACTTACCAGGAAGATCACTCTTGCAATTTTCGATGAAGAATCGGTGCTATTGTGAAGTTCCTGAATATAGAAAGAGGTGTTTTGTGCAGAGTATTCTTTAGTACCTTGTATTGGTTTGATTTTCCAAACTGTAGGTTATCTACATTTCTCAGTTGAGAATGGAACTTGAAATGCACCTCTGAAAATCACTGTATGTCACTGTCCACTATAATTTGAAGTCCGTATTTCCAGGTTGATCTCTCAACTATTTCCAGCCATAGTTGTATAGAAAGAGATAAACTATCTTTTATGTCAAGAAGCTTCACTTTATTTATTTTTAGATTTGCAAGAGCCTCTTTGTGTGCTAGGCTATGAAGTGTTCCTCACACAAACTGGTTAACAGGTGAAGCCTCAGTTTCATGTGACTGTTACCAAAGCACACATTTACAAGATCAATTTAAATCTGCAGTTGCGTTACTACAAAGCTAGCACACCTGATATTTTTACACCTGAGCTGCACAGTAGTTATCTTTATCAGGTTCTTAAAATAGGCCTCCAGGAAAGACAAACTTTTATACAATACAACTCTGCTTTTTATACNTTCTATGATTCTATGAAATTAAGAAGGGTTTCTTTTACCTTTGGGGAACACTAAATATTTTCTAGTCTTCCTAAAACAATACCTTTGTTATCTTTGTTACCACATGCTTCATAACACTATCATAGCTTTACAGTTTCTAAATAAAACGGACTGCTATTGTACCAAAAAAAAAAAAAAAATTAAAAAAATTAATAGGTCTTTAGTTTCTGACACCTGTTCTAGTTTTACTCAGAAAAGGCATCTATTCTCAACCATTAGCTTTACCAGTTCTCACAAATTAAACAACGTGGAAACATGACTGAAATTCCCAACCAATATTTTTCTGCTGGTAGCATATGAAAATTATTTGCATTGGTGACTATCATTTTTATTGATCTAAACATTTATTATGAAGCTGGATTTTCAGAAGCAGTTACAATGTCTTGGAGCAAAATTCAGGAAAGATATGTGGTCCATTCAGGTGGATTTGTCATCCATGAAATGTATTTAATGTAAAATTGTAGGACTCTGATATGAAGGAAATTCCCTGGCTTTAGCATCAAACAAACTCTTTCTCTGAGCATGAGCAAGAAAAGTCATTAACAATTCCAAAGGGGGCACAAGCCCAAAAAAATGACACAGTCAATCAATAATGAAAAGCGCAACACAGTGCCCTACATGAGGGTAATAAGTAAGCCCATTTGTGTTATTTATGTTAAGGAACAAAGGTTGTTTTTTTTTCCAGAAACCATCTGTACATTGTTAAAGAGAAGTGAACTACCTACAACCTTCAAAGGAAAACATCATCATTAAAACAAACTTCAGGGTTGCAAGGAGTTAGGTTACTTATTACGGGTCTGAGTCAGAAGACTTTAACACTTCTCTGCATTTTGTCTCACCGGTGACACAAAACCCAGGTACAATGGCATGCAGAGGTTCAGCAGAGAGATACTGCCACAGCTGTCAGATCTGGGGCCAGGCTTGCCAATACCCAAATCTAATGTTTAGCTTTGAAGTTGTCTTCTGAAGCACCATAACAATGAGAAGAAAAAAACCCTTCATGTCCTCCAGCTAAAATGTAGAATTACAGATGGTAGGCTAGACTTCATGCTCAAAACCTGTTAGCTAAGACCCTAAAATTATGAGTTTAAAATAATAAAGTGAACACTGGAGTCTCTAGAGTCACCCTTGGTTTTGAACCGTTGGTGCATTTAAGCATATGTCCAAGCTTTTCACTACAACCACAGGGACTGGAAACTTCAGCTGTCTTTTAAATGAAAGATGAGATTCTCACACAGTCACTTCATTACAAGAATGAAGGTTTTAAAGAAAACACCAGTTAGGGCAAGTTTCATGATAAAATGATAAATAATGATAATACTATGGGTCTTTTCAAAACTCATGAACCTCAAAAGAAGCCAGGCAAAATCTGCTTGGTTTCAGGTTTCACAGAAGCTTACAGCTCAGCTCCAGTTTGTCCTAAAGTTCACTAAAGTTCAGCTTTTCAAGCCATTCTGATTCAATTTATGGGTTTTTGGGTTTTGTTTTTTTCCTAAATCATATAAAACTTGGGGTATTACATGGATTTGACATGAGCCAGGTGGAAGTCAGAAGGTTTAACAGTGTCTTAATTTGAGATTTTGAGGTTGTTTAAATACAAAACATAAAGCAAAATTCCATCTTCCTCTGAAGAAAGTGAGAAGTGAGCCAAATTCACTTCCTGCAGAGTTCTTGAGGCTCACAGAAGTACTGTGCAGTGGGGCTAGTCTATGGGGTTCTAGCACAATGCCTACAGGGAAAACCAGCAATCCTACAAACACAGCAAAGGGAAGGGAACTGATGCATCTTGCTGGGGAGAGAGTATTTATCTCTGCTAAGGATAGAGAGCACCACAGTCTTCACCACAAGATTTACTAGAGGCTGAGTTTCGTAACAGATCTGATAGACTAGTGCAGCACCTTTGCAGAGAGTTCATTTACAGGGTATGCTCCTTGGAACTGAAAGCCTTACTCCTTTCCATCATAGCTAACAGAGGCAAAGGAAATGGAGTATAGTTCTCAATTTCCTAGATTTCAAATAATTTCCCATTCCTTATTCAGATACAAGGAGAACCCCAAAACCCTTCCTAAAATAACAATTCTAAAACTCCTGCTAAAAATCACCATTCCAATAATATCAAAGGCATTGGTGTACGTTTTATCCATCAAGTTACAAAGCAGTTGTCAATTTGATTTACAAAGATTTTCTAGGATTTTTGTATTAATATATATAAAGTCACGTATTTTAAAACTGTCTTTTGTGAAGTGATTCATGAAAACAATTGCCTGCAACAGTCCAGAACTACTCACAACACAGCTGCTACCACTTAGCAAGAGTTTTAATGTCTAAAAGTCATCTTTGAAAGGAACATGTTTCTCTTTTATTTTACCTTTAATTTTTACAGTGAAATTCTTACTCCAATTAATAGAGCATGGCCAGTTGTCATCCATTATGACCAAATTTTGAGCAATAAGACAGAGCTAAAGTAAAAATTGCACTACTTTAACACCTTGGTTTCTCCATTGTGCAAAATCAATTAACATAAAGTGAAGCTCTGAAGGATGCACTAAATTATTATCAATATTTACTGTTTTAATAAGAAAGTAGATGACAGGTGTCTTTTGTGTTTATCCACATCATTCTCGGACAGTTATTAAACTTCTCCCAAAATATTGTTTTAATAATCTTTAATTAACACACAATAAATACCCTATTAAATGGAATGCTTCAGCTTGTGGAAGTATTTGAGACCCTCAGTTTGAAGGGATACCACAGATCCTTATCTCTGTAAGTTATCACAATACTTCCTGTTGGGAGCTTTATAGGAAGTTCATTTCAGGGTGAAAATCACACTTGGGTGTTTCAAAGTCACTTAAAGCCCAAATTTAATCCAAGTAATATTAGGTTTCTTTACTAGGTATGTAATTTGTGCAAACAGTTGCAGTATGCACCTTTAGAATTAGTGGAGAGATCTCATTTTCTATGTTGATTATGTGGTCATAATCGGAGTTCCAGTGTTTCTAAATTCTGCCCCTGGACAAATGCCTTAGTTTAGGAGCCACATTCACAGATTCACAGATTGCATCAGGTTGGAAGGCACTTTCAAAGGCCATCTTGTTCAACCCTCTGGCTGTGAGCAGGGACACTTTCAACTAGATCACGCTGCCCAGGGCCACATGAAATATGATCTTGAATGCATCCCAAGACAGGGCCTTAAGCACCTCCCTGGGCAACCTGTTCCAGTATTTTACCACTCTCACTGTAAATAACTTCCTCCTTATGTCCAACCTAAATCTAACGTGCTCCAGCTTAAAACCATTGCTCCTAAACTGTTCTTTCCCAGCCTTCCTGTAAGTCCCTTCGGATACTGAAATGTAGTTAAGGTCTCCCCAGAGCACTCTCCTCTTCAGGCTGAACAGCCTAAATTCTTGCAGCCTGTCCACAGGAGAGGTGTTCCAGCTCTCTGATCATCTTTGTGGCTCTCTAGCATGTCCATGTCTCTCTTATGTTGGAGGTCGTAGAGCTGTACACCAGGTGAGGTCTCACCAGAGCAGAGCAGAGGGGCAGAATCACCTGTCTTGACATGCTGACCACACTTCTGTTGATGCAGCCCAAGATGCGATTTGTCTTCTGGGCTGCAAGCACACTCT
This sequence comes from Ramphastos sulfuratus, assembly GCA_013399055.1. NCBI lineage: Eukaryota > Metazoa > Chordata > Aves > Piciformes > Ramphastidae > Ramphastos > Ramphastos sulfuratus. The sequence continues at coordinate 198,711 of WBNM01016524.1, read as the reverse complement.
GTTGGCTCATGTCCAGCTTCTCCTCCACCAGCACCCCCAAGTCCTTTTCTACAGGCCTGCTCTCAGTTTTGTCATCCCCCAGTCTGTATTGATATCAAGGATTTCCCCAAGCCAGGTGCAGGACTTTCCCTTATTGAACCTCATAAGATTCCCTCAGCCCCCCTCTTTAGCCTGTCCAGGTCCCTCTGAATGGCATCCTGTCCTTCAGACTTATGGACTGCACCACTCAGCTTGGTATCATCTGCAAATTTGCTGAGGACACACTCAATCTCACTGTCAACATCATTGATGAAGATATTGAACAGCACTGCTCCCAGTACAGATCCCTGAGGGACATCATTTGTCACCTGCCTCCATCTGGACATTGAGCCATTGACCACTACCCTTTTGATGCAATCATCCAACTAACTGCTTTTCCCCTGGACAGTGCGCCCATCAAGTCCATATCTTTCCAGCTCAGGAAGATGAATGTTGTGAGGGTCTATGTCAAAGACTTTACTTTTGCAAAGTCCAGATAGATGACATCTGTTGGTCTTCCCTTGTTCACTGACATAATTATGCCATTCTGGAAAGACTAGGTTGGTCAGGCAGGACTTGTCCTCTGGGATGCATCTCCTTAGATCCCATAGATTTATATATATTCATCAGGTGGTCCTGAACTCGATCTTCCCTTAAGGTGGGAGGCAATTTACCCCGCTAATCCATACCTAGTGATCCATCAGCTCAAGAGAGGAATGGAGCAAGACTGCCAGTGAAGACTGAGGCAAAAAAGTATTATTGAGTATGTCATCCTTCTCATCTGTTGACACCAGCTCTTCGTTCTCACTCCTTAGAGGGAGTACACTTTTTTTAACCTTTCATTGCTGGTTAATATACAATATACCTGTAGAATGCTTTTTTTTTATTCTGAACCTTGCCAGGTTCAGCTCTAGCTATGCCTTAGCCTTCCTGACTTCAACTCTACACAACTGGGCAGTGTTCCTATACTTCTCCCAGGTTACCCATCTCTGCTTCTACTGCCTCTGCAGTTCCCTCTTGCTCTTTATTTTGACCAGTATTCAGCCATGCCAGTCTCTTCCCTTCCCTGCCTGATTTCTTAAACATGGGCATCAAGAGGTCTTGCACTCTAAGGAAAATGTCCCTGGTCTGCCCAGTCTGCCCTGTTCTCCTGTCCCTAAGGATCCTTTCCCATGGGGTCCTACTGACTAACTCCCTAAGCAACTGGAAGTTTGCCTTCCTGAAATTTAGAGTCCTGACTCTTGCCTGTCCCATATACCTTAGGTCTGCAAACTCCACCAGCGCACTACCACTGCAGCCCAGGCTGCCCCTAATCGTGACATCAGTGATGACTTCATTTGCATTTGTGACCATCAGACACAACATACATAGACCTCATATACCAAGTATATATCTTCCACAAAATCTTAGTTTTCACTGAAAATTGTAGCCTTCATTCAGATTTCAAGATGAGGAGGAAACAGTAAGAGCAGAAGTTCATTCATGTTTTCTTATTAAGGAAACACACAGCCTTTGTAATCCACAAATATTTTAAATCATAAATATGAAGCTCAGATTGTATCTGCAATCTCTGTGGAGTTACTTGTCAATCTGGCCACTGAAGACTTTAAGGTGCATTTTGGAGTGAGGCAGGAGAAATCTCCATATGATCAAGCCTCCGCTGCTGAAAGCTGGTAATAGAAAACAGCCTATTTTTCTTGTATATCTTCTCTCCTAAGATATATTTTATGGGATGGTTCTTCAGACACTGAATATTATTTGCATGTTCCTGTCCACCCATCCATCCGTTTCCTTTCAATTTATTTCTATATATTAATGCAAAAGGAGACATTCTGAACCTTTTGTTTGTTTAGCAAATGAGTGTTTATTGCAGGTTAATTTATTTAATAATCAGTTCTGATTACAAGCAAAAATGTAGCTGAGTGAAATATTATGCTTCTGTGTAAAGTCATAGTAACCTTACATGCATGAGTCCTAGATTTCTGGCTTCATCCTCTTTTAGTTTAGCTCTCCCTTGAGCATTTATTCATTTGTTTGCCCTTGCCAAAAGAATTATTCACCTAAACACAACCCACTCATGATGTCAATGGAAGTCTGAGCAACCTACGGCAGAGAACGTTCAAAGCTCATATTGCTACAAAACAATGCTGTCTTCTAGTTTGTTTTATTTTCTTGGATATCCTGTTCTGTGATAATAGGAATCCTGTAACTAAGACTGACTTGTGATTTTTCACAGCATAACAAAGTATAACAAAAATGCCTCTATTTCACCTTTTAATGATTAAATCTATCCAATGCCCTGAGCCTTGGACATACTGGCACACAAGTAATTTTGCACACATGAGCAATCCTACTGATCTCCCTGGGCTTGCACATATGTAGCATTGCACATATTCACATCAGCAAGATGAAGAACTAGTTTTGTCAAGAACACCTGTGGCAAGGCAATATTCCTGCAAATAAACACTATCCACATTAGCAAACCTCATAGCTTTGCTTCAGTGCTCAGTCACCCACAAAAGTCACTTACTGCCTTGCATGGCACTTGCTTTGAGCAATATTCCTTAAGTAATTTGCTTTAAATTCTTTTAACACTATGATAGCATAGTTTACTGAAGCTTTGAGAAAATTAAAAAAAAAAAAAAGTCATAACCACTTATTGTAGGTAGTTACAAGTCATTGCAAATGGTGTATTTGAAAATCAGAGTTAACAACTTGCCAATTGAGATTTCATACTGCATTGCTTAGTGGTCAGGATAATGGCTTCCTATCTCCATGCAATTTTTTCACCTGATAATGTTGAATTTTTGAGCAACAGTGTGAGCACAAGAACAGTTTGTGTAAGTAAATGAACCATGTCAGCAACTGCAATTCAGTCAGCATTGAAAACATGATGAAAATGTATTAAATTATTTGTGATAGTTTTTCTCTGCAAGAAGGCAAAACTATCTGAACAAAAAAAATTAACTAGAATATGAAACCGCAATAATAATGTCATGTCCCTTTAAATAGTATGAGTGCTCAGACATTCTACATGTTAAGTGGTATTTCATCCTGAAGGAACTAGCAGAAGTAATTTGAGGCTAAATGTACAGTGTTTCAAAAGGATTGCTCTACAGGTAGATTAAACAAAGAAGCCCAAGCCAAAAAACCAAAACTAAACCAAAACAAAAAATCCCAAACTATATAACCATTCTCATATAGGCAATACATTTTACACAACATAAAAAAATAAGCTGCAGTGCTATATGACAGCTAAAACTCTTGTATTGATTTCCAAATATATTGACTTAATTTTATCAAAATGTATTTATTCATCACTGCATCAATGATCTTCTGTATTTTATATGTAAATAATCTATTCTATTCCCTTGATCATGTTAATCTTACTAATGACAAATTACCATTCTCCACGTACAGTTCCTAGATTTACAAATTATCACTCCTGCTTTCAGGGGACTGAGAATCAGCTACGCTTGCTAATGCCTCCATGGATCGCCTGACACATAGCAGATTTTTATATTCCCTTTTAAAGCATTCAGCTCGCAAGAAATAATTTATAAATCTGGCTATCACTCGTACTTATCCTCTTACTGCTTGAGGGGGAAAAAGAACAAGATCAAATTGGGAGGATTATTAACAATTTAAGAACTTTATTTGCTTCAATTAACTCTTTGCAGGAAAAACCGTATGCTAAAGACCATTGGTTTAGGAAAGGAATGTGAAGTATCCTGTCTATTTACTTAAGTACTTTTCATTGTACAAATGAAAAATATCATCTATAAATACTCTTTGTTTTCTGACTTTAAAAAACAGAAACTTTTTTAATTTCAATTGTACATATAAATCTAAGAGCTCCTTTCAGCAAAGAAAACGTGACTTTTGTTAAGAAATTAAAACTGTGATAAAACAAGAAGGCTAAAAATTGAGACTTTAGGACTGGTTCTGTCTTGCTATATGCATGATGGAGACAAAATGCTGCCATAGTCATTTGGACTCATCCTCCTTCTACTTGCTGCTGCCTTTGTAATTATGCAAATGATGATGGTACAATAATCCTTAGGAGGGTGAGTTCCTCACACTTCCCTTAGGTTCACCTGTCTTGATGTAAACCATGACTGCAACCCTTTCCTTCCTATGCAGAAACAAATGCTTGTGATAGTTACAGAGCAGTTTGATACCTTTTATTGCAGGAAGCTCTATGGCTCTTTCAGTACAGAGGAACAAACAGCGCTGACTATAATTACTAAGCAATTGCTGCAAAGGAAAAGTACTGAGCTGTTCCTTCACTGAGAAAATATTTTGGGAGTCACTCTTCAGATTCCTGACACCATTGACAGCAGTAAAAGGACCTGCAATATAAGATGAGATGCTAAAGACTGGTGCTTAAATAGCAGCTAAGACGGCTCAGGCTTTCCCTGCTGGCTTCCAGCTGCCACTCCAGAAGGAAAAGGTCTCCTGAACCTCCTGACATGAAGATGTCCTAGACACCCAAGGCATCTGAAATGCTAACACATACCTAGATTCAGGTAACTGAATACTTCCCATTGAACCCAATCATTGTCCACTATAGCCACTGAAAGTTTCTGTTTCAGTGATAACAGATAAGACTAATTCTAATCAATATCAGCAATCAGTATCTTCTGGCAGTATACCATCTTGGTGATAAATGCTTAGAGATAAAAGTAACATTAACAAAGCAGAGAGTTCATGACATCTACTGCAACCTGATTTAGTGCATATAGCTGGTGCTAAAATCTGCATTTCTCTGTTCAGCCCCCCACAGAGAGGGCTGGCCTACCTATAATTCATAATTCACATAATGTACATGATGTACATAGTGCACACACATACCTCTGGGGGGGGAAAAAAAAATTAAAAATTCCCTCCAGATTACTAGGAGGCAAATCTCAGAAGCACTTGCCACGGTCATGGTTTCTCATGGTACATCTGTGTTACTGATGCCTTCCACTCTTAACACCTTTCTATAGGGGAAACTGAGACACAAAAACACCCACACCTAATAAATCTACATGCTGCAGGGAAGAAATTACTGCAAAGGCTTCCTTTAGCTCCATTTCTGCCTGAGTATTCCCCATACTTAACCACAGTACTGACCATATGTGTGACAGGATTTCATGCATTAGGAAGACTTTTCGGTCTGCAGAATAACTTTAAGTAACCTAATGGGAACCGTAATTAGCAGAATACAATATATTTTAACAGACTCCAAAATCCCATTTCTACTTCATTAAATCAAGGTTAATTTTGAGCACTCTATGTGTCAATAAGTATTTACAACCCTCTTGAAGCACAGCTTATTGGCCTGTATGGTACAGCCATTTCCATTTGTCTTATTGATATGTATGTAGGGTCTATCTAAAATACAGATTTAATTGATTATAATGGTTGGTCATGTAAATTCTCCTTAGTTCAATGGTCATTGCCATGATAGACTTTCAGAAGCACTGCAGTCTATCATCCATCTTATCTGATATTCATTCACTGTAAGGCTATCACATATATTGGAGATGATCAGAAAGGCTGGAAATACTATTTGGATATGAATTTTTGGAACGCAGATGATAGGTGCATCTTTATATGCAGACTTCCTCCTTCCCCACATCTTGCAAGATTAAGTCCTGTGCAAGAGCAGTTAATATTTTAAAGACAAAAAAAAAAGTCGGCCTTGTTTTTAGATAAAACTATTTCTCCTTCCTTCTGAGCTCTTTAGAGACTCCAGATATCTGTGCTAGGCATCTTATTACAAACATGCTCATCTACTCACATTCCATTTAGGAATGTTAGGACAGAAAAGGGTTCTGCTACCTACTGCTTCTTAGAGAAAGGCTGAAAATGCTGCATCTTGCCTTTAGTGGAGAACTTTCAGCTCCTGCTACTGCAAGTAGTTACTTTGAAAATAGTTATCTTTCAGAACTATGAAGTTCTGGGCCAAAATTTCTGTTACAAACAAGTGTATTCAAAGAATTGTCTGCTCTACTCTATGGCACAGTTTGAGCTGGTTAAGATTCTGCTGCACTTGTATTGTTTTTATTTTCCATATAGCTGGTGCACTAACTCTGTAGGAAAAACAATTCTTCATATGATTATTAAAAAAAAAAATTAAAAAATCATAGTGTAACTTCAAGGTAATTGCAGCAGGTAAATGCAAAGTGGTTAGTGAAGTTAACTTCATGTTAATTTTAGTTAGAATCTAAGTGCTGCTGCCTACAAACACCCATTCATAGCTTTAGTCACATGAGTCATCCAGTGCTAGCCAATGAAAATATTTGGTGAGTAAACTTTCATATGTTTATAGGCTCCAGCCCTAACAGGGTACTTATAAGCAATTCAGATATGTAGTTTTTTCTTTCATATGCATTAATGTTAAATATAAGTAACCAGAATTATAAAGACAATGTAATTATCTTATTATTACAGAATAATCACATATACTGTGTTAGAAGTGTAACCCAATTTTTTAAAAAAATTAAAATATCATTTTAGCACATATATTTTGTATCCCACCTTACAACAACACACATCTGAGAACACAGACAAGCTTTTGACCCAGGTTTCATTCGACAGCAGAGCTGTCCAATTAACCATATTTTAATTTGAGATACTCACATTGTCTTTAGTCTTTGTAAAACAGGGAAAACAGAGAAATTGTACAGGCAGAGTGGCTTCCATTTCACTGTATATACAAGACTCAAATTTTACCCCACCAACTCACAGTGTTAGTCCAGTAGCAGCCTATGCTGAGAATATGAAAAACTCTTGGAAAGCTTTACAGTTAAGTAAGAAAATATGATAATAGAAGGTAGATAAGCAAAATATATAATAGATGTAATAGAACATAATTGATACATTCTAGATACTCCCCTTCTGGAGTCACATTGGTATGACAGCCACAAAAGCTGCTTTTTCCTGCTCGATCTAACAGAACATGGAAGACTTCCTCTGTCAGTAAGGAAAAAGGTACCAGCAGGGAAGTAACAGGGCAAACTGAGTCAAGATGTAAAGAGGAAATGTAAAAACCAGTTCTCTTTGGTCTCTTAGACCTATCAGCTGATAGTGAAGTAACTTGTTAGCCTTTTAGGAAAGACAATTCAGGATATTAAGGCATTTCCACCTGCAAAAGAACATGCTTAGTCTGAGGGGGGGGAATTTAAAAAAAAAAAAAATGAGGGAGAGCCAAGAAAGCGTCTAGGCTTTCTCTGCATTAGCTGGGAAATAATTCCCCTGAGAAAACACCTGAAATTCCAAGAGGTTTATCCTGCACCTGGGTCGGCACAATCCCAAGCACAAATACAGGTTGGGTGGCGAATGGCTGGAGAGCAGCCCTGAGGAAAAGGACCTGGAGGTCTGGGTTGATGAAAAGCTCAACATGAGCCAGCAGCATGCATGTGCAGCCCAGACAGCAACTGTGTCCTGGGCTGCATCAAGAAAAGTGTGGCCAGCAGGGCAAGGGAGGGGATTCTCCGCTTTTACTCTGCTCTTGTCAGACCCTACCTGGAGTACTGTGTGCAGTTCTGGAGCCCCCAGCACAGGAAGGACATCGAACAGAGGAGGGCCATGAAGACGCTCAGAGGGCTGGAGCACCTCTGCTATGTGAACAGGCTATGGGAGTTAGGGCTCTTCAGCCTGGAGAAGAGAAGGCTTCCAGGAGATCTTGTAGTGCCCTTCCAGTATCTGAAGGGGGCCTACGGGAAGGCTGGGGAGGGACTATTTACAAGGTCTTGCAATGACAGGACAAGGAGCAATGGGTTTAAACTGGCAGAGGGAAGACTGGGAGGTGTCCCTGCCTATGGCAGGGGGTTGGAATTAAATGATATTTGAAGTCACTTCCAACCTAAACCATTCTATGATTCTACAAGTCTTTTGTTTTCCTTGGGTATGACAGGAAAGTAAAAGAAGCAGCACAATATGACAAAGCATGTCAGTTTGGAGAAGCCCTGTACGTTTCCTGGATGGAAGGAGGAAACATCACAGATTGATGATTCTTTGCTACTGGCAAAGCACCCCATTGCTAAACAAAAAAATAAAATAAATCATAAGATGAAGCCAAACAAATCCAAAAGACCTACTTCTGGAACACAAATCCTGTCTCCAGGGTATGTGTGTCATCCTACACACCTGTATTACAAATTCTGGCTAGTAGCATCATGCCCTATAAAGAAGATGACACCACCAGATGGAAGTGGCTCATTCCCTGTTTGCCATACAAGGAACCTTCTCAGCTGTCTCTCAAAAGCTGCCAATGCCATCCCAGACCTATTTGGAGTTCAGTGTTACTCTCCACTGAGTACAAAGTACTAGCTAAACAAGACCAGCTCAAATTATGAAGAGAATGTTACTCTGAGACTCTTGACCCTTACCCAGGCTGTAGTCTCCTTCACAGAGAAGAGAGAATGAAACACCTCTGAAATATCAAAGCAGGTATACAGTGGCTAGAAGAGAGACAAAAATCACCACATCCTCACCAGACATATGTTTACTGGATCGTGAAGATATTATCCTGACAAAGACATAGAAGTTTAAATAAAAGAGAAGGGAGGAAGGAGAATTGCAAAGGCACATGGCAGCCTGAGAGGCACAGAAAACCTGATGATCACAAACTGAGGAAAACAGCAGGAAGGTGGGAGAGTAGTTCTTCACCATGAATGGTAGATTTAAAGTACTAATCTGAAAGTCTGAGACTAGGTAAGCAGAGTGAATACAATTAACAGGGATGTGTATTTTTTGAGAACAGAAGAATAGGGGGAAAATGAAATTGGATTTTTTTGGAAACTCAGCTATGTAGCTCACCTTTGGTATCCTCTGTGACAAAGCATGCGTTAATGGAGACTCCTCTCAGGTGTATTTGATATCAAATATAATAAGCAGCACCGTCTCTAAAAGTTTTAAGTCAATCAGGTGACTAACCTCCTCCTGATATCCGACGCGACTGTGATAANGGGAACTCCCAGACCATCACATCTGACAAGATGGGTTTTGGTTGGTTTATTTTTTATAACAAAAATGCTTATGTTCATTTTCTGGGGATACTTTAAAAATTTATTTGATACTTGTAAGAACGCACACTTAGAGACACAGAGAAACTAAATTACTTGTTCTCTGCACTCAGCAATAAGCAACATTTCCAAAGAAGTATGGTTTGGAATGCACATGTACATTCACTTGAGAAAAGTCCTCTCTGAAAACCTGAATAATAAGCCACAGTGACAGAATCACATCAACAGTCTGGAGGCAGTGTCCTCCTAAACCCAATAGTGTAAAACAAGGGGAGACCTGATAATGGCCTTTCAGTGCCTGAAGGGGGACTACATGAAGGATGAAGAGAGGCTGTTTACAAAGCCCTGCAGTGACAGGATGAGGGACTTCAAAATGGAGAAGAGCAGAGTTAGCTTGGACGTTGGGAACAAGTTCTTTACTATGAGCATGGCGGTACACTGGAACACATAACCCAGGGAGGTGGTTGAGTCCCCTTCCCTGGAGATATTCGAAGTGAGGCTCGACAGAGCTCTGGGCAACCTGTTCTAGTTGAGGATGTCCCTGCTGACTGCAGTGGGGGTTGGACTAGATGACTTTTTGAGATCCCTTCCAGCCCAGACCATTCTATGATTCTATGACTAACCAGTACTCTACTTACACATTTATTTTTTCGTTTGAATTCTTTTTCTTAAACATCTCAGCAAGCCTATGAGTGAAGTAGACCTCACCATTGTTTCCCTTTCACAGCCTATAATATAATTTTCTCCATTAAAATATTCCAGTTAGCCTCAAACCAGCACAATTATATCCCATACACATGGAGAAATCTCATTGGTCCTTCGAGCATTTACAGACAGCAAAATTCCTTCTTGTGTGAGCAGCCTTCTCACAAACCCAGCAGCAGGGTGCAGTGCTGGGTAATCACCCTTAACCCACCCCTTATGTCTAGGAATCCATATTTCCCACAGCTCATCTTTAAGCAGAATTGTTTGCATACATACCTGCTTCTATTTTTCTTTAACGAAGAAAATATAGAGGGGGAAAGAGCTTTCTGCAGTACATTTGTGTCTATTCTCACTGAGTAGCATCTTCTGTACTGCTGTGGTCAGAGCAGCTCTTCATACTGAAGACAGGAGCCACTATACCCTTATGTGCACACTTCAAACCCTTAGCCACACATTTTCAATCATGATCACAAATTTATATTCACCTCATTTTAAAGACCTTCATAGTTGTTGGGTGGAGTTGATCAGTGCCTTGAACTGTTTTCTGTGAGCAAGGACTGGATCCTTAATATTTTAAAGGCCTAGCAAAGCAGCTTTTACTTTAAATGAAGTGTGTGGTGTGACACACTTGAACACATTTCTATCTCTAGAGAGAAAATGCAAGCAGTATAGCGGTTAGTCCAAAAAACATACGGTAGTCAAAAGATATAACCCAAAGGCTGAAAATGGGGGGGGGGAAGAAAAAAAAAGGAATTAAAAAAACCCAACCAGAAAATGCAACAAATTTTCATCCCAACTAGGAGCAGACAGTTCAGGAAGCAAACAAGACAGCAGCTATCATGTTATCAGAATAAGGAAATCAGCAACAAAGATCAAAATGGTGTCTCAGCATACTAATGTTGACAATGTCTATGAGACCTAGTGCTCAAATAGACCACAGCAGTAATCTTGGTGCAACACATCCAATCAGTAGCCATTTACTTGCAGGGTGCAACAGGAAATCCTCACATTTATCAGCTCTGCTCCCTCATCAGTGTATGTCACTGCACTCCATAGAAGCTAGCACTGTGTTAATTTATCAGAGAATCAAAAGCAAAATAAAAATGCAACTTCTATCTTCTTTTGAGTCGTTTATTTCCTTCAGTGCCTACATGATAAAATATAAGACTTTGTAGCTTGAAATTCTCAAAAGTGAATGAAGAATAAGGTAAATCCAGATTAAATTCATGCTTGATACAAGCACATAAACCCTGTTTCTACAATCAATCCAGTAAGGCAGATACTTTGACCTACAGAGTCCTCTTAACTGCCTGAAGATCTGTTCCCCACAATCCGGTTGGAGAAGCTTTCCAGCATCTCCCTGGAACATGGATTTCAAATTACTTTTTATTTGTGAGATAAAGGAAGGTTATGCCCAGAGCAGACAGGCTTGCTTCTCCCCTCTGAAGTTCTCACTTGAAGAAGCTGACTGAAATGTAGCAAAAATGTGAAATAGTACATGTGAAATATAATCCAAAACCAGAAAGAACTGAGTTCTGGTACTGTAGAGAAGGGAACCTGGTATCTTCATGCATTCTTTGTTTTCATCCCAACTATCAATCTGTTTTATTTAGTGTTTTGTTAGCTCTGGCCTTGGTCTGGTACATATCAGCATATCTTCACAAAAGCGGAACCGTGCCACTTCTGATCAAGCTTATTTAATGAAATTGTTAAAATTTAAAAGTAAAGATATTTAATGAGATGGGGTTAGGAGCTCAAATAGAAAAGATAAACTACTTCAAGGAAATCAAGGAATTAAGCTTTCTTCATCTGAGCGTTTTCAACTTAGGATCTCAAAGCAGGGAAGGAAGAGGCATCACTTAATGCAGTTTCACTGGCATGTGTCAGTATGTAGCAGTGGTTTATTACCGCACAAACAACATTGCATGAGGAGCTCAGAGCCATGCAAAGTAATGCACCTAGCTGAAACCAAAGGAGATAACACTGTGTATTGCACACACACAGTTAAAACAGCACATAGTTTATGAGCTAGGCTGAATACATCTGGTAGCTCTGCAATGAACACAAGAGGTCTCAACTAACACAAGTGTTGGTTTGCATCTGTGATGAAAAACAACTGCCCTGGAGCCAACGTCCTTAACACTACGGTGGATTAGTGCTAACACAAAGGGAAAGACATCACCTGAAAAGTCAACAGCACCTGCTTCTGCAGTTGCACATCGAGGTGTGCTACTGGAATCTTCTCTTTCAGAGAAAAGTGACCTGACCTTGCTTATGGGTTGCATTCAAATCAAAGCACAAGCTAAGAAGGCAAGTTCAGAACAAAAAGTGAAAGGAGAATGAAGGGAAGACTTCTCTTTATTTATCTAAAACCCAGTAATTAATTTTTTTCTTTGTGCCATCATTATGTAATATTTAAGTTACAAGAAGCCAGAAATACTTTTCCAGTTTTCCCTCTAGTTGCTCACCCCCCAGCAAAGCCAAAAGTTTTGTTTGTTTTGGGTTTATTTTTTTTTAAATAGCATTTAAAATGTTTGTATAAAAATCCACTTCATAAACTAACATTCTGAAACATTTTTTGGTATGTCTTTTCAAACTCTAGAAGGAAATCTACTAAGTCACTTCCTTGTATCTCAGACAAATATTGCAAGCTCTGGATGGTGAACATGTGAAATGTGTCATGCCTGCATTTGGTCTGTTTCAGCATACTGTGCTTGAAGACAGACTTGTGCAGGAAACAAAGATCAGAGCACTGTTCTGCATGCTTTTTACCTAGGGGTCCTAGAAAAAAAAAATTGTCAAGAACAAATCATCAAAAAGCAGATATAAATCAAACTGCTGAGCTCAAATCATGCCTAAATAGTTTGCCTATGATGATAACATCAGAAAGATAAAGAATGAACAGTTACCTTCATTCAATCCCAGTTAAAAATGTGGCAGCAGTAGGACAGTTACACACAAAATAAAAGACCTTTGTGACAAAGTTATGCTCCTAAATACAGACCATTGAGACAATTAATGTTTGTTTAAGTACTTGTCATCTAAAGCCAGAGCAGAGAAAACCATCAATATAACCACAAGCTTGCGATACCAATTTGCATCCAATTTCAAGTGCATGTTTTATTTATTTTCAATCAGGATCAATCAGGAAAGAAAATAATCAATAAAGTTGTAGTCACGAGTGGTATTTGGCCATCTGGGGGCCCCAGTATCTCTCGTCCTGCATTGGAGGCAAGGGAAAAAAAATTTTTTTCAAGAGCACGGAGGAGCTCCATATGGTTGAGATCAAAGGTGTTGCTGGGTGCATGGTTCTGCTTTATTGCCAGGCACTGCTGTTAATTAGAAAACAAGATCAGAGGCAGTATTAAAATCCAATTAAATTGATATGAACAGATTGCCAAGTGATGTTCACTAATGTATAATTGAGCACCATGCAAATTTTGGTGGCTGCCTTTTGTTTTTTCTCCCCTCACTCTGGAATGAAAGATGAAGCTATGAAGTTTTTCTTCATTGTAAAAGATAAACAAGTTAATGCACTGATCTAGGGGGTATTGCTTCAGTGATTGATGAAAATGAGAGTGGAATATTTAATGTGTGACTTTTGGGGGGCTTCTTTTATAATTTTATTTTGTTCTCCATTCTTTTATGATTGTTGTTGTTGTTACTCCTGTTATGGTGGTATCTGAGTACATGCGCAGATACTTCATCATTCCATCATTTCAGAAACAGAGAAAAGTTCCTTTGTAGCTGGAGATTTGATTCAAACAATTATAAAACCATGAATATTTCAAGTGACGGGCCTGCTACTGCTGGAAATTAACTTTCCAAGAACTATATGGACTTTATACCGTATATCTTTGTTTAGAATCCGCAGCTTCTATTAAATTTAATTACTTCCCTGTGCAGCTTTATATTGAGGGCGACTTCAAAACGAGGGCAGCAGCTATTAAATTTAATTACTTTCCCCTGCGGCTTGCATAGTAAAGGTGCATGGTTAAGGTGCAGCTACTAAACGAGAATATCTTCTAAACAAAGATATACAATATTTATTCCATATCTATTTCTTGCCTGTCTATCTGGTTTTAATATATAGACATAGTGTGTGTGTGTGTGCACACATTATGCAGGTACATAGATGAGTGACACTAAATGCAAAATGCTAACTTTTAATCTAAAATCCTTAATTTTTATCTCTGCTTCTTTCTCTCCTTGAATAGCTCACAGGGTTACACTCGCAATTCACAGAGTTCAATGTGACCAGCCTTAAAGAACAAAATTCCAAGATGTGAAATTCATTCAAACATTGCTGAAATTCTGAACTTTTTTGGAAAAATGCATTTTTGCGTAGAACCTACCACAAGGAATAGCTACAGGCCCACGGATAAATGATGACTGTCATTTTCACAAACCTAATATTTTAGTATCATTGTGTTTTATCTGATTATCATTTGCTAACTGTGAAAATGCATTGTTTTAAAACCAGGATCAAACTTAGCTCGTAAAAGACCAGTAAATCAAACACAGCAATGACTGACATGGTGTTCAGGATATATTTGTGGAGCTTTCAGAAACTATTTAAATTATTTCAAAAGGAGAACATATTTAATTAGATAATGTTGGCTGTACACGTGAGCAGAACAGAATTGCTGTTGCATTTGTGGTTACATAGAGATGTGAAGTTGTGACTCTTTTACCTGTGCCTGTCAGTGCAGAGAATACAATGAAAGTAATGTTATGGATGTAGGCAGAAGGAAGTGTGGGCAGCACTAAACAGTTCAGGATTTCATCCCTTCATTCTATTTTAGATAAACACCATGGAGCATTAAGCTGTCAATACAATCTGATCACAGTGGGTCTCATACCACTTTCAATCAATTGCAATGTATCTCCAGCCCACATAAGGCAAAGAGCAGTGGCAGGAAATTTTGTCCATTTCTATCTTGAGAAACTTAATGCTGTTACAGTATAGGCAAATGAAGAAGTTGTGATGTGCTGGATACAGTTCCAAAATAATTTTAAAGAACGTGATGCTACACCAGCATTAGTGGAATAGGAAAGGGTACTTTAAATATCAGGAATGTTTAGTGTACTGCCTCAACATTTTTAACAGTAGCTTCGTGGAAACACTGAAGTTACACAGATCACTACTTATTCCCAAGCAAAATTGCATTTTTACACTAAAATTGAAATTATGATCAGAATAAAATACATCTGGATTAAATTCTGCATGCAAATGAAGGGGTTATAAATATTTTGTTAGAAACTTTTAAAAATTAAAATGGCCTTTAAAAAAAATAATGAGAGAAGACTTTCTATTTCTTCTTTTCCTTATATTAAAAACAAAAAGAAATGGAAGGAATATAAAATGAAAATTAAAAAAAATACAGATATTTTCATTAGTTTGTCCTTCCCTTGCCACTTTGCTTATGACTTTCTTTTGTTTTTCTTTCTTCAGCTAAAGACATGAGAAAGAAATAAATGAAAAAGTGTGGCATGAAGGAATAAGCTTTTGCTATGTGAAATGCTTTTTTAAAATTGCTGTGTTTTTTCCCCAGCAAAGATACAATACCTGGGAGCCTTGCCCAAAAAAAGAATTACAAAAGAACAAATAAATAAGAAAACCCTTATGATGTATACTTAACACCTTTTACTTCTATTTTCTTGTTTCAGAAAACTGGAGTAGAAACCATCTTGACATCTCACTGAAAAATATTGCTTTGACATTTCCTTGTCTGAAAGAGAGTTTTGGTTAAGGTGCTAATCAACCATGCTAGAGGATCAATAACTCATTCCTTGCCAAATGCCGGTGTTCAGTAGAAGGATTGTATTGATCAATGGATTTTGCAAATAATCATCAAGAGTAATGAACTCAGGTCCTGAAACAGGGCATATTATGTGCTTCCTCCTTATAGCTGAGGAAATATGGCATGATGCAAAGAAAGCAAGAGTTTTGTCTGAGGGCACTTTTCTTCTATTCTGTCCTTTGGGGAAAGACCTGTTTAATTATTCACTGCCTGTTTATACAGCTTTTTGGGTCCTTGAATCCTCACTGTGATGTTAAAGAATTACTGTAATACAGAGAAAGGGAAAAAGAATTACGAGGAGAAGGAGTAATTAGAGGACGAAACACAATGAAACATGTTACTCAAGAAAACTGATCATCAATTTACCCACAGCTATATTAATGTGGTGTCTGAGACACCAAATTTCCATCCAAGACCTACAGAAGGAGATGACAGCTATTACAGATGTGTGACGCTCTTGCAGCAAGTCTTTGCTACTGGTTGTAATTTAGCCATAGTGGTGCTGTGGTCACAGAGGTTAACCCAGTTAACTCATTTTAAATTAGCTGAGTCTTTCTGCATAGCATGGCACAGAGCAATGAAGACTAGCCTGGAGGAGCATTTCTGCTTTTGAGAGCATGTACAAATGTGGACTTTCTGAAGGAGACCATGGAATTTTATAATGATGAGAGAAACATGAGCTAGGGAGATCACACACACAGCTGAGGTAAAATGAAATTAAAATCTGCAATGGTAACATCCCTGAAACATTGCAATATCTAACAGTAGAAAATTTTGTTTTCTGATTGTGGGAAGATACTGGCATTGATCTCAGTTTTCTTTTCTCGCAAAGCAGAGCAATTAGATTCAGGGTAACAGGTGGTTTTATCTGATGTATGTCCTTCTGTTTCTAGGGCCAAGAAATAGAAAGTATGTTTAAAAACTCCACAGTGGATATTAAGTGCATTTTTTCCATAGCTAGCTATGTGGCAATTCATGCAGGTATAATGGACAAGCTCTTTTTCACTTTCTTAAAGCCAGTGTTTCCCTTTGAACTTTATGCTTCATTATCACCCAAGTTTTATATATTGGATGACAAGCATAATTTAATGTTACTCTGTCAGTGGCTTTACTGTGAAGTTCGCCTTTAACAGAAAGCTAACTGCTGATCTTCAGACACAAAGCCCAGGAATCTATCAGCAGAGTTCAAAATTAGCTGAGATCTTATGGCCCAAGGCCACCCTGGTAACTAATAGCAATTTTACAATCATTAGTTTTTGCCTGATGGGCCAGTAGTAAGTGCAACCATGATCATGACCCAAATCTAAGGAAAAGGCCTCCAGGCCCAGCTTTTTGTCAGATTATGGATTTACTTACCTAAGCTGGTTTTATCTTATTACAGTGTGTAAGCTGTGGTAAGCTTGATACAGACAGGATGGAAGAAAAGTAATCGACCCAACCTTAACACAGTATTAATCACAGGCAAAAGTTTGGGGGAAAGGTTCTAGAGTATAAATTAGCACCATCCCTGCTGGTCACTACTTGATGAACTACAGATTTGAAGCCAGATTTTCCTTATCATATTCATTTGGAAATTGGTTAACATCATAAATAAGACAAAGAATTCCTATTCTGAGAATAAGGTTCTGAGCTGGACACTTTGGTTTGTACATTTTCCTAGTAGTGTGTTTTTAAGATGCTGACAGAGAAGACNATAGATAGATATAGATATAGATATAGATATAGATAGGCACAGATTACTGGTAACTAGAAAAAATTATGGAGAGCCTGAGCTTGTGAGAATGAGACCCAGCACTTTTCACTAATCTTATGCACACTTTTTTCTGTGATTTTTTTTCTTCAGATGGAAAATAAAATTCAACCCTATCTACCTAATATCTCAGTAGCGTAACCTCATCTGGGCACACCTTCTTTAGCAAGGCTTTAGACTAGATGGTTTCCAGAGGTCCCTTCCAATCCCTACCATTCTGTGATTCTGTAATTGTCTCATTATATTTCCCAATTTCATCATGCTATTTTCTTTACCCTCTACTTTGTGCTTCCCTTGTCTTTTCTATTATTTCCCTTAAACATCCCCTACAACCACTTTAACAAAGCACATGGAAGCAGATGAACTTAGTCTAAGCAACTAGCATGGTCATTCCTACTGTTGCTATGGCTCCTGTCTTATTTTTAGATTGCAAATTTTGGTAGGCTAGAATAACCATTTTGTTCTCTATCCTACGGCACAATAATAATCTGACCTATAGCTGTCTTTCAGATGCTACAAGAACAACCATGATAAGNAAAAGACAAATTAAAAAAAAAAAAAAAAAAAAAAAAAAAAAAGCTTCCAGTGATGGTCCTTAATTTGTCAACCAATGACTATAAGGAGCAAATTCTGAGGGGAAAAAAAATGACACCTTGCTTTCATTTGCAACCACTAGAAGAAACCAAGACTGAATTTCTGAGTTGAGGCAGTGGGAAAACTTCAATGCTGAATAATTNATTCTGTGATTCTGTAATTGTCTCATTATATTTCCCAATTTCATCATGCTATTTTCTTTACCCTCTACTTTGTGCTTCCCTTGTCTTTTCTATTATTTCCCTTAAACATCCCCTACAACCACTTTAACAAAGCACATGGAAGCAGATGAACTTAGTCTAAGCAACTAGCATGGTCATTCCTACTGTTGCTATGGCTCCTGTCTTATTTTTAGATTGCAAATTTTGGTAGGCTAGAATAACCATTTTGTTCTCTATCCTACGGCACAATAATAATCTGACCTATAGCTGTCTTTCAGATGCTACAAGAACAACCATGATAAGGAGAAGACAAAACCATTCTAGCCAGACAAACAGAAGAATTATTCTGATCACTGTGAGGCAACAGAAATGTTTTTTGTTCCCTTTGTGTGAGACTGTACTATTTTTATTTAAATGACAGACAGTTTAAAATATTTCTGACTTGGCAAACCTCAGTAGTATTGTTCATCTGAACTTTGTCCACATTTGGGTGCTACAAATTGTTCAAATCTGTGAAACAAGAGCCATCTTCAACAGCACAGCCCAACCATAACTGTTTCCACCAAGCTGACTGCAAGGAAGAAACACAAAATGAACATTGGAGCAGTAAGTGTAACCCAAAGTCCCTCTGTTTTCACAGTGACATGTGATGGCAGTACATTCACATGAAGGAAAGCAAGCATGGCTTGAGACATACCTTCTCCAGGAGGTGAACTGGTGATCTCAGAGCATCAGAAAGCTGTCACCATATTAGTCATAGGAAAACAATGTACAGGTTACTGAAGTTAAGATGACTCTGGCCCAGTATGTGAAACTTTCCTGCGAGAAGTAGCAAACAGGTCAACAAAGCCTCTGATTGATTGGCTGTCCTTAAAATTATCACCTCTTAGAAATCCTGGTGCTGTAACATCCGTTCCTAGCTTTCGCTTTATTTGCCTGAAGCTTGTTCGGGTCTAAAAAAACAAGTGAACATTTATTTTTGTCACTTACTCTGAAGCTAGGACTGTGCACTCACACAAGAGTGGGTTTATTGAGAAAGAAGTTGCCATTCAAAAGTTGAACTCTGGTTCAACTATTTTGGAGAAACATAAGTAGATAACACAGCACTTTCTTCACAGTGAATATGCTTGGTGCGTATTGCAACAAAATCAAAGATTTATCTAAATGATCACACACTTTCTGGTATCTGTGGGATGAGGTGAGGAAAGAACAAGAATGTTAGATGAGAGAGGTAGAAAGTGTTCTGCTTCATTTTTCAAATTAATTCTGCAGCATGAATGAGAACTACTCACCTGGATTAGAACATTTTTGAGTGCAGTGACTAATGCTGAAATCAAAGTGAGGTACCTCTTACTTACACAATCTACCCACACAATGAGTTCCGAAACACCAGCCTGATCTTAGTGGCCACATCTCACATCTACTCATCTACTCACAGCCTTGAAAGGCAGGGTAAAACTGGTAGTTGCTGAGTAAATAAACCATGTAGGAGTATGTCTTTCAGACACAGATGGTATTAGTCCTCCTAAACTAATGAGAGCTTGACAGCCACAAGAGGAACAGGAATTGGGGGAGGGGTTGCTAACCCCAAACGAGAAGGCAGCACTCAGCAGTGGGTTCCAGAAGAAAGAAATTCAGTTACCAGAGACACTTTCTGCAACTTTTGCTTGCTAGTGGGATTGCTTAGGGAAAAAATACTGAATCAACACATCTTTTTATAAATGACACAGCTCTTTTCAAGAGAAATGCAGTCTGCTGGTGTTGTCAATCTTCTCTAGTTCTGTTAAGAGGTAGAAGCAGACAGAACATAGTTTTCAGTATCAACTACCAGTCTGATTACTACATAGGAATTTGGTAGTTGCACCAACCAGCCTTGTTCCCTTTCCTGAACACTTTCTGTCACTTTGTATCTGGATGGATGGGTTTTATCTTGTGAAATACACCCACCCGGTGATGAAACCACACTGATTTATTGAGATCTAAGGAAGACAGGAGCTCAAATCCTGTTCATTTTCAGTAGAGCTCAGGTTTCTTTGAGGACTCCAAGCAGACCTGGAAGTATGAGTGAACAGACATTGGTGGAGGTGGAGAGATTCTCATCCATTTCATTGAATGCCTACCCAGTTTCTACTTAACCAGTTAAATGGCCTTCCTAACAAGGGAAAAGAAAAACAACAGGAAAAAGAAGGTCAAGGCGGGGGGGAGAATTTTTTTTTGTTGTTTTTGTTGGTTTTTTTTTTTTTTTAATTTTTTCAGTTTTAATTAGCTGCTTCAGAAATACATAGAACATGAAAAAAAAAGACAATATGCTGGAAACAGTGGTGGTAATTAGTGATAGTGAAATCATCCTTGGAGAAGATTGAAAGTTTTTATCAAACATTATGTTTAGCAGCCACCCTAGAAATTCCTGAATTTTTTAACACAATTTTGAATTCTGCTCTTGTATTCTTTACCCCTCCAGTTATCTGCTTTGGAATATGGATGAATCTGCTGATTGAAAATTAAATATAAATATCCATATGCTTTATATATTTAGTAACAAACACATATACGTGTATACAGTGTATTTGCATTGTTGCCTGGGAACAAAATGCCTATTTTTAGTTAATATCAGGTGATTTTAATTGACAAGAACTACCTTGCCTTTCAGCATTTTAAAGAGCATATACAGAGGCACCTGCATGCTTCTAACATTTGATGTATCATTAAATATGCCTTCTCACATTTGGCACATAAACCTTGATAAAGTTTCACCTTTTAACGAAATAAATGACTCAATTAACAAGATGAAAAACAGCAGTGTGGTGGCAGACCCTCTTGGTGGAAAAAAAAAAAAAAAAAAAAGGATAAAAAAGAATTATCTCAGCAGGGTGTTAATACAAGGAGTGCCACAACACACAGCGGGCACCTGGTTTGACTGACAGCCACCCAGTAAAGCTGACAGATTTGTCAGCTTGCTGACCGCTGGCTTGAGTTTCTCGCACCACCCCAGGAATAAATTGTTGCTCAGGGATGGCTGGGCGAGCACTCACTTGTCTCTATTAATCTAATTGAATTTTTTAAGTTGTTTTCATTTTTGTCTGCTCCTGTGTGGAAACATTCATTCCCAGAGCAGAAAATTTTGGCATCCTTAAAAGACTAACTTCCTCACAGTGCTGATGTTCTTTGAAGGAAGGCGTAGATACAGGGAACAAATTCATCTCTCAGCTATCAGGACATAAATGGATATAACTGAGGTACCCACGGTGGGGGGGGGGTCGGGGAAATGGAGAGTATATGATCTTGCAAAAAAGGGAAAGGGCATTCAGGAAGACTACAAAACTGTAAGGATACACAGGGAGAAAATTAGAAGGGTCAAAGTCCAACTGGAAATTAATCTGGTTTCAGCTGTTAAGGACACCAATAAATGATTCTACAAATATATCAGCAACAAAAGGAGAACTAAGGAGAATCTTTGTACTTTATTGTATGCAAGGGGAACATAATGGTCAAGGATGAGGAAAAGGTTGTACTACTATACACTTTGCCTCAGTGTATAGTAGTAGGACCAGTTGTTCATTGAGTATGTAGTCCTCTGAGTTGGAAGATAGGAAAAACAAGCAGAATGAAGCCACTATAATCCAAGAGGAGATGGTTAGCAACTTGCTGCACCACTTAGACATGTGCAAGCCTATGGGGCCAGATAGCACCCAGCCAAAGGCACTGAGGTAGCTGGCAGAAGTGCTCACCAAACCACTTTCCTCCATTCACCAGCAGTTCTGGCTAACCAGACCAGTCCCAGGGAGGTCCCAGCTGACTGGGGATTGGCAAATGTGACATTCATCTACATGAAGAGCTGAAAGGAGGATTAGGGGAACTACATGCCAACCTCAGTGCCAGGGAAGGTCACGGAGGACATGATCTTGAGTGTCATTAAGTAACACTTGCAGAGCAAAGAGTCTGCATGAGTTCACAAAGAGCAGGTCCTGCTTGATGAACCTGACCACCTTCTACAAGGAGGTGACCCATTTAGTGAATGAGGGAAAGCCTGTGGATGTTTGTTATGAATAAAGAGCAGTGAGTCAGGAAATCAATAAAAATACTAATTATTTCTTAATTCAAACCCTCCCACCCACTTAAATACATACAAAATTATGAAAATTATACAGACTCATTTGGAAATACCTTCACGATATATATAAACAGTAACAAAACAGTTTGAGAAACAGTATTTGGAAAGGACAAACCCACCCACCAAGTGAATATTCTCCACTAACAAGAGTCAGGCATTTTCCTGGAGACTCTAGGAAATATTCCAATTTTACTCACAAAGCAGCGTTGATAACTGTGAGGATTCCCCTTACAGTCTACTTTTCTCAGCAAAGCCTTCCAGAATTGCTGCTTATAGTCCACAGGTGTGAAGCAAAAGCCAGACAAGAGAGAGCAAGAGTGAGAGGGCGCTTTGCAGTGAGGGAGCACACACTTTTCAGCTCACTCCTTTTTAATGTATCCCAACTAATTACTGTCATAACATGACCAATGAGTCCTGGGCTTGCCCCAGTGCAGGGTTCTGGCACGCAGCTTGGGGAAGGATCCATGTATACACTGACTAACACCCTGGGAGGCTAAGCTGCCTCCCCTGCTCCTTTCCCACACCTTTCTCTTTCCCCCATCCTGACTCTGAAAGGGATGAGGAAGGGGGGAGAAAGAAGGGTTCGGGGCTGTAAATTGACATTGTCTTCCTGGAGAAACTGGTTACTCGTGGCTTGGATTGGTGGATGCTTCATTGTGAAAAAAAATGGCTGGATGGCCAGGCCCAAAGAGCGATAGTGAATGGAGCTAGATCCAGTTGGTGGCCAGTCACAAGGAGTATTCCCCAGGGCTCAGTAGTGGGGCCAGTTCTCTTTAATATCTTTATCAATGACCTGGATGAGGGATTGAGTGGACCCTCAGGAAGTTTGCAGATGACGCTAAGCTGGGAGGCAGTGTTGATCTGCTTGAGGGCAGGAAGGCTTTACAGAAGAACTTGGACAGGCAGGATTAGATGGGATAACGTCAGTTTTATGACATTCAACAAGGCCAAGTCCCAGCTCCTGCACTTGTGTCACAACAACCCCATGCAGTGCTACAGGCTTGGGGAAGAGTGACTGAAAATCAGCCCGGCAGAGAAAGATCCAGTGCCGTTGATCAACAACCATCTGAATATGAGCCTGTAGTGTGCTTAAGTGGCCAAGAAGGCCAATGGTAGCATGGCATGTGTCAGGAATAGTGTGACCAGCAGGACTGGGAAGTGATTGCACGTACATATCACTGGTGAGGCCACACCTTGAGTATCATGTTCAGTTTTGTGGCCCTCACTACAAAAAAGACATTGAGGTGCTGGAGAGTCCAGAGAAGGGCAATGAAGCTAATGAACAGTCTGAAGAACAAGTCTTATGAGAAGTGGCTGAGAGAGCTGGGGTTGTTTAGTCTGGAGAAAAAGGAGGCTGAGGGGAGACCTTATCACTCTCTGTAGCTCCCTAAGAGCAGTTTGCAGCAAGGTGTCAGCTTCTTGTCCCTAGTAAGAAGTGATAGGACAAGTGGAAATGGCCTGAAATTGTGACAGGAGAATGATTAGATTGGATATGAGAAAAAAATTTTCACTGAAAGAGTTATCAAACACTGGAATAGGCTCCCCAGAGAAATAGTTGAATCAGTGTCCCTGAAAGTGTTTAAAAGATGCATAGATGTGGTGCTAAAAGGCATGGTTTAGCGCCATATTTGGTAGAGTTAGATAATGGCTGGGCTCAATGATTTTGAATGCCTTTTCCAGACAAAACAATTCTATGAAAATTACCTTTTCTAATGAGATTGGAACTTAGGATACCAGTATAAAGGGCCTTGTTTCTCCATAAGGTTCCAGGTGACAGAGAACTCTGTTCATCAATGACACATTCCATATGACCAGAAACTAAAAGAGAAGTCAGAAAATTGATATTCCGTTGGTGAAGTTGACATTAACCTTCACAGTTACATCTTCCATGCTGTTCATTGAGAAATTGAGAGAGCAGTATGAACGCATACAGATGCATATGGACGTGAAAACTGGGACTCTGACTCGGGTATGAAAGAATCTGCCAATCAGCTGAATATCTGGCTAAAGAAAGATAGCCTTACTTAAAGAACAGATGATCAGGAATTGCTCAAAATCAGTCTCTCATTATCACAGTTTCTGAGGTTAATAGATGTTGTCGTGGTAGGCCTAAGCAAGCCAACACAGGCTTGTACATGTCCTGGCTTGCCCAGACATGTTTTTCTGCTCTCCCTCCTTCTGTTTTCGGGAGAGCAACTACGGGAAAGAGGACAAAGAATCTGGAGCCANCTCTTGTAATCATTAATTGCCTTCTGCCATAAGCAGAAAGGAGCTCCTTGCGTCCATCTAGTGAGCAAGCGGTGTATTGACCGCAAGCGGTGCTGACCGCAAAGCCTTCTCTGCCAGTTTAATCGAGTTCAATGAATGTGTATATATTTACTAGTTATTCCTGGATCCTGTTATAACCTGCATATAGTTTCCATGAATGATGCAAAAGAACCTATTATTATTAAATTGGTGAACGGGGTGCCATGAGTTCTGAATATTTAATATTAATAAACTATATTAATATTTTTAAAATATCACCTCTCAGTAATTAATTACCTCTTCCACTACAGATGGGAAGCCATAACCTCTATTATGTAATCAGGTATGTACTTATATGAATGACATCTTTATAATTGTATGCTGTGTCTCTCCATGCATTACATATCATTAAGCACCCAGAATATGTGTAATCAGTCTATATCTAGGAGGTACTGTATACAAAGTTTTTTTTAATGTATGACATACAAAACTAAAACTGTTCTGTTTTGACACAATGCTGATCTCCCAAATGCTACCAAAAAAGGCCAGATTGCTTCTAATAAAACTTTTGAGATACTATATAGAAGACTTAAAGTTGAATATGTTCCGAGGTGCTGAAATCTGACTGAAGGAAGATAGAGAAGATACAACTGAAATAACTCGGTGGTAATTTTTACTTGTGTAAGGTAGTTTTGCTTGTATCTGTGCATCAAAGAAGCATTAAAACTATAGTGCTCAGTAGTCTCATTTAATTTCAAATTACAATGATCCTACTCACAAGACAAAACCCTAAGGTTAGCTCTTCAGTTCCTGTGAATGAAGAATGACTATTTTCAAGCTGAGCATTTCGTATTACCTCAGTACCAAATGTGTTTGTAATATTTCCTAAGAATGGACAAGTCTAGCAATCACTTAAGGCAAATACTGCCATGCTATTCTCAGTTATAGGGCTCCATACTGGTTTTCATCTTGCCTCTCTGTTGTGATTTTTAAAGAGACTATCTTTTTACCTTTCCTCTGTTTACTGTGGTGAAGTTCAGCTTTCTCTAACAGAACTATCCTCATGAAATCAATAGGGTAGTTTGTTGAATCAGATAATATTAAAACAGAGTATACACATGAATCTGACCTTCAGCTAAAAACTTTCATGATAGTTAGAGAGGTGATTATTTCTAATATAGATTAGGATTTGCACTGCAAACTGTCAAGAAATGTCAGGATAGATAAAAGTATGCATTATTTTCCTGACTATTCAATAAACTTGGGGGAGTGGGGGAGGGAGGGTTAAAAAAAATAACAAAAGGAGTCTTTTATATCCTGTAGTAAATGGGTTTGTATTTCCGTTAACATTCTTATTTAACAGACACCCTTCTTTGGAATAGATCTGTAACAAAACATGTGAATAGAGTCTGGGAATATTTCCATACAATAGACCTTCAAAAGGTGTATAGTGACATGGCAAAGGGATGCAATTTGATAGGTCTTTTTCAGGGTTATTTGACAGTAGTACTGAAAATAAACCTAAGAGTAAAATATGGACAAAAACTGGGTAGGTCCGTTACTAGAACTTACTAGTTCCCAGCATTTATCTAGAAAATCATTCAGCTCTAGATCTTTTGAATATCTCTTATCATGCTTTAGACTGGATAATATTGAGAGGAATAACCATTTTGCTATACTACACATATCTTCTCTTCTCTTTTTTTTTTTTTAAATTTTAATTTATTTTTTATGATAGCCATCTTCTGAGAGAGAAAGAGGGATAAAAAGTGACATTTTTTAAAGCGATTTCAGCTCTCTTCCAGGAGTACAGAACAGTACATGCCAAATTCTAAGCACTAAAAAATCCAAATTTTACATTGATCTTCATATGACTTTTGAATAGACAGATAGGTTAACTTTCACTGATTACCTGCACAAGCCCCTTCTTCACTTTTTAATGACCTGAACAAAGTCTTGGGGTAAGGGGAGCAGTACATCAATAGCCCTATCCAAAAACTGACTCAGTACCCTGTTGAGCTTGATAGCTGCTCTTTAATTACAAAAGCAGAAAATGCACACCAAAAGTTTATGTGGTACAGAAACCTTTTTCAAGAGGAAACACCATAATTATGGAGTTTTATACATTTTCACATACACACTCATATATCAGAAAAAAAAACAATGTATGTTATTCTGATTATGTTACACTGAATTAACAATCAGTATCCATCTCCAGAAAGACTTTACTCCATACTGAAAAGAACATGTGTGTAACAACATAAATGGCATGAAGCCTTGGCTCCATGCAAGTCAAAGGAAAAACTCTTGATGATTTTATTAATGGTCAGTATTCCTTGAACCCATGCAACTCAGAATACCCCCAGGTAAAGTTCGTTAATCTTTATTTCACATGTCCAAATGTGAACATAAATATTTGGCCTGATTCACCACTATGTCACTACCATTACAGTAATACACTGGATAATTTTACATGAAGCTAATTATTCTGTTCATAATATATTAATTATTAAAAAAAAAATAAAATCAAAAGCTATGATTAGTCTCTGGCTACGTCTGTGCTTCTGCCTACAAAGAAATCAGATTATTGTGGATGTCTCTTTAGCATGTGCAATTTCATTCAAGCAAAGTGAGTTGTGCCTGAATTCCTCAGGAGGAAATAAAAAAGGCAACAGAAATATCTTTTATATCTAAAATGCCAGTTTGATGCTTTCCTATAGTGCAAAACATTTTATTTTCAGGAACATCATGCTGATGATCCACTTGGGATACAGAACCAAGAGCCAAGGACACATGCAGATCACCACAAATACAGAAGTCTGATCACATTTACAATGTCCAGTGAATACGGGCAATGTCCTTTATTTATAAAGGCACGAAAGGAAAACCAAAACACACAACCTTTCCAGAATTTTGTGATTCACCTGCAGAAATACAGCCTATGCAAAAAGGCTAAAGCCAATGTGAAAACCGTTAGCTATGGTTGATTTGCCAAGCTGTACTCATATAAAATTAAGTGTTAAATGTCTTAGGATATAACTCAAAACTCTCTCTTTTTTGTTCTGTAGAAATTTAGTTGAGATCTCTGCTTACAAGAAATGTAATGCTCAATCCATCACTATAAGAAGAAGAACCACATTCAGGAATCACACAATGTTTTCCAATTTTGTATGCAAGAAAAAAGAAATATGAAACAGAATTCAGCACGTGGATGAATAAACCCCTAATTTATTAGATGATTTTTT
Organism: Ramphastos sulfuratus; assembly: GCA_013399055.1. NCBI lineage: Eukaryota > Metazoa > Chordata > Aves > Piciformes > Ramphastidae > Ramphastos > Ramphastos sulfuratus. The sequence goes on along the minus strand of WBNM01016524.1, from coordinate 171,059 downwards.
GCTCTGATCAAGGGAATAGCTCAAAGAAAAGAGGTCAGAAGGACTAGTACTGTTAATATGCAATTGATGAAATCCTCAAACACATATTGATCCACTTTTTATTACATTTTTAAACCCTCGACTGTGACAATTTCCCAATAAGACAATAACTATAGCAAATATAATTTGCTGTTCTTAATCACAGTAGATGTTCTTCCCCCGCTAAAGATCATCACACTGAAGATATTTACATCCAACACACAGTGTGAATTTGCCATAGATTGCATTTCGTACACTGTCCCCTTTTTCACTTTCGTTTCTTCAAGCATATCATCTCTATATTTGACACTATCTATACCAACATATTTTAGTCACACACGGAAACCCCAAACAAACTTTCCTGACAATATAAATTGTTGCTACAAAATAGCATAATAATGCATTAGACCTCTACCCCCTAAAAAACCTTCACTGCCTTATTCATTACTTAAATAAAAAGAAAAAGCCAAGTTAACTGTCAGGAGTGGGTTTTTTTTTCCTCAGAGCTGTAGAATTTCACAAGGAATTCAGTCTACAGGGAAAATTGGGGATAGCTGGTCGCCCAGACAGGCCTGCCTGGGGAAAGTCTTTCTACCGCTTGTGTTTGACACAGCTTGAGGCGAAGCAGGTTGTATAGGCCTTGACCCAGCAAGGTCATCATTTTGTGAGCAATTCTGAGGCCTGACATCTGCTGCCTGGCTTTGAGTAAAAACCAGACCCCCTTAGCCAAAACACAGGCCTGCATAAAATAATCCCTCAGCAAGGATCCTAGACTTCAGTGAAAAGGCTAAATGGCCCTCTTTTTGTCTGTGTGTCCAGGCTTTTTAGTCCTTCCTCGTCACATAACACAGAGTGAAGAACAAAACCATTCCCAGAATGCAGATAAAGGCCATATTCTCACAACTCCACACTGCAACTTCTTCACCTCACGCAAGACTCACATTTACTCTCCGAGTGCACAGCTTTGCAAACAAAAAGAGATGAGCATTCAGTAGCCCAGAGAGGCACACGCTCCTCTTCTACGATGTGCTCAAAATGGTGCCTTTNGTGGGGGAAATGTATCAACATACTAATTAAAGCATGTGATGTGCATGTGCTATTTAAAAATTATGAAGACTGCATATAAGAAGTGGGAGGCCTGATTCTCAAACTTTGTCTCCCCACCTAAACAGGAAATCAGAGAAACCTGGTGGCTTTAAGCCTTGGCTGATGCTTGATTTTTAATTAAATTTGAAGTCTTTCTGTCATTCTAGCATCAGAAAGAGACTGATAGGGCAGATTTGATAACAACCTGCTTACAGGGACTCTTTGAAAAGCAAAAGTAATACAAGGCAGGACACGTGGAGTGAAAATGAAAGACTACCTAGAGGAGAGGCTATGGCTATTAGTGTTTTTTTCTCAGAGCTGAAGTAAATCTAACCTCATAGCAAAGGTCAGGGAAGCTCCTGGATTTTACTAGAACACAAAACATTTATCTTCTGCTCAGCTCCATCAGCTCGGTCTATCCCCAGTTTCAAGCAAAAACTTGCTGTAAGACAAATTCTGAAAAATGTATTTATTTTGCAATGCAAAACACTGTAAATATACAGTGATCTCTCCCCATGGTAGCTGCAATGGTGCTTGCTGAATTGCAATAGAAATAGTTGACTATGTCACCTCCCCCATCATCTCCCATTTTCCCATGTCAACACAAAGACAAAAGGTGGAATGAGAACCAAGGTAAATGTGTCCTACTGCTGCCTTAACCTGTCTGTCTCTGCTGATGCTCATAGCTCAGTTTCCCGAGAAGCAGACAGAAGATCCTACACCCAGCCTCAGGCACCCTTATGCACCTTTTACCAGGGAACCACTTGTCATTGTGAAAGTTCAAATTTATCAGCAAATTCATCAGTCACATTCATAAAGCACTCACCTGCCATGACTGCCTTTTAAATGTGGCAGGCCATTACTGAAGGAGTTGGCTGGATCAAAACAGCAAGTATGGTAGGATCCCATGAGCTCCTGTGACTTTGTTCAGCGATGGGCAATTATTTAAGGCAAAATATAAGCATGAGATCAAAAGATCAAAATCAATCATGAATAAATTTTGACAAAATTTAGGTAAATTTCTAAAGTTCCATGTACATAAATCTCTACAACAGTCTTCCAGACAAAAATTACACTGTTTCAGATTGATATTGATTAACTTAAGGAAGGATTTTGTAACTAGAAGAGAGAAAACCCATCAATAAAAAATTAAATTTCATTATGTGAATTCTTGGATTAAATGATGTCGTGGTATATCAAGGAGAGTTGCACCACATTCACATTATACTATTAATCTCAAATTTCTAAGCTATTAATCTCTAATTTCAATGTTCCTGGTGGTTGCCTGGGGTCTTTTGGATGCCAAAGATTGAGGTATTTCATTAATCTGCTATGTAAGTTCACACGCTATTTGTGTAGCAGAATCCTGGCCATTGCAGACACCCAGGTACTAGAACACTCCAGGGTTACCCCATTCCCTCTCTGTAGCTAATTATGGCTGTGACAGCTGGTCCTTATTAAGGGCCTTACCTTTCTTATGGGATAATGGCAAGCATTGAACTGACCAAGTTGTAAGGAGTAAATCCGGACTCTTCTGAACTAGAATGCTAGAAGTTGTAATCATAGGAATTGAACACACAGTGCCCCAAGCTATTCCACCTGGATTATGTCTGTAAGAAAGTGCAGATATGGGATATAGTATGGATAGTTTGAGGCTGGAATAATAAGAGAAAAGGGGGAGTAAAGTCCCTGAGTTAATGGGAGAATCAATTAAAGAAAATTGTCAGAGAAAAGTGATCATAATTAACAAGGTACACCAAGAAAATTCAATGTAATGAAAACAGTGCACTTATGAATGCCACTTACTTTCACTATTGTGCTACCATGATTGCTATGACTACATTCCTGAAGCTTCTCAACTGAATGCAGTCCTTACCAGTTCAGTAACGTAAGTACTAGCATCTGAAACACGCTTTCAGCTAACAAAATGCAAATAATATTTTTTTTACACATAAAAAATACCCTCCGGAGAGATTCTTTTCTTGGTTTCTGCTAGTTCTGAGCTCTCAATGAAGCTTTATTTGAGGAACTACCGAGAAGCAAATTAGAAGAGGTATGTAGTGCAAAGAAACCATCCTCATTCTGTTAAATATCACAAAAGAGCCTATCACAGAAATGGTTGTGTTTTGGTCTAGAGAGGAATGAGCATTTAGAAGTAAAAAGAGAGAGAGTAAGAGAAGAAGAACAGAGAGCAGCTGTAGGATGCTGGAAACCTTTATAAAATCAGAACTTCTGTAGTTGGCTTATTTTCAGAGCTAGGAACAGCAGTGTTCAGACAATAATTGTTAATGTTGTAAATTCCTTAGTCTTACTCAGATATTTTAAGGCTAAGTAAGTAAGGCCAAATATTTTCTGAGAATTGCCTAGGAGAAAATATTCTAAGTAATATTCTGTACAATATTTCTAACTGGAGTACCCTGTAGACATACACCTAATCGCCTTCCAGTATATCATGCTCTGTCATTTTGTCATCCCCTGGAAGAAAAATCCAACTGTACTACAATTTTACTAGCACAGGATACACTCATTGGATCCTCCCTACTGCCAAATAAGATCCAAACAATGGTCTCAATATTTTGTTCTGTAAGTATACTTCCTATTATTTTTACTGAGACTTGTAAACTCTAGCTAATGCCTATTTGTATAATGTAAAGGCTCGGGGAAATCAGACAAACCAGACAAACCAGAAAGAAACTGATAACCAGCTTACTTTGGAGATACCATGACAAGCCTAATGGAAGTTGGTCTGTAAATACACTGAGCACACTGGAGAGAATAAATTGGGCTGTAGATCTGTTTTTTAACTACTTGTATGTGGGATTTATCTCCTCCAGAAAATCTGCATTTCAAGGTAGTCATTCACTGTTTCCTATAGGCATCTTTATTTAACTAAAAATAATATCCTTATCAATTCCTACTACCAAAAAAGGATTACAATCCAATGCATTCATTCAGCAGTGTGGGTAGTTATCCTGCACTCCTTTTTATTACTTAAAGTCTGTATTTAGTGTGGAATTCTGCACTTCATGCACACTGGCATATACACAATCACTCTGTATCTCTACAATAAACTTCGACACTGGAGTAATTCCTCTCTCACACAACCCTCACCTCTTCAAAGTTCTTAATTCCACTTTAAAACACGGTAATTTCATTATCAAGTAATTTTCCGTATGACAGTGCTACCTAGGTAAGAACATTTATAATAAAACATAAAACAAAAACATTCCACAATTTTTCTACACTTCAGTAGACTTCTCAATAGGCAAGCAGAGCAAGCAATTCTACTTACAAGGTTTTAAATTAAATGACAAGTGAGATTTCATTTCACAAGACTTGAAAGTTTGGTCTCACTTGGAAAAGGTGCAAAAAGATTCCTAAGCAGTATAGTAGGCTTTGCTGTTAGAGGTTGGTCAGGATTTAAGGGAGTGATGTGATTGGCCTCAACTCCACTGTTTCAGATAGAGAGATAGAAGGATCAAAGAAATGGAGCTGCCATCAACCACTTGTTTTCCCTGCCAGACCATCAAAGTATGATAGCAGAACAAACCAAAAATTGTTCTTCTCAACATGACAAGTTCCCTAAAGTGAAGATATGCAACAGTGTGCCTAAGGGGAAAGAGATAGAAGAGGAATGCTTAGTCTGGGAGAGAATGTTTTCTGAGAATAATGTCTTCTGTCCGTTAACACCATCAGCTGCGTATTCGTCTCCATGTCTGTTTCCCTAGTCTCCCTGGCAGACCAGACAGACTCGTAACAAACCACCCTTCGACAAGCACCAAGGGCCAAGGCTTGCTAGGAGTTAAGAAAAACTAACTCAGTGGCCCCAGACACTAGCTGGTGCTTCTGGGCCTAGAAGTTCCTCTGTTGCTGCCCTCCAACTAATTAAGAAACTGACTGGCAGGTACACAACTCACGGGTGTTATAAATGCAGTCCTGCTATGAAGAGGGCTCTTGCCACACAGAAGCAGCCTGGCAGTCAGATCTTTTCCCTTTAGAACAGGATCTCAGATCTAAGGAGTCCTTGGTAAGTGTGTGTGTGTATATATATATATATGTATGTGTGTGTGTATATGTATATACATATATATGTATATTTACATGTATATGTATATGTATTCTGGGTACCGGTGGGGAGATTTTCCTTTTCTGAGTGAGTGTGTGCACATTTCAGTTCATCTCTCCCTAGACAGTTCAACAAATTGTGCAACAGTATATTCATTCCTGACATCTGAATCTGCAATTTTATTGTGTCAGAAGGAAAGCAGATCAATTGCAATAAATCCAGTTTTCAGGTGGCTGTTGCTGTATGTTTTGAGGGTGCCTCTTTCCTTTAGAATCATAGAATTATGCATCCATGACATTAACCTTTTTTTCTCCTGTTCCCTAGAAAGCCTGTACAAGTTTCTGGGTAGTTTCTTACTCAACCAAGTTATAATTCCTACAGGTCTGCATGTCAGGAAGGGCCTTTTCACTAGGTAAAAGGTAAAGGAGATTCACTATGCAAGTGTTAAACCCTTCTTTTCTGTGTTCTAGATGTCACTTGATACAGCTACAGATATTCTTAAATTATTTTGTGGCATTGAGGCTCCTCTGACTTACTAGTGCTATATGACACATTGCCTATCTTGTCAGTTGCTGTAAAGTACCTTTTTATTACCAAAAAAAAAAAAAAAAGTTTAAAAAGTTCTACTTATGATGTGCTTTTCTTATATTTGTAGCAATAAAAAAATCTTGCTAATATTTTATTGAGCGAAAAAGTTCCCTAAAATGATTTTATTCTGAAGATTTCTGCTTATAATAATTATGCACTGATTAATTGGGTTAACTTCCTGGATGATCAAAGCATGATGGGTACTTTATGCAGCTAGAGAATGATAGCTTTCAACAGTCACTCGCTTTCTTAAATCTGGCTCAGCTGTTATAGAGAAGAAAATGAGGCCAGCAGAGGACAGGAAGCACACTCTTTTCTAGAGCTGTTCTGATCCAGAAGCTCGGGCATGGCTTGATAAGAAAGATGAAGGAAGATATCAGTGACAAGTAACTAGAGATTATGGAGGCAGTCCCCTCTACAGTGGGTGCACCCTCTGGTTGCAATTGCTTGTTTCCAGGATCCCCAGGGAAGCTATGGTTTGGACAGAGAAATAGCAATATTTGGAAATTATACTGTCTCACTTCCACAATGTATGTCCATACCCATCATTGGCAATAAATGTTTGGTCTATACTACAGAGCATAGTGCCACTGTAAGTGCTATGATGCTTAGCAGTCTTTTCTACCATGCTTTTGACATCCTGAGCATTTCCAGGAACCAAAAGATTGTCAACAGTGAGAATGGCAGCCTGGGTGAATGGATCAATCTACAGAGCCTCAGCTAGACTGCTAAACATCAAACAGCTTCTTGTCTGTCAAACGTATCTTCCTGGGAGAAGAAGAGGAAAAAAAAAAAAAAAAAAAAAAAAAAAAAGCAAGTTTTTGTTACTTTACTGGAATCCTCCTGCCCTCCCAGCCTGAAATCCTGTCAGAATTGCTGCAACAACGCAAATTATTCACATCAACATGAGACTCACCTTTCTCCTTTCTATTCTTATAAGCCATTGTTGAGCCTTGATCCTGTGAAATCACTCTTCCAGCCTTTACTATAGTTATTGCTGTTGGCAAGTCAAAGTATCCCAGGGACAGATGTGATCCACAGTGTACTTGGGACATTGAAGAAGTGTGCTGCATGGTGGGAGAGTGTGAAAGACATTTCTGACAGACACTCTGGGCATGTATAGGAGCTGGAAGTGTCTGTGCTAGCACAGGAAGCTATCACCCAGTTACCTTCACTTCAGGCTAGAAAAAGTTATTTCAATAAACAGATTGGACATTTGGGGCTAGCAGCAAAGCCATGTGGGAAAGCATTGTGTCAGAAAACAATGTGCTACAGTGCAACGTCTTTGGAAGAAAATTTATTTCTTGTTTTTGCAAGAACAAAAATTCCCCAGAAAGTTTGACAACGACATCCTTACAAAGGATGAGGTCTTGGAGTTTTTTTTAACGGTGATGCAAGATGGTTTATACTGGTGTGAATTGCCCATGTAGACAAAATCCTGATGTCACAAAGTGTGTGTGTAAGAGGGGAGATGGAGGAGAAGCCGTCGTATTGCAAGATGCATCTATTTTAAACCAAAACAAATGTGTTTGAACAGTTTTTCCTAGTCTGTCAAGGATTTTCAGACCCTAGAGGTATTTGAGCCTGCTCCCTTTCTCCTAAGGTACAAGCACTAATCTCTCTCACTACTTTTTTTCAAAGATGCAACCTACTTACCTACCACATAAAATGCAGAAATTCATATTATCGTGGTTCAGCTTTAGAGATTTACATTAGAATCAGCGAACCTTATTTTAGTACAATATATATGGTGAGCAATACAGTGAGAGAAGACTGGGTTTATTCCCCAGATAAGTCATTTATTTCTTTCCTCAAAGAAAAATCCAATATCCTGAGATCAGATGCATATTGAAGCTTCAGTGGAAGGAAAAGGAAAAAAAAAAAAAAAACCCACAGACTTAGGTTGGATTAACTTGTTCAAATTGGACACTCACTATCTGTATTCTCTGCAGAGCTGACTCCATACATATTGCTTACTGTATACCACATATGAGACTGGCTTAAACATTTTTCTTGTAGAGGTACATGGCCTGAGCTTATTTATCTAGCAAATAATTTATCAAGCCTTGTATTTCTTTTCATGTCAAAGTTTTATTGTCATATTTTTAATGCATTTATCAACTATGAATTTCAGAGATTCAGGCCATGAAACACACGTACATATCTCCAGAAAGTCTGCATATGTTCAAACCTCTCCATAAAGAGTTTAGGAAACTGGTAGATATTACAGAGTTGTTAGTTTGATGGGTTTGTTTGTTTGTTGGTGTTTTGTTGTTGTTGTTTTTGTTGGGTTTTTTTAATCAATCAATAATGTCTAAATATTGTTATAATAATTTCAGGAAGAAAATTTTAAATAGTCAAAATGGCATTTCTAACTGGTCATTTTTTTCTCTGACAACTGTCTGCCAAAATCTGGAATTATTGAACTTCTTACTCTTTGGGCAAAATGTGAAAACTCAAAACCTCATATTTTAATAGGCATGAGACTGAGGCACTATTTTTCAGCCAGTTCTGAATTCATGTTTCCAGATTCTGTGATGAAGTTCCAGCCTTCCTATGCCCATGGCACTCATCCCCTCTCTCTGCCACACTTGGTTGCTTACAGATTACACCCCCTCTACCAATTTCCTTCTAAAGTGCTTAACACAGCTGCCACCACAGGGCACCTCAGGGCTTTTGTGGGGTCTGACCCAATGTGGCATGGACTCTCTTTCTATGACTCAACCAAGCATAAAACCCAGACCTGATTTCACAATCACAAGATTGCCTCTTATCTGTCAAACTTTGTGGAATTATTCAAACTTGAGATTTATCTACTGATTTAATTTAGGTCATTTGAGAGGAAAAAAAGATAAAATATCTTTTATCTTGATCTTATAAATAATCTATTTGGCAAAATATAAGTACCATTCAGTGGCGGTATACTAAGAGCATTCTGTAATAGTAAAAGAAGTATTAGAGTTCATATTATCAGAATTCAAATGGGATCCCAGTCCTCTGGACATGGCCAAGAACTCCACTCTGCTGCATTATAAAAAAAAAAAAATTCCCACATTTTAAATTGTCCGCATTCTCACTTAGAGATAAAGGAAAACAAATTGATGTGTATAGCTGACTACAGATTGTGGAGATAATGAAGACTTGCATAATGAGTACAGTATGCTGTAGCCCCAGCAACTTAACCACTGCTGAATTTTTTGCAGAAGGGAGGAAGTCAGTGATAGGCCTTGGAGCAGGCAGGATGGGAAGGAGTTGATCTACTCAGAGGTAGAGCAGCAAAGGTCTGCACCACACAGGGATGTAGGGAAATACAACTTGAAATTCTGACTTTAACTTCCCAAAAAATGGTTTCCAATTCAATAGCTGGCCCAGAAGTGGCCCTAGGGTGTGTTCAGACACAGGTGGTTGCACAAGGTGCCATGGCAGAGATGTCATGGTTAGGTGTAGACTCCCCTCTGTTCCTGCCCAGGACCAGGCAAGAGGATCCTGTGGGCAGCAGCAGCTTGAAGGCAACACATCTGCAACAGAATGTAATCTTCAACGACTTCTCTTTTTTTTTTTCTTTTAATGTTAAAAGGTGCTTCTTACCCAAGGGAACATGCATGTAAAGAGATGAATGCTGGAACCTAACTGCAGGTGTTTTATTGAGGAGCCTGCCTTGGTCAAGTTGCCACTAGTTACAGTTTCACCCCTTTGCTCAGTGCTTTTATTTATAAATAACATTATCCTGGAGGGGAGAGAGCAGAGAGTATCAGCACATATGGTATGTCAAACCCCCTACTGTTTGGAGACCACTGAAATGCTTACATACAACAGGGCATGCTCAGGGCTCTAAAACTCTTGCCTTTCGTCATTTTAAGCCAGGACCTTAACATTATTTTAATGGAGTTGCTTTGAATTTAATTATGCATCTGTTGTATAACACACTTAGAATAAATACCTCTAGTTATTGCTCCTTAAAATCCCTTTCTTTCCAATATTGACTGCTCTAATTTACTTCTATGCAAAAAGCCTAGTCAAGTTTAATAAAATGTCTTCGAAGTATGTTTAATGACATCATTCCCCCTAAGGACAGTTGGGAAAATGACCTTCCATTTTGCGAAAGAAGAGGATTAATTTTTATTGTCTGCCCCAGTTAATGCATGTTTAGACATAAAGGCCCGATCAATATGACAGAGAGTATAGTGATTTTATTCACAGTAGTTTCTAAATGGACATTTCTTACTAATCCATTTTTATAAATCACTTTAAAGGCCTTATTGATCTTTAATTGGGAGTTACACCTAATCACTCGAGTGTGATGCATGGCTCATTTCAAATATTTTAACCCTTTCCACACAACTTTTTAAAATTCATACTGCAAGAACTTTCACCTTTTACTTCAGTACACACTATGTAGCATCCTTAACTCTCAAACAGATTTACACAGACCATTACGTTTCAAAGGAACAAAAAACAGTGGAGAAAAGGTTACACCAATAAATGTAAAGAGATGGTATTGCATGTACGTGTCAAAAATATGACTGTAGAGAACTAGGGGTTGGAAATATTTCCTTGGAATTTTAAATTACAAATGTGCAAAGCAAATGCATGCAGTGAAAAATGGGGAGCTATACTATATGACAGGCTTCTTTTCCATCTCTGATTTCACCAAGCTTGTAATCCTAATGATAAATATTCCTTTTTTTTTTTTTTTTATTAAAGATCAAGTCACGTTGTAAAAGTGTTTGAACAAGCACAGAAACACATCCGAACAAACACATTCCCTTGTTGAGAAAGTTCAGTAAAATTTTGAAACCTGGATCTTGGAATTTTCCATTGTTCATAAAGTCCAGAGACTACAGTTATTTCAGTTAGCATTACTCACTGTTGTTCTGTTTTACATGCATGCCTGTATGTGTCTGTAGATGTATGGAGGTAGGATATGTATATGTATAACCTGCTACATAATATATAACCTGCTACATAATATAACACAGATAAATGAGCATGTGCACAATTAAAAAAAAGATATTAAAATCAGCTCAACACATTCATATGTGTTTAATTTTTTTTCTTTTACATAATTTGGAAAGTTTTGGGAAAAAAAACAAACCTGGGGGTTTTATTCCCTTCTCACAGAAACAGAACAGTACCTCATGATTTATATACTAGTGTAATTACACAATAGTATAAAAATGTCTTCATTTACTTTTGCCATCTAGCATTTTGTGAATGATTTTTGGAAGAACCTTTGCAGTGGTGGAGTAGACTAGGTTGGAACATATTTTATGACTTAGTTACACAAATGGAAGTCATTATCATAAAATGTTGAGCTTCCATGGTTACCGCATTCATGTAGATTTCTTGACAATAATTGAATTAATTTGAAAAATATTTAAGAGAATGTCTTCCTTGACTGAGACTTTCCAAGCCAAGAAAAGCCACAAATGCAGTACTTTGCAATCACGATGTTTACATTATTATCACATCAGTAATATGAGCCTTTCTCTAGGACACTAAAAGAAGACAGTAAGAAAAGAATCTGGAAATAAGTTAAAATACACTGAATAAATTGCTTAATTGGTATCATTTCTGAGTTGGCCTTCTAAAGGATTTTCTGTTCATCAAGAATCAGTATATCAGACTAAAGACTAACACAGCACACTTGCCTAAGGCTTTTGTCTTTAACCGGAACAACCTGGAACTACATTGTACTCTTAACAAGTTCAAAGACCTTTCACTGAAAGGCTAATAGATAGAGCTGGGAAAACCCAGTAATGGCAAAGTTGCCTTTTAATATTCCAAAACTGCCTCTAAACAAATAATTGTGTACTCTGCTGCCATCTCAGGCAAGTGTAGCCATTTCCCAGTTAAAAAGTACATACTGCCATAAGGCTCTAGAAGCAAGTAAAAGAAAATTCCTTCAGTGTTTTGCTTTGGGTTTGTTTTCGTTTTGGTGTGTGTGTGTGTGTGTGTAATTATTTTTTTATTTTAATTTTACTTCCTTTAAAAGAAGTCAGGGTGTGAAACAAAGAGGAAGGTGATCCAGGCACAAGTCTGTAAGGCTACTGGAAATCTACTGTCCTTCAGCATCCCATGGGTCCTTCTGTTTTAGAAAAATAAACAGATGCTAGATTTGCTTGTAAAGATTAAGCTAAAAGAGTGAAAGATACATCAGCAGTTTGCAAAGTGGACTAAACTATATGATTGCTTTCAGCTATGATTCTGATAAGTCATTTAGGAATATCCATTTTTTAACATACTTGCTAAGCTAATTTTGGAGGTAAATACTGACTATTTTTGGTGAGTTAAATGGAAGAGCTTGAAACGTATCTGATCTTGCACTAGAGAAGAGAATGCTTCATGTCTAACTGTAACAATAAATTCTACTCTTCTTCAGAAGACTGTCAGAAAGTGAGTAAGATTTAAGCTGGATCTAAGCTGCAAATATTCCTAGAGCTGGCTACATGTACAGAGGAGGGGATTTCCCATTTAGAAACTGGATGGATTCTGGCCAGCTTTAGAAATAATTTCAGAATAGCCTTGTATGCCCAGTGTTCTACCTCCCATTTGAGCAGCCAGAAATTTTGTGAAAAGAAAGGACCAATCTAACCAATAACTTACACCAGAAGTCAGTAAAATTTTAGTTCCACCACTGTGAAGACTTCACATCCATGGAAAACATGGCCAGTATTAGTTGAAATATGAACAAGAGCAGTGTCTACTGTGGAGAGGGAGCCTAGTTTGTGGGAAGAGGGAGGTGCAGAACTCAGATACTTAAGTGATGATGTCACATATTCTGTGCAAGAGGAGAGAATGGAGTGGAAACATGCATCCAAAATTTTAACCAAATCTAAGCATTTGGAAAGTGGATTGAAAGATAATTACTAGATGAACTGAAACTCCCTTTAATATTGAATCCAGTTAGTTCTTTTCACATTTGTGTTATCAGAGAAGTATTAATATGACTGTTGACTAGCAGGTGTTTTTTGAGTCTCCCGGACTCTGATTTGTAAGTGAAGTTATAGCAATATGATGCTGCAAGGCTTTTCATTAGTATAAAAATACCATGGGAGTAATAATTGGTTTGGGAAATTAAATAATGAAATCTAAAGTGGAAATGGATGTGATATTACCCTTAGACTCTGAAGGCCATACCTCAGACTGTCTTCCCCATTGTCAGAGTACTATTTCAGTTTATGTAGTTTGGGATATAGTCTTAAATTCTTAAAACTTGGTAAATGATGAATGGATGCAACATTCTTATTTATTCAGCTTTTGTCACTGCTGAGAGAAAATGGGAGAGGGAGAGGGAGAGGGAAGGGGAAGGAAAGGAAAGGAAAGGAAAGGGAAGGAAAGGGAAGGAAAGGAAAGGAAAGGAAAGGGAAGGAAAGGGAAGGAAAGGAAAGGAAAGGAAAGGGAAGGAAAGGGAAGGAAAGGAAAGGAAAGGAAAGGGAAGGAAAGGGAAGGAAAGGAAAGGAAAGGAAAGGGAAGGAAAGGGAAGGAAAGGAAAGGAAAGGAAAGGGAAGGAAAGGGAAGGAAAGGAAAGGAAAGGAAAGGGAAGGAAAGGGAAGGAAAGGAAAGGAAAGGAAAGGGAAAATATTTCTGTATGTGCACACACGTAGAGAGTGGTTTTCATGCTGATGAGCAGATACAGGAACAAGAAGTATTTTGATCAGGAATTGTCATTCTCTGGGATTCAGAAAGCATAGTTATGTGATTAGGTAACAGTCTATAATTAACTCATTCAAGTATCTGTGAAGGACATGGCTGAGCCAAGGACAGGAACAGCTATTCCACCCACATGTTCAAATGAAAGCAAACAAAAGTTCTTGCTGTCTGTCACCATAGTCAGAACCTTCATGGAAGCTGGTTGATGTGCAGTTATTATTCTGGACATTATCTCTCACTAGATACACTGTGTGAAAAACCTTTGTTTCTCTCCAGAGAAAATACTGTATTTTAAAGGAAAAAGGCAAGTTTAATAAGTCTATAGCAATATTTATATTAAAATAAACCAAAAAAAATATATTCATGTTTTTAAAATCTTAAACATTCTTAACTGTGAGAGACAAATTAAACACTTTGGCAGTGCTCCTTTAACTCCTGAGATGGCAGTCAGAAGAGAACAGCAGATTTGGTTGGCAACCATTCTCTTATTAACCACTTCAGCAAGAGCACAGGTCCCAGTATTGCTTTATGCTGTTTGTTAGAATATATACCATAAAACATGGTCAGGAGATGGGACGAAAGGACAACAGGACAGCTCTGAAAAATATACACATTACACAGGTGTATTAAATGGATAAAATGATTAATCATGCTTTCCTTCTCCTGTTCATTTTTAATCATCCCAAGTTTACAAGGCTGTTTGCAGTGTTCTCCAATTTTGAAAAAAAAAAAAAAATTTATTTCTTTAGAATGCTTGAAAAAAAATCCTAAGTTCATTTTAATTAAAATACAGTTATTACTTAAGGATTACTAACTTAATTTTTTTATTATATATGTAGAGGTAGATCATAATTGGCCATTAAATGCAAATAAATCGTTGCAGATTTACACTGATATGACTAAAAGAAAAACTTGTTTCATGGTTCCCAGTTATTACTCCCACAGCCTCACTGACTTACAGTAGGGGTGTAAATGAGAACATAATTTAGCCCAAGTTATGCAATTATGGATACCAATTCCCCAAGGATAAATTTTTATTTGAGAGCAGTTTATTCTAAGTGACTCTCCCTAGTCGAGCATGATGTGATCTATGTGATGTAGGGCACAGAGGGGAGGATATGAATAAGAGAGGAAGAGAAAGGAAGGAAGGAAGGAAAGAAGGAAGGAAGGAAGGAAGGAAGGAAGGAAGGAAGGAAGGAAGGAAGGAAGGAAGGAAGGAAGGAAGGAAAAGAAAAAAGAAAGAAAAAGAAAGACAGAAAGAAAGAAAGAAAGAAAGAAAGAAAGAAAGAAAGATGGACTAACAAAAATTCTCTAATGTTATTAGTTAAAAAAACCAATTTGATTGTAAACTTTCATTCATCTACTAAATGTCAAGCACTTCTGTATATACCAGCAGTTTCCTTAGCCCTCCTTGTTACTAATACATGCTTAGCTGCAGTGCAAATTAGAAGGTCTGTAATAATACCCTTCCAAAAACACTTGAGATGAAAATTTTGATTTGAAATTTACTGAGAACTCTATTACTGTACTAACAAGTTATATAAAAGGCAAATGTTAGGATAGAAGCCTTTCATTTACACCAGCTTTTTTCTGACATTATATGTATTCTACTTTTTTCTTAAGTGTTAGAGTCATTGAATTCAATCGGTATGTAATCCACTGCTAAAGAACACATTACCATGGGGTCTCTTTTATTTTAAACCATTTAATTTCCTTAATACCCAGAATCTTTGTGCAGCATTTGCCATAAGCTTTGTCACATCACTGCTTTGTCAGACATGAACCAAACAGTTCTATGAATATAACTTGCTCTGAGATGTATACATGCGACCCTGGATAGCTTCTAAAAATGTAATTGAAAGTCACTTATTCTACATACATTACATTCTCCTGCCCAAAAAAATGCTATTGTAGGCTTTTCAGGCACAAAGAAGAAAATCTTTTGTGTACATGTCTTTCAGGGGGGCAAACAAACTGTGACTGAGAGAGCAGCTTGGAAGTTAAGAAAGAGGAATAACTGAGATGACATTTTGGCTTAATAAGGGAAGAAATTTTAACTTAGTGTCCCCATACTCAGCATCATCAGACTCTCACACATATACGAGATGACTCCCAGCTCCTCATCTAAAATTGTGCCAGCATTAAAAATAAAACAATCAAACAAAAAAAAAATACTAAATGCTACTGGCATTTCTTTTATAAGCAAATTCAAAACTTATTTAATCATGAAATGGTCAGGAGGCTAGTAGACTAAACATTCTGAAGCTAATGTGAAGGACATTTTGCATAATTTGGCCTTGATATATTTTTAAAATTTTTTTCCCCACTTCTTTCTATTTTCAAGCAGTCTTTCGAGGTTTGAAAACACAACCCCAAAGACATGTCCCAGATTTAAAATATTCCTGACACAAAATGGTGGGTTTGTTTTAGTTGCATTTCTTGGTATTTCTGTTACACATTACTATACAACAAAATTCCTTCTGATGTTCAGTGTCAAATGATTTTCCTCAAGTAATATTTGCTAATACTGAATAACTGTTCCTTCTCAGAACATCTTGAGTTTCTTTACAAACCTCACCACCTCTGTGCAACTCTGTAATTTCAGAAGGCCTTGAAGTGCTGTTACCTCTTGGAGTAACCTTAAAACTCATACATAGAGAATTGCAATCTAAGTTAAAACTGATACATAGAGAATTCCAATCTAAGTTGTCTAAAGTTACAAAAGTCCACCTTACTCACTATTTTAGTTTTTTAAATGTCACACAAAAGAGGAATGCTAATAGAAACTGGTCAATTTTGCCTACTTATTGAAATAGCTTAGCTAAGGGGTCCTTGAGCTACTTGGTGAAGTCACAAGTTGGCATGACAAGAAGCTTGGAGAGTCTAGAAACAGGACAAAATGTATACTACTCAGATCACCAAAACATACTTTGTTTGGTTCATTTTAAAGACATGGTTATGAGATTTTTTTTTTTTTTTTTTTTTCTGCATGATATTTATTTGGCAGTTGATGAACAAAACCACGACATAGATCTTCTACAAGAAACAAGTTTTACCAACACTGCTGTTGCAAGTCACACCAGTATCTAGGGCCACATTATTCACCATGGCACTGCTGATCATTTGCAATATCCTCACTGGGTAGGTTGAAACTAAATGGCATCGGCAAGTCCAAAGGATTTAAATAAATAGTAAGCCATATTTAGGATGTAACCATAAGATTTTTGATCCACCACAATCTAAAATATTGCTTTCCCACCATGCTACCTTGGTCTTTGTCTCTATCTAGAAATAGGCCATCTCAGTGGGGCCAGGCAAATTCACACTTTTATATTACTTCTGACAATTGTAAACAGAGATGCAAGTAATCACAGTTCATTAAGCAGGCTGATCTTGGTAAAATTTTGCCAAGACTCTCTCTACCTAAAACCCTCTTCTGTGCTCATGTAATTTCCCAGAAGCTCAGTAGCTAACAGAAGTATCCACTGGAAAGGGAAGCTGTATTTTCTGACATTGCTTTTATTTTATGATTCTTGTCTTTTCTTCTCTTTAAAAAACAACTATACCAACAGCAGTTGCTCCAGACAAATTAAACTATTTCTAATTCTACCCAAAAAAAACCCATTTAATTCTCAATATGATATCTGGTTGACATACTGCTTTTGGTTAGACTTTCCTGAAAAAAGGGGGAAAAAAATTGCTTGCTTGATTCTTCCTGAATCATGGAAATACTCCTTCATCTTTTCAAATTATGAACAGAAATTTACCTCAAAACTTATTGGAGATGATGTAAAAGATAATTCTCCAATAAAACTGCAAAGTTTTCATATAAAATTTTACCCTTTTATTTTTTTCATTATGGAAGACACAATAAATAGAATATCTCAAAATGAAATAGGAAAACTTTTTTCATTTCTAATACGGAAGCAAAGTGGTTTGATTCTCTTCCAAATCAAAGTTTGGCATTTTGATTTCAGAGGAATAGGGGAGGTTTATCTTTTTTCTCTTCTTTTTTTTTCCTCTTTTTTTTTTCTTTTTGTGATAAAAAAGTTGCCCCTTTAAACATCATGTCATCTGAGAGGCTGACAAGCAGATGCTTCTTCGTAAAGGACTTGGTGTCTCTAAATATAAAATGAATAAATGAAAGTTTTCCTTCTGAACTTAATTCTTTGTATCTTGAACAATTTCTGAGTTATTTTACTTTTTATGCCTTCATAAAGGGTTAAGAGCTATTTCTCACAGTGATTGATGCAAAAAGAAGCTGGCAATAATTTGACATAAAACTCAGATTATACTTAAATTGTTAAACTCTGTAATAGCAAACAAGAACTTTATTAACATCTTATCCTTTTCAGGCCCCAATATAGCCTCTTATCAATACAATATAATACAACACAACAATGTTACAAAAGAGATTAGGACAGAAACTGATATAAAAAAAACTACTATATAATTTGAAATGGCAAGGGACTGAATGTTACAATTCCTTTAGGGAGAATCCAATTCACGTGTATTAATTTTTTAGACTTAAAAAAGTCACAAATCTCTTCCCAAAACTGTTCCTTTTCCTTCCTTTTAAATCCTTTCACATTGCTTGCAACACAATTCCTCACTAAACTGCCTTGGAGTAGTATGTCATTCTAAAGAGGAGTTGGAAAAATAATTGGTGTGATGGCCATAACCTTGCCAATACCTATTCCTGAATATATAAAAAGGGAAAAATACTGAAAATTAGGAAGTCTAATTTACTGCTGAGCTGTGTTTGCAATAACTTTCCTGTGCCACCCACTTATGTGTGAATTACTCAGCATTTTCAGTGATAGCACACATTGTAAAGTTGCAATATAAACAGTAACATTCATCTGAAAAAGTTCCCACAAAGATGTCATCTCAAAAACACATATACATATAAATGTGTTAGTTAGGATTAGAGCACAGTATTACAAAGTGGCAATGACTCCTATGCCTAGGTTGTCTAGCATACTCCATGATTAAAAAGCTTTCCAGCAGTTAAATCAGAGAAAATACCACCACTGCTTGCAGCTAGACTGTGTAACTTCATACAATAATGTTTGGGGTTTTTAGATAAGAGAGGAGTCTTTTGCCTACCCTGTGGAGCTATTTTCAGATTTGGCAGAATTAGTTATAAAGTGATGGAAAATTGTTTCCATCACTGGCACTTAGGTTTGCCTCTTTCTGGTATTATAGCTCATGGGCCACCCTAGCTTCCTTCCCTCTTCTACTTTGCATGAGTCAGCAACAAAACACATTTTTTTTTATTTCCCCACTTTGCTTTAGGAAAAGAAAATGCATTTCAGGTGCTGGGAACCAATAGTGTGCACTATGAACCCCTCTTCTGTTTGTTGTCATAGTTTATTTTTATTCTGAGTAATGCTGAGCAATGCTTCCCACTTCACTACTGACATGGGCCAGGGAGAGCACGCATCCAGAAGAGCGGATTTGAGCCTCAGGGATTCCACTATCAGCATATGTTCTCACTATACTACCTTAATTCATTCTAAACAGTCTTGTGGGAAAAGAATTTTTTTTTCATACTTTTTTCTTTTTCCTTTTTTTCCCTGTATTTTTCAGTTTAGTTTAACATACCTAAACATTAGTATTTAAGCCCACTAACAAGACACCAGTTTTCAGTTTCACATAGAAACTTAAATCCACTATAGTCTGATTCCTGGAGCTTCAGATGACTCTCAATAGCATTCTTTCATATCCCTTTTATTAACTGCATTGTGGAGATCACATGCTATATATGCATATGTGCACACACAGTTGTGTATAACATTTTGAGGGCAAGCTGTAGCTAGGCATGCCAGTGCTGCAGACTGCAGTACCATAGGGACACTCAGATCAGCTTTCAGCTGTCTTGGCAGGAGAGCTGGATCCAGCTGAGATGCATGGTGCCACCACCAAATCTATCTGGCTTCACGCAAGTGCAAGTCTGTCTACAGTACCTTTCAAACTCATTTAATTTTGATTTTTCTAAAAGCAGTTTTTGGCCCTGCAGACCACAACAATCTGTCATGTCACTTACCAGCAGCAGTGCATAAGCTGGAGCGCAAAATATTCCTGTTGAGAAAATGGACAAAGATGTGAATATGAAAAAAACAAAACAAAACGAAACAAAAAACCCTAATTAATTACAGCACTTTCTTTCTGTCCTAGCTATTCAAAGTACTCTTTGAAATGCACATTGCTTAACAGAATGCAAGCAAAACACATAAAACTTTTCAATCCATTTACTTGATTGCTTCAATTAAAATTTTGTAGGCTTTTTATGTAAGTACTGTCCTGTTGTAATGGTTTAGCACAAGGGCCAACTTGCCTGCTCCTCAACACAAAAGTGAGGTGAAAAGTAACACACAAAACTCAGGGCTGAGACAGACAAGAGTTTAATGTAACATGAGATATCATAAGCACAATGTGTAATTATCTCAGCTAATAATCTAATTAATGTAATAATACAATGCATTATTACCTTAGCTTAGCCTATTTGCAGAAGAAATGCAGTGAAATACAAAGGGAAAAAAATAACAGAATAAAACCCAAAACCCAAACCAGCAGCTACCCAACTCCCACTCGTTCCACTGTTATGCCTGCAGAAAAGAGCCCACACCCAAGAACACAGAACCCAGAAGCAGGAACTGGAATGGAATCATTTCATGTTGCAATCTGAACTTCAATCCCCATAATACTTTGCTTCAGTCAGCACTTTCATTTTTGACGCTGGCATGACTGCAGCATGGTATGAATAACGGCAGCAGGTTCAACTCAATCCGTTAACACCTGTAAATCAAAACAAAACCCAAAGTTATATTTTAAGGTCTGGAATATACCAAAAAAGTTAGGAACAGATTTTGTGGGATTTATATGTACTTGATGCCCAACCTTCTATTATTTCTAAATTTTCTTGAAGAACTTTTTTTTTTTAAGCTGATGATTTTAATTATAAATCTCCATTGTAAACATGTTTTTAAGGCTGAATGCTAATCCCTCAAGTAGGGCAAGATATTTCAACCACAATAGGGTGAACGGTGATGCCAGAAAAACTAAAGGAATTAAGATATATCAGATGCAAGAACATTTAAATTTGAAACTAATTTCAATCATTTATACTAATATATGCAACATACATTTTTAACTCAGTGGCACAGTTGTAGATCGTGAAAAATTTGGCCTAAAAACCAGAAGCAAGCCTGTGATTTACAGATAAATCACAATTTGTCTTTGAGAGGCAGGTACTAAAACAATTTCACCTTTAATTTTTTCACACAGGTTAACAAAAATCTCTTACCTTCTTTACTCAGTGTTTTACAGAATCACTAATACAAGTGTGGGTACACTGACAACAGGAGATACGCTGAGGTCAGATATGCATCTCAAGTCCACAATTTAAGGGATGCTCAGGTAAAATCAAGAAATCTTGATACGCATTTTGGAAATAAAATCTCTTCTCCAAGCACAATACAGTGCAATATCATTTTAAACTAGTTTCATTGTAGGTTTTATGTTCACTTTAATCAGAAATGAAAGCCAAGACTGAAAACAGGGGGTAAAAAAAAATGGTCAGGAGCCTGAAATGGCAGAAGTTTGTAAGGCTGTTTAACGAGAGACAATAGCTTACATTATGCAAAATTATATTGCTTAAGTCAAAGCTAGTTTTGCATTTTTTGGACCATAACAAATCCCAGTGTGAAACCACAAACTTGTGCCTTTTCTCTATTTATTTTTTTCCTTCTTTTTTTTCCCCCTTTCTTGCAACTTAAAATATATCCAAGTGATTTAAACCATATTCTGCACAAACAAGTTTCTCCTGTGCCGAGATCTTCTGTGCCAAGTTTCAGCACACAGCAAATTTTTATAGGCTGAGATATTAACCTCTCAAAACAGAAGCATGTAATGGAAACACTGTTAATCTCTTGACTATCAGGGTGTAATGAGGCACTAACCCACTAGCTCTCAAAAGTGAAAGGGTCCAGTTTCTGACCTCAGTTACAGTGGTCCATGTTGAGAGAAACTCCTTTAAAGTACTTCATATACTCTAAAAAACAGTTTTCTTTTCCAAACCCACTGTTCCTGGGAGTGAAACTACAAATATGAAGATTTAGATTTATGAGCTAAAGTATCTTCCTGAAAGTAATTACAAAGCTGTAGATAATTGTAATCGTGTACTGCAGTTTTACAGAAACACACAGACTTCGAGATTATGTACTAGCTGTGTTTGCAAGTGGTAACTGTCTCATTAGCTTTGAGATATTTAATATTACAGAGAAATTCCTCCAACCGCAGGGGAAATAGTGTCATCTAATCACTAACATTTTTCTATTGTTTTACTTTTCTGAATTAACTTCATCACTAGCAAAAATATTTCCCACCACATAACCTAATCACCATCTTTTCAAATACAAGGTTCCTGCTTCCAAAGTCTTTTCACAGTGTACGCTCTGATCTCAGCAGCACAACATTTAAACATAACAGGTCTTGGAAGTAAATAACTTCTGAAATCAGTTCGACATGAAATATTATGTGATTTAAAACTTATTATGTGATTATCAACTCAGTGACACTAGACTGATGGGATCACCAAGGAATGTCTAATATAAGATTAAAGGACAATTAATTTAATAAATGGTAATGTATTTAGCACATACAGACAATTACTAACACACTCTAGGGCAAAAGTTGAAATACTTTATATGTATGTCACACATATGTCACACATTTATTCCTGAGCACAAAGGTTACCTGTGCACTGCAATCAGGGGATGTGACTCCAGTACAGATAGATGTACCTGCTGTCACTTCAGTGCAGCTCCCTCAGCTAACAGGGAAGCAAAGATGTGACAGCAGAGGCTTCAACCTCATGAGCAAGAACCTTGTTTTCCCAGCAGTAGCATACGACCCATGGTGTAGCTCATGCTACCACATATAGCAGATAAGTGTAGACCCTTAAATGGAGAAGCTGAATGAGATACAGCATCTTCAGGAAGGTGAGGAATACAAGTCCATTTTCCGTCCATCACTCACAAAAGGAGTCTGGAACTGTCTGAATATTTAGAGAAATCAGATTCCTCACTTGGTTGTTCACATTTGGAAGAAAAGCAAGTACCCTTGCAACTATTACCTTGAAAGGTTAAAGATGAAAAACACAATGCAACACCATTAAAGATTATTTTATATTAGGTTCGCTAATATTTGCAACAGGGTCACATCTGTCCACGTGCTGAATCCAAACATACAAAAACAAACAGAAAGGACAACTTGTTCCCCACTTACTTTGGACACCTTGCACCAACAAGGGCAAAAATTTTGAAGGATTCTGGCCTTTTTGGAAGCATTCAGACTCTTATAGCTATACATAAGTATAGAATAACAGGATGCACAGAGCACATAACAGTGTGCATGTATACTGTAAGTGTATGACATCAACTGCATGTCTATAACATATATTTCAAATAAAAGTTATTTCAGAGAGAGAAGATAGACTTTCTTTGTTTCAAACTTTAACATTTTCAGACATGCTTAAAAAGTTATAGTCTTTTGAGAAATACATTGACACAAGCTCTTTTTTGCAAGCAAGATTAATTTTGTGAATCAGACATTTCTGATTAAACAGTGTTCGTTAAAATAAAACTCTGGCAAGTCACAACCCTAACCCAAACATCCCTTCAGTCAGATGACACTGTAATGCTTTATAAGGAATTTAAACACTGGATCTTCCATTATTTTTAATAACAGCAGACAAACATTTCTAGATGAGCTTAGACATAAATGTAGCTTCAATAACAACTTTAACCCAAAAGATTAAACAAGTGCATAACCTATGTCTGTGTATGGAAAGATGAGTCTAAATGACATTTGAACATTTATAGCCTTGCCTACATTGACCTTCAGGGAACTACTTGCCATCTCAGATATGAGTTAGGCCCTAGGAATTATGGAATCATTCAAGTCAGAAAAATCTTTAAAATCCTTGAGTTCAACCATTAACCTAGCACAGCTAAGCCCACCACTAAACCATTTCCCTAAGTGTGAGATCTACATGTCTTTTAAATATCACCAGAGATCATGACTAAACCACTTGCCTGGGCAGCCTGTTCCAGGGCTTGACAACCCTTCCAGTGAAGAGTTTTTTCCTAATCCTCCCATCTAAACCTCCCTTGGTGCAATGAGAGGCCATTTGCTCTTGTCCTATCACTTGTTACTTGAGAGAAGAAAATGACCCCACCTCACTAGAATCTCTGAGGCAGAGAGCAATAAGGTCTCCTCTGAGTTTCCTTTTCTTCAGAGTAAAAAAACCCAGTTCCCCTAAAACCTAACAATGTCCAACTTCTGTGGCCAAAGAGCACCATAGCACACCAGGGGATTTTGTCATCTAATCCTCCTAGTAAGCCTCCAAACCACACTGATGTTTTCCTTTCCATGGAAAAAAGACTATAATACATGCCAGGATTCTACCCTGTAATAGAGGCACAATATGATGGCAAAGTTCTCAGTGTATACACATTTTGAACGCTTGTAAGCCTCAGGCTCAAACCCTGCAGACAGCCTTAAAGAGGGGTCACATCATACCAACTCTTAGGGGAAAAAGCATGTTTCCCATTATTTTTATGTAGCAGCTGGCACACTTGGGGCACTACTGTAAAATAAATAAATACCTCGTAAACTGAGGCTGACATCCTGCTCCAAGCTCAAACTAGTAAGCATTTTGCTTCGCTTTTGCCTCAGAGGCAGAAATAAAGAGTGGCATATCCCACATGGCTAAAATTCCTTGGCCTTTCTCTTAGTCACATTAACATTATTAAAAACATGTAAACTTGGGAAATTTTTGCTGCTGTTGTTTTTGCGTACTCATTGTTATTTTGTTTGTTTCCTTATTCTACTCCAACCCATTGTTTTCACTTATTACCCATGCCACGAACAATAACCGATGAAGCAGCAAAACCCCTGTGCAATTGTTTGGAGAACAGCAAGTAGTCCTGTTGTGCTGCCAGCATTTCAGGCCAGCGTACCAATTCAGCATGCAAGGTTACCAAAAACAGGCTGGGATAGCTCAGATCTGCCTCTCTCAGCTAGAAATATAGGGGAAAGTTGCAGTTAAAACAGGAGCATATGTGGATGAGGGTCACTGGCTCTTCAAGTACCTTCCAGAGAGGAACTCGGCGCTGAGCTGTAGACAGCACTGGACTTCCTAGCACACTGCTCTGCCAGTTCCTGGGTAGATTCATAGTACACATAGGTAAAAAACATCTATTTTATTCTGGAAATTAACATTTCAACAGCAACAACAAAGGCAAGAAGTTATTGTTCTTATTAATGTTGTTGCTACATTCAAATTTAAACAGCAATAAAAAGACACAAGTTCCAAGTACTAATTGCCTCAAGCATATCCCCAGAAGCACTGAAGAGTCTTTATAAGTGGGACTTGGACAAACAGCTTTCTCCCAGTAATCATTTTCTACCACTTTGGGGTAGAGTGCACCGATTTTTTATAAAAGCTCTATCATAGAATCATAGAATCATAGAATGGTAAGGTTGGAAGGGACCTCAAGGATGATCTAGTTCCAACCCCCTGCCATAGGCAGGGACACCTCCCACTAGTACTATCATACAAATACATTTTGACACAGTCTTCACTTTAAAATCTTCAACCCATTTCATGTAAGCATAAATGTATTTACTGTAACATTACTTGCAAGCCTTTTATTTTAAGTATTTCACCAGCCCTGAGAATGTTACTAATAAAATGCTCATGTTCAAAGCATGATGGACACAAAACAAGGAGAAAATTATTTAGAAAATGTTTATTCATGCAGAGTGAACAATGCATTCTTCTTTTCAGAAGAGTTTAGAAGGAAGATACAAGGCACACAATCCATTTCAACATTTTAATATAAATATCACAATAAGAAAACAACTCTGCAACTTAAACAAAACATTCCTTTTCTCTTGCTCTGTGAAACAAGTATTCATAGTGACGATATAAGAACCTGCAGAAAAAGATACATTGATTAGATTAGATAAGCATGAAGAGCAACAGAGATCAAACTTGAAACTAGCACACATATCAGCTATGGAGGGATATTTTTATCATTTTTTATATATAGTCAGCAGTACGACTCAATTATGAAAAGCAGAAATATCAATTAAATGGAAGAAAAGTACAATAATCTTTTTTTTGCTGCTTCTATTGTCCATTTATTTTTAGCCAGAGAAAAGCATCTTTTGAATTTTAGAGAAGTTAGGATCTTTAAATGACTTTGACAGTTAACTACGCTACCAAGCCCTCAGTGCAGTTTCTGCAAGGAGTGTATCAGTGCTCACTCACAGTCTCACCCCATTTTGCCACCCCAGCTCAGCCCACCCAAGAGATTTGCAACCCACCCTGGTAAGGTGCCAAGCTTATCTCAGGGCAGCTCATACAAGTCCACTGCACCTGCATATGGGACTACCAAGCTTGAAGCCTCACCAAGAAGTGAAGCCATAAATACCTTCTAGCCCTTAGTGAATGTAGTTCCATAATGCTTGGTTGGTTTTTTTCCCTCTTTTTTTTTCAGTTTTACATTTTAGACAGTTTATACTTCCTGTCTCACAATATATTTTGTCCTACTAAAAGCTTTCATTACAATTATTCACCTGTCATTAGACAACATTAGAAAATTAAGTAGCATAGCCCAACTTTCAGAGTGAGGAACATTCCCATTTCCTTTCAAATGGGAATGGGAAAACAACATAAACAAAACATTTTGTTAAAATATAGAGCTGCAGCTCTTTTTTTTTTTTTTTTTTTTTTTTTTTTTT
>WBNM01016524.1:123469-144771 GCA_013399055.1 Ramphastos sulfuratus | reverse complement strand
AAGTATTGCCAAGACTGCCACCTACGCTTAAATAACTTTGCTATGAAAACTCATTGGCATGAGCAAAAAGAAGAGAAAAAAAAAATCTATGGGCATGAAACAGTCTTCAGTCACAGTTTGATTGCCAGGCGATTGACAAAATAATTTGTACCCGTCGATTTTCATGAAGGAAATTTTTACAATGGATTTGCCAAGCAGATTTTTAATTTTAATCAGTAATGAAAAAATGACAACATGGATCACAACAAGACATCAGCCGTTAAATGGGCTTTCGCGATTGCTGTCAGGATGACTCCATTAGGCAGCCATACCTTTGTGGGCATCAATCACACTCTTCAAACTCTTGTACATCTTTGAGATTTAATTAGACATTTAAGTTCTTTACTAGCAATTTGCAAAACTGTCACTTAATGAAAGTGCAAGACACCAAAAAAAAAAATTTAAGAGTGAGAGAGAGATTTCTTCTGAGCCCTAGGAGGCTGTTTATCTAATTCCTGGGAGCAGTTTTAAAGCCACTAGTACCCTTTGCTGAGTCTGACCAATGCCTTTGAAGGCTAATTACTGCCACAGACTTAAACCAAGCAGAGAAGTGCTTCAGACAAAGCTACAAGCTGCCTTAAACTGCTGTGCTTGCAGCAGAA
This sequence comes from Ramphastos sulfuratus, assembly GCA_013399055.1. Taxonomy (NCBI): domain Eukaryota; kingdom Metazoa; phylum Chordata; class Aves; order Piciformes; family Ramphastidae; genus Ramphastos; species Ramphastos sulfuratus. Next base: position 144,130 of record WBNM01016524.1, on the reverse strand, counting down.
GAAGTGCCAGAGAGGGAGGGTGGGCTTATGCTTGTATGTATTTGTTCAATGCCACTTGCAGTCAGGTGCAGCAGGAAACACTTCTCAACTTTCCAGGAAAACTGCTGCATCTGTTGGGAAAAGCTAACGAACATCTGAAACCCCCTCCTTCTAAATCATGTACAAAATCAGCTCCTTGGAGCTATTCACAATGGAGGTGCATACCAGGGTGCTGAGTTCCTGAGGCAGCAGGTCAAGGGCTGCAGCTCTCACAGAGGAAGCGCACATCCAACCATCCTCATCCAAATCTCTGTGCCTCTGGGGAGGTGCTGCGTTGCTGAGATTGGCTTTTCTCTCTGTTTGCAGATGCCAGGACATTCCTGAAATAAACAGGGAATATTTTCTGTGCTTTTTTTAGTTCGTTTGGATGGGATGTTTGTCATCATTTTGCCAAACAGGTCTTCACAGGTTTGGTGGTGGCAGGTTAGAGAGAAGGAAAAGCGCTAGCTGAGGAGGTTATAGATATTGTGGATATCTGATTCTTCTCCTTCAGATTTCCAAAAGCAAAGGCTGCAGTCTCCTTTAAATGAACTTTAGCATAATACATAGCATTAAAGCAATAAATATAAAAGGTGGATTGTGAAAATGCTGTTACTCACCAGTGAAAAATTTGCCCTAGGCAAAGATGTACAGTAGAGAGTTATTTTCAGGCTAATTTTTTTTTAATGGATTTTTTTTTTCTCTTTGGCAGAGCGGGGCAGGGATGCTCAGTTTTCCTGCAGATCTTCAGCACAACGAGCCACTGCATCAAACTTCAGCTATTAGCACATTAGAGGTATTTATTAGTCACCAGTCTGAACTGATATGGGAACATTTTCATATTTTGCAATTATGCCCTCACAAAGATTACCTGTTCTCACCTGCATAAGCTCCTTGCTGCTTTACTGAGGGAGACAGATGACTCTGTGTCTCATTATTCAGGCAAAATTAGCTCCTTGCATTCCCAAGCAACCACAATCATTGTCATGGCAATTTTCATGACTCTCCTGAGTAAATATAGTACCGGTTCTCATCAGTGAGAGGGTGAGCTGTGGCAGGGTGACAAGATGGAAGCGGTTATATATTTAGGAGCATCAAGCTGGCAGCTGAAGGGGCAGCCACTGTTCAGAGGTGGGGTAGCCAGGGCAGAGCTGCCACCAGCTGAATTTCAGCCCTCCACCACCAGTGTCCACGTGCTGGGGTTGTGAAGAGCAGAAGTGAAGCAAGTGGTGGACACAGGTTTGTGTGAGGCTCTCTCTGACCCCCATGCCCGATGAAGCACTCCTGCAAGTGCAGCGTCCCTGACACTGGGGACATAGGCAGTGGCAGTGGCAGGGTGACAGGCGTCAGGAAAATCAAAGGAGACATTTGGGCTCCAGGGGAGGAAGTCAAGGAGTTTTGCACAATGCTCAGGGGTATGCGCCGCCCACACCAGTCATGCTGGTCAGAGAAGCAGCAAGCACAGAGAAGGGGGGAAGGGAAAGGGAGTCATCTCTGCCCCAGAAAGCAACCTGAAAAGAAAATGCAAGGAGATTTTGCTCCACACTACCATACCATGCAGCTGGCATGAGCACATGCCCAGTCTATAGATACATCTGGCAAATAAAGGAAAACCAGAGGGATATTACCTGAAGCAACTTTGCAATCTCATGGGCCTCACCAGTTCTTTAAAGGTGCTGTTACCGAATGCCTCTGATTATTCATCAGTACCTCAGTGCTTCTGAACTAGAGCAGAGGAGTGAGACGTGCATCACAAACCTGCACTTTCATCAGCATGCAGCAGTACACCATGCACCATCAGCCAGACCTACCACAGAAATAAAGAGCAAAATAGCAGCAATACACTATAGCACTCTTCATCTTCCATGAGCTTTCAAACTTTGTAGCTAATCGACTTCTATATTACAGCTGTAAGCCAGGTAATTTGGTCATATAAATAACTTTTCAAATGAGAATACTGAGGCTAACAAGAAACAAAATACCAGGGACCAGAGCTCAAGAGCTGCACCTCAAAAATTGACTCCATCTCACTGCTGGTTTTATAAACTACTTTATCTTTATATGGTGCAGTCTTTGTAAATAAATGTGGATGCACACATGTACATATAAAGTCACTTTCTCTTTTCATATGTACTACACACACATATATACGTATTGTAAAATCTAGTGTTCTTCATATTAAAACTTTACTTGCTTCAAAAGGAAGTGTCCCGTTACAAAGGCCTTTTCCATGCTGGAGAGACAGCAGTCATAGGACAGGCCCAAGGGCTGTGTTGCTCTGGAGGCCCTGCTGCTGGTCTGCAGCACGATGTGTGCTGAAAGGATCTGTGCACTGACAAAGAATTACCTCCCAGCAGCAGCACCAGGATAATTAAACCACCCTAAACCCTAATACCTTCCAGCACTGCTGATTTATCACAGGCTACTTGCTTCTTTTTCTCAACATATTGCAGGATCCTGCATTGGTATTTTTCTATCCACTAAAACATTAGGTAGAAAAGACCTGTTAGGTCACCTGGTCCATCTGTCCCACTGGCAATACTTTCTTCAACTTTCTTATTCAAGTTCCATTTGGAAAAGGTTTCCACTGACTCAATGGGTGATTCACCTGAGCAAGGCTTAGACAAAGTCTGTGGTATCTGGCCACCAAAGCCTGGTGACAAGAGGATGTGGATGGCAAAATCTCTTCTGTACTGGTGCCAGGCCAGCAGGGTGTAATGCTGGGGCCCCAGGAACACGTCATGAGTCAGTCATTTCTCACCAGCCAGAGACTTTGAGTGAGTGCTCCAGCCTGCCCCTGTGACCCACATAGGCAACGGGGCTGTGGACTGGGGCATCCTCCCTACTCTCTCACACTGATGAGATGCCCAAGAGCCCTTCTTCCAGCTTGCACAAATCTCTGGGACTTCAGACTGACAGTATTTTTTAAAGCTGTTTTGTCTCTTCAGACATGTGCTCTCTCTTACAATGCAACACAAATCAGATGTCTTTCTCAGTGCCCTGATTGAATGTATATATTCCCATCTCTTTAAATCCAGTCCTTCCAATTTTGGACACTTTGACAATTCCCATATCTGTAGCACTCTATAGCAAGTTGGTTTAGTCAGTGATGAAGCAGGAAAGGAAAAATGGGAAACAAATCAACAGCCTTTTCCAAAGATGATCTTACAACTTCACCATATCACAAATTATTGATCTAAGAAACTCATTCATTTCATAATAAAAAGAATATTCACAGATATCTTGAAAGAAAGAAACATAAGTTAACCTGGTGCCTAGGACAAGACTTTGACTTGGAAACTTCTCTCCTGGCTAAAACTTCTAGTTTATTGGTTTATCTCCTCAAAACACTTAATAAAAATATTTACACCATTTTTACTCTAATTTGTCAGTCTTCTAAAATGAAAATCAGTAAAATTCGAGTCCCATCTTGTGGATTTTGCCATTTACTTTACCTGTGCAAGCAAAATCTCTTCCCCTGGACTCCAGCAATTTTAAATAAATCTATATTAATAGATGAGCTTTACCATTCCAAGTGATGACTGTAAATGAAATATTTAAAATATTAAAATATCATCTGTAGGACAATGTTTAGCCACAGATAGGTCAAGAAAAAGCTAAAGAAATTAAAGGGAACTAAAATTTGTAGTTTTATGTAGAGTTTCACTGGAAGTTGTAGTTTGCAACTTCCATACATGGAAGTGGCTGAAGTGGCTCTGGACGCATTATTTTCTCATCACATCTCCAGACTAGTAGTTATCCTCATCTCAGTGAAAGTCACAATCACATGAATGTTAGTCCTGTGTAAACTGTTCTACAACAAACTTCACTTTGGATATCAATGATAAATCACAGCTCAGCAAAGATGTGCTGAAAATGTCTATTAGTTGTATCAGTGGATTTGGGCTTGCTAGCTAATTCAGCCTATGACAGAATAAGCAAATCGCCCAGCAGAAGCCCATCTCTCTAGATGAAAGATACTTTTACACTCAGTTACAGCTCTCTGATTACTACCAACTAATTTCTAATGAGGTTGGGCTGTAATTTGCAGGTTTGTTTCAAGTCCAACTTCCTCCATCCTCAAAGCCAAGTGTTACATCAAACAAGCCTCAAAATTCCCACTTAATTTTGACTTCCACTTAACTCCTTGACTATCTATCATTGCTCCCTCCCATTCCCACAGCTATTATTCATACAGACATACAGACATGCTCATGCTCCAGTGCCATTGGTAGCATAAGGATCGTTGGCTGAAAAGGGCCTTCTTTTGATGTAGAATAGTTGCATCAGAACTCATCATTTCCCACAGGCTCTCCTGAAGTTTCCATTCACCTGAATCTAAAACCAGAATAATTTTTTTTTTTTTAAAAAAAAAAAAAAGAAAGTGAAAAAGAAGCTTTGAGGACTCTGGAGCTTGTAAAAAAATCTATGGCTTTGTGCTTAGGAAACCCTAAATCATTTGGTTCCTTGAAGCCTCTGGCAGTATCACAGGCAAAATATAGATCTCAGTCCTTAGTGGATGTTAACCAGTAAGGGTATGCTGCTTACCTCAGCTTCATCTGGCTCATTATGATTTTTATACTTTTTTTTTTTTTTTTTTTTTCCCCACATATAAGTACCATTCATATCCAGGAGCATTCAGCATGTTTTATTTTCTATATTCTTTTTCTTTGGTTATCTGACTCACTACCAAAACAAATAAACTAAAATAACCCTACACACATGTCTATTGTATCCACAAAGGATTCTGTTATTACATATGCAGAAGCGGAACTTCTAGAAAATAAAACACGAAACAGTTTGAGTCTCTAAGGCCAATTACAACTACTCTGATTTAAAAGGATTATAGAGAAGCAGGCTCTGTGCAATAATTTCCAGTCTAATTACAATTTACAAAGAATCTTCATTGTTGTCAAAAATATTTAATGTGCCTTGGTATTTAGCAAATAATCTAATTTGATTTTTTTTTTTTTTTTGGTCACACAACATGATCACACACAATTCTCCAAGCTGTTTACAGTGAGCAAAATTATCCTTGCAGCTAGCTAGTTAGATACATCTGAACCAGTAATCAAACATGATTGTGATTGCACTGAATTTTTAGTGTTGTCACAAGTGTGTACTTATTAATCGCACAACGATGAGAATAGCTGCAAAACCCTAGGCTTTATGAATAAAATTCACCATGAGAGCAAGTAAGAGAGAGAGGGAGAGAGAACGACCAGTCTTTAGCAGGATTATTTGCTGTCTAATAGAGGTCAGAACCCCAATACAGTTTAACAATATAACAGGCATACACCTAAATGGATATGTCAGTTTTTACAGTATTAAATTATTTAGCAGTAATTACCCCAGCATGCAGATACTATAAATGTAGGTCTTATAAGTAGGAGAAATTAGTCTGCTTTGTTCATTCAAATTGATGGTGTGGTGGTCAGTTATGAAAGTACCAAGAGCTGGAGCATCCTATGTTGTCTGTAAGCAAGAAATGGATGGAGACCTTCAACGGTGGTGGAAATTTTAAAATAAAGCTCAGGATTAATGATAAAGATATGAGAAGAAGAAGGCGGGGGAAAAAAAGAAAAGGAAGTAGAGAGCTCTCTCTTTTCACAAAAGTGGAAACATATAACTGTAATATCACAATGGGGCTGAAAAGACATCCCTTCATGCAGCCAGAGAGTCCTAATTTTGGCTTCAGAAGAGTCCGTGCTAAGTCTAACAATCCATTCAGCTTTTCTCCTGGGATTTCCAATAGAGCTGAGTGTTATGAAGAGGACTTTTAGAGACTGTAGGTCTGATGGGTTTGTAGAAAATGAAACTACCATGTATTGTTACACACTACTGAGACTTGGTTTAAAGAGCAACAGAAGAAAAGCTGCATTGACCAGATGCCAGCAACAGAACCACCCACATTTCAAATATGTATGATGCAAGATGTATTTGCAGCAAAATCCTTTTGATTCTGCAGCAAACTTTAAAGTGTGCAGCAGCTTCCTTCAGTATCTTCATGATGACATTTTAATTAATTAAATATAAATCTGAATGATATAGTTATTAAAAAGGCATCTGCCTTTTTCTTTGACACTAGAGTCTCACCTTGAAGAGTATGAGATGGAGTTTGTGATAACAAGACAAGCATTTTATGAGTCGTTTCCCTTAAAAAAGACAAACAGTGAAATAATCTGAAATTGGCTGATTCAACAAGATCCTGTATATTTAAGTAACAGTGATAGTATTTGAACATCCATCTTTACATTAGAGACCTAACAACATTTAGGAAGAATTTTAAAATCCACATTGCTCAGCAATTATTCCAGGTTGTCCTCAGATTCAGGAAAAGAGCACAACAGCATTGTATACTCAACATAATATTCACTAACATGAACAGGTCATGATACACTCTGTGATAAATTCCAGGTGTGTGAGCTAGGATTTGGGTCCTTTGAAAAGTACAAAAACCAAGTAGCTATGTTCTTTAGTCAAATGAATGGCAACTTGCTAGGCAAATAGGTGAAATTACATTTCACAGCAGACTCAAAAATAAAGAACTTCGGTTTAGTAGTTTTGTTATTGTTCCCCCACTCAGTACATTTGGATATATTACAAAATTTCTTCATACCCATTGTGTTGTAGATATTAAATCATGCATCTTATAACCCACACAGATCCATTCAGGGGATAGGGTACATGTTTACCCATTTGAAATAAAAAATATATAAACATAAAATACATAGCAGGCATTTTGTTGTTATGACAATTTGGCATCTTCTGAGCAAACGTATTTGGTTACTATATATACATCTTCAAGCTGTCAAGCAATTGGACAACCATTGCCCTCTCCTCATATTACATGCTTGATTAAAATGGCAGAGGCCAGATGCCCAGCTCACTCACAGATTCTTTAATTAGAGGGTCTCCTGAACTTCCAAACCACTTGAATGAAAAAAAAAAAGAGCAATTAACACTTTTGGCTTCCTTTGGCCATCTGTCACAGCACAGGTGAAAAATGGGGGGGGGGAAAAAGAAAAAAAAGAAAAAAATAAAAAGGAAGAAAAAATTATAATAGATCCTTTCTCCAGAAAACATGGGACTCTGAGTGTGCTCCTCCAACCAGTCCATCAAAAACATCCCTTCCTCCCCCTGCAGAAGATGAAAAGCCTCTAGGTTTTCAAATATGCTAACTCCACAGTACATTGTCCAGGGGAGAAAAATCATGTGGAAGCTATACAGACGGGCACAACATGTCTTTAATCACCCCTGTTTCCATCAGGCAAGAAAGTCTCACAAAGCTCAGTTGGTTAGATGCAAGGGCTTGACATGTGAGGACATCCACTTACCACCCCCATGCTGCCCCCCCAGCCATCCACAGTATCAAATGAGATCTGTTATCAGCCTTAGTTAGATCATAATGAAATAATTGCAGGACTCAGCTGAGGGTGACTGCAGTGTAGTGAGGTGAATTAATTTTCCCACCACAGCAGGGCATGTCAGATCTGGCCAAGAGCAGGTCAAGCTATTATTTTTTGTGGGTGTGTGAAAGTGAGTGACTGGTGACTAGATTTCTGCATTTTGGGAGGGTTTGTGGAAGAAAAACAAAGGTGCACCTCAGCCATGCTTTATCCTTTAAAAGGCAGGAACAAACAAAGTAAAACAATTCATAAATTAACACAGAAATAACCTTTTTATTCAGATTTAAAAAGAAACCTCATTCATCTTATGCAACTTCATAAATTTCATCAGGCATCTGTAAAATACACATTTCAATCCACTCTGGTAAAGACATTGATTTATTTATTTAGGGTTATAAGTTTATAGCTAAAATGTTAGCAATAAGTAACTTCTAATGATCAGTATCACAGCTCCCACTCCCATAAATGGGACCACTGCATAAAAGATAAAATATTCAGTATAGCTTAGAGAGGTATTTTGGATCCAAACATTTTGAAACATTGTACTGCAGGCCAAACAGCACATTATGTGCTCAGTAAAGCTAACCAAATGTATATCATTTTTCCCTAGTTATTTGGGGGTAGGGACAACTGTGATTTTCAAAATTCCCTGTCTTCACATAGGTTACGAAAATTGCTGCTTTTGTGAATTTTGTTAAAAGCAAACAGCTTTTTATTTAAAAAGAGCTACTCATTTTAATCAGAACTCACTTAAAACTTAGAAAAGAAAGCTACCTTGCAGTTCTGATTTTTCTCTTAAGAATAAACTACCTGCAAAAAAATCTAAGAATGCTTTTCTCTGTACTTCCACAGAGTCATTTTTTTGCATGCTGTTAGCTTAGCACTTGTATTCACCAGCAATAAAATAAAAATGTGGTGCCCTACAACAGTGGTATATTATTTGATAAGGACTTTCTTTTTTTTTTCGGGGGGGACTGTGGGTTTTTTGTTTGTTTCGTTGTTCATTTTTAAAGTAGGTACTACTGAGGGGAAAAACAAAACATCTGAATTGTATGGCTGTGTTGTACAATTTTTCCAGGAGAAATCGACTTCACTGAAGCCATCCTCAGAATCTGTGTCAACTCGCAGAAATCCCCTGGCAATTCCCATTGTGGCCATGAAGAGGAAACACAATGTCTTGCCTCAAGATATGGAAAATGCTCACTGAAAAAAGTTCACCAGCTCTTGCAAACTACTAGAGATGACTGGAACGACAAGTACTTGGAGACCAATGGAATCTTATAGAGGAATTAAATTAGGTAATTGAACAGTATGCTTTTAATGTAAAACACTCAAGGCTGAAGCGACTGCTAAAAGCCAGCATTAGGAAGGAAAGACATCTGCTCTATAAACCTTTGGGTTTCCCCTTATTTTCTTCTTGTCTCTGGGACTAAAAAATGGGGTGTCAGTTACCTTCTATATTTATTTCCAAACAACGGATGGAAAGGAGGGACATATTTTCAGAGGTGACACTGCTAATTCCCTTATGTTTCTTTTTTCCCACGGTGTTTAGAAAAAAGGAAGGAGATGAAGGAAAGGAGCACTACTCAGATTTCTCTTCTTAAAAATATGTGAGATGAGAAAAAAAATTGTGCAAACATCTATACAAACCCCAAGCTGTGCTTTCTTAATTACGGACGAGGCAGAAACACCTCTAAAATACCCCTAGCAATTATTTATCCATCTTTCTTTTTAGCAACTTACCAGGTCCAGTCACCTCAGCAGCTCCAGTGCAACCTCCTGACAAGCTGAGTGAGAACAATGTGATTATTTAGCATCAAGAGAATACAAAATCTAATACTACAGCACATCAGCTGAAAAAATACACTAAAAACTACATCTCTCATGAGATATTAACACCAGCTTATACTAATATCTGGACTGCAGCAAGAGGTACCAGCAGCACTTCCTCAAAGAGAAAAAGCAGACAACGAAGGATAGTACTTTCAGACTTTCCAGGCCCAGTTCATTTTGCTTCAGCCCAAAGTGTAAGCTCATTTTCACTCCTGATGCAGGCAAACTGCATCATGAGAGACAGCATATACTAACACTTCATAAGAAACTCCACATCAAACCTCCATGTCAAACCACTTTAAGGGAGCATTCTTTCCCTGTAGTGTCTTTTTTTTCTGGCCAGTTTATATATCTGTATCTACAATGCATGTGTGTGTGTGTGTATGTTTCTCCTCGCTGATGAGCCTACCTCTCCCATTAACCTTTGGGCTGCCACTCCCTGTCCCTCAAACACAAGAATGCTCTCTGCTGCTGAGTACACTTTGGCGACAGTGTACTCAGCAGACTCTGGCTCCAAGCGCTGGGAAGAGTTCATGGAAGATTTTCTAGATGGTTGTGGCAGCAAAGGAACAGGAAGAAAATGAAAGAAGTCAGTATTTTATTGAGTGGGGTGAAACAAAAAATACTCCAACAGATGTCCACATCCAAATATTTTCTAGGCTGGCATAATTCACAGCAATGCATCGCTGCTTGATGTTGCCTGGAGAGTTGGTTTTTCCCTAGGTAGTCCAAACTTGGAGTAGGAAGTGTTTTTTTACCCATTCATTGTCCTTTCTCAAATACCTGTTTCAAATCGTGTTCCTCTGTTCTGTTTTCTGCTGCCTGTCAATGCCGACCATGAGATGGAAACATCCCCTACCTCCACAATCTACCCACAAAGCAGAATACAAAAAATACATTCTCCAGGGTACACACCTGTGTTTTATTACACCACCTTTTCTTCCCTCCTCCCTCCCACTACCACTCTCTGATGTCTCATATACAGAATCTCCTTGGACTGAGACTGTAAGATCCTCTAGGCAGAGACTTTGTCTTTTTGTATGTTTGCAAAATGCTGCTCCTTTTCCCTAAACTTCACTTTTCTTCCACCACTCCAACAGAGTGGATTGAACAACACAGTTTTACTGCTTCTCTGACATAAAATCCTACTTTAAAAATGTTTTCATACCATTGTGGGTCTTGAAGCTCCAGTAGCAGCAAGACAATGTGTTCTATAAATGGCACGAATGCTGATTGGTAATATCATGTGTTAATTGGCAATATCTGCCTTCAGCAGGCTCTGCAATATGTGTTATATCACACTGACTAGTTACATACTGATGATAGTAGGTATTAACTATTTGCAGGATAAATGTGTGCTGCTTTGAAGGAAGCATGTGAATTTAGTAGTTTTGTTTAATTAGCCTTTACGGCCTGTCAAAAGCCGGAAAGTGAAGAGAGCATCCATCGAATGTGACACTCTGTCAAAACCAGGCAAAGCAAGTGTTGTCTCCCCCGCTGTACAGTTCCATCAGAAATATCCCCTTGAGATAATCATCTCAGCAGTATCAAACTCTTGGCAGCTCTGACCTGATCCAGAGCTCACAAAAAGCAATAGAAGTCTTCCACAGACTTCACTGGTTTTCAAGTATATCACTGTTGCTCCTTTGGTCTTAGCAGTTAGACAGGATTCAGTTCCCCACCAGGACCACTCCAGATGAGAAAATAGTGACACAGCACAGTGATCTTTTCTAGGTTGTATTTTTACTTTTCCTTATTTTGCCAAACCAGAAGTGTGTTTCCCTGAACATGGAGGGGGCAGGTTTCTGTATGCAGTTTCTATACCCAGAATTTACCATCCAGCACCACCAAGCTCTGCAGATCCATCCTGCTCATGCCATCCCAGGTTTCAGGTGGCTTTGCTGCCATGAGATACTCAACAACGGCAAACCCACGATCCCATCTCTGGTGTACCACTAAGGAAATCCCCCTGCTACATGCTCAGCTCTGACCTGCCATGTGCTGTCTGAAATCCCTCCATTGTCTCTTCTATTTGAAGATGCTCGGTTGCTTCATCTTCAGAGCCTGAAAAGGAGTGCTTGGCAACCCCACTGATTTTAATGAGATTATTGTCTTCGGATCAAAGACTCACTTGATGTCAGCTATTAGTACCTTTCCCCATAACAGTAATTTAAAGATGACCACAGGCATCTTCTGTTTATTCCTCAACAGTACCCCCTCTTCCGCCCAGACTGGAGAGGTCTGTGGTCATATACTTGACCAAGAATGAACCTGATGCATGTCTTTACTGTAAACAAAAGGTGTAGGAGGAGGGAAAAGGGAATCTCAGTATTATAATCCACACTATTTCCTTGCAAATCCAGGTAGAATAAAAGTTTCAGTTTTCATCTCTTTGTAGGCATGCTGTAATCACTTATACAGTCAGCTTCACCTAACTGGCATCCAATATAAATTAGAGCATCAACTTCATCACAGCCACATAGGAGTATATCCAGCACCCATTCCTACCTTGCTTAAACTACTGTTATTGGTTTTACCAAGCTGGCCTGTTCCGTTTAAGGGAAGGCAGCTCCATCCTTTCTTCTCTCCTTCCATATACTTTCCTGTCACACCTGCTTTTACCTCACAAGTGAAAATGTAACAGAACTTTATTCTAACAGCTGAAGATTTTACTTAGGCTTTTTTCTGAGAGAAAAGGCAGGCCAGATTTTAATAAATGACTACGCTTTACCTTATCCAGCACTGAGTTGATAATCAATTGATAATATCTGAAAGTAGTATCTAATTTATAATGCTGGTATCACCAATGAGATTTTCCAGGCTGTCCAGTTGATGCACAAGAGAATGCCATGTCTCTGGCATGTCATTTTTCAGAATAGGCCCCTGATAACCAGTGCTGTATGTTAAAAACCATTAAACATGTTAACATCTTCTTCTATCTTCCAAGTATCTACTAAGAAAGGTGAAGAGGCACATGGCTGAACCTAACATCCTTTTCAATGTATTAACATTCCATATAACCACTATTTATTATAGGACTACAAAAGATGAAATAAGGAAAATGAAACACACATACTATCTCCAAGAGCTATGGTTCCATTCTGTCTGTTTGCATGACCTATAAAGAAATTTCACGTAGCTATTCTTGTCAATTATGTTCAAATAGTTCAGCCCTGCCCTTTCTGTGTCACTCTGCCTTCTCCCCATTGTGTTTGCCACGGCTGCTGCCACCCTTACAACTATTAAAGCAAAACATTCAGCCACAGATTGTTAATTTCTGCAGTTATACACATGCTCTCTCTTTTTTTGTTTCATGGAACTACCATGTATGCAGATTATTTTTTAATAAAATAATTCCAATTAAATATCACTAATTCAGTCTTAACATCTCATTTTTTATTTAACTTCAGAGGCGACAAAGCAACTTATACACCAAATTAATTACATCCATTATCACTTAAAGAAATCCACTTAATACTGTCAAGCCTGGAACATGAGACAAAAATGTTGGTTTGATAATATTAACATCAACAACTTAAAACTGTATTTAAACTGGGAAGGAAGAAAATAGAAATAATTAATTGCTCATCACATATCTGCCCAATATGGAATGCCATGTGGTTCTGCTTTACTAATAAATTACTTCGCTTTCTCTGCACTACTCTTTGTGAGGGATTTAAGTAGTTAAAGGAACATATTGAAAAATGAACAATCAGACTAATGAGGAAAGTGATTAAAAGTTATTAAAACCAGAGTCAAAATACTGAGGAAAACCTATAAGTTTTGAAATGTTGTCCCATGTAAGCAGAAACAGAAAGCATTTACCTTTTCCCTGTTTGCATTCCTTCTTCACCCTGTGTGAGAAAATTTTATGGTGAAAAATAAAATAACAAAAAAACAAAGAGAGAAACCAGGACAGATTTATGTGCTAAAACCCATCAAAGGAGAGGCAAAACTCAGGCAACATCAGACATCCAACACTGCAGACACTTGCACTGTGATGAGTTTACTAGGGTTCTGCATGGGAAGCAGATAAGTGTACGCAGACCCCAGCCTCTTTACATTGCACCAGGACCAAGTGTGAGGGAGAGCAGCTATTAGCAGCCAGCAGCCTTCCTCACTTTGCTCCACACAGAGCACTTGGCAGCCGAAGGGTGCAGTGGACGCCGGCATGGGTGGGTGTCACAGCAATCTAAACAGACAGAGCAGAAATGAATTTCACCACCAGAGATTAGCCAGCAAATTAAACTCAACCTCTCTGACAGAAAAGTATAGTGATGGAAAGTGCCTAACTCTTCACTGTGATCCTGAGAGCTGTCCCTGCCCACAATGACTCCCGACCACCCCTTCTCTCAGCCCCACTGAACCAAGTGATGAGTTGGTTCTGATTTTCTGGTTATGAAGAAGGCAGGAGAGTCCACACTGCCAGTACAGCCCCCAGAGAATGCCACATTGTGCAAAAGCCTTGCATAAAACTGCCAGATCTGCCACAAGTTCACTCTGTTTACCCAAAGGGCGCAATATCAACTTACACAAAGTGGTGGTCCGAAGTCTCATATTTATTCCCAGGGCACAGCCTCATTTAGGTGTTCAGACTGCCTCCAAAAATAAGCACTTCACAGTGAGTGTTTGCAGAACTAGGCACTATTTACCTGTTTTCTGACACTAGAAAAATTCCCCTCTTGGTTTGCCAGTCCATATTGTCACACATTTTTCTCACCTTATCTTCTAAGGTCATGTTAGCCAGGTGCATACCACAATCAGAGCTGGCTTCTAAGATGACCTAGAGAGAATTTTGCATTTTTGAAAGAAACAAAAATCCCTGTCATAGTGAAGAGTGGTGATTTCAAAGCTGGGTAAGGAATGGAAAATTTGAGCTGAAAAAGTTACTGTAAATGATTGCAATGCTTTGGTTAGAAGTCCTCAGACTAAATTCTGCAAGAAAACCCAAGCATAGACACCTCCAGCTCAACTATGGCTCTGGCACCAGAGTACGGTGCCCAGGAGCCTCAAAAGCTGCTGTCACAGAGGCATGCCTGACACCGGGAACTGAAAGGGCACTGTAGAGCTGCTGGCAGGTCGTACAAGCAGCAGAGATGAAGCCTAGGGCCACTTCCACTCAGGCAACCACAGGATGAACATCAGAGAGGTATCAGTGAGGAGCCAGGCTGGTTTTGAAGGAAATCTGCTTCACTGTCCAGTTTTGAAATCATTTGGAAGATGTGTCAGAACAGGCCTGTTCCTTTGAAATATATCAGTGCCAGCAAACAAGCATGCTTTTAATGGAAGAAGTATTTCAGCACAAAAGCTTTGACCAGATTCACAGAGGAGCACAGTCTGCTAACATCCTCCTCAGCAGTCAATCTATAGGATATGAGAGTCTGCTTTGGCCAGAAAAATTGAAGCGCAATTTCTTAGTTTATGTTGTCGCAGCTCAGACTTTGTACCTTTAGAGGTCAAACTCCAGCATTTAGCCAAGACAACAACTTGTGACAAGATCTCTGCCAAGAACTGAAATCCATGTATAAGCTTGATCTAAAGTTCAGATAGCAGGAGTTTTTTCATCAGCCTCAGTATACATAGAGACCTTAATGAGGAGCGTGGATGTTCCCAGACAATTTTCACACATTCATGACTGTTTTTCCACCCACTGAAAGGGTGGAATTTTTCTTGTATTTCTTGAGTCCAGTCATGAGATGTACTGATTGGAAAATCTCAATGCATGAAAGAGGAACATCTGCTAAGCAAGGATACAGGATTCTGCCCTGACTCAATCTCTTCACTCTACTTCAGCATAGGAAAGGGGATATCATGTCTCCATTGTTTGCCAGTATTGAATTCCAAAACGAGTATTTTCTACTGGCATAGAATTCTACTCTGCCCTAGTGAGACCTCACCTGGAATATTGCATCCAGTTCTGGGCTCCTCAGTTCAGGAGGGACAGGGATCTACTTGAGAGAGTCCAATGGAAGGCTACAAGTATGATTAAGGGACTGGAGCACTTCCTTATGAGCAAAGGCTGAGAGACATAGAGCTTTTTAGTCTGGATAAGACTGAGAGGGGATTTAATAAATGTTTATAAATATCCAAGGGCTGGGTGTCAAGCAGGAAGGGATAACCTCTTCTTACTTGTGCCCTGGAATAGGTCAAGGGGCAATGGATGGAAACTACACCACAGGAAGTTCCACCTCAACAGGAGGAAGAACTTCTTTACTGTAAAGGTCACAGAGCACTGGAACAGGCTCCCCAGAGAGGTCGTGGAGTCTCCTTCTCTGGAGACTTTCAAGACCCCTCTGGATGCATTCCTGTGCAACCTGCACTGGATTATATGGTCCTGCCCTAGCAGGAGAGTTGGACTCTATGATCTCAGGAGGTCTCTTCCAAACCCCTAACATCCTGTGATCCTGTGAACTCCCAGAGTTTTTTTCTAATGCTGAAATCACCTCCTTTCCTGCGTGGCAGAGAAAGAAGAACAGATCTCTGGAAGTTATTTAAGGATATAATCTCCACTTTGTCACCAAAACTTCAGTGGCAAAGATCTTTTAGGTAGCTGTTTGAAATCAAAGTAACAAAGCAGCATCTAACTCACATGGGCAAAGGGAAATTCAAGAATCAGTCTTCTACCAAACAGCTACTGGAGTAGAAAAGAAATTGTCTTCTGCATCTAATGTCATTTACCCTCAGGAAAGACAGCAAAACTGAACAAAAATCAACTATATCATAGAGCAATAGACATGGATAATTTAATAACCACCTAGAGGATGAAAGATTTAAACTCTTGGACCAGTAGTGAAAGGAAGCTGCAAACTCAAAGCCTTTCTCCTTGGCAAATGCCCAACAAGCAGCAGCTATTTCTGATTTGCACACACAAAGTGTCTTTACGTCTTTCATGCAAATTCCTATGCAAAAGAGGGGCTGCACAGCAAAAATTACCCCTCCCCACTTCTCCTGTTGTCCTTGCTGGAGTGTGCAGAGCATGCTTGAGAGATCTTGTCCAGCCCCACTGGGAGACTTTGATGAGAACCCTTTTCTAGCACATGGTCCTAAGTGGTATCAAAAATAGTAATTCAGTCATCTCTAAGCAAACAAAAACAGAGTCTGTAAGAGACAAGAGGCTGCCAGATCTGAAGTGATGCATGTAACATTTTTCTTTCAGTAAGAAGGCATGTTTTCTCTTTCACCCGTTTTCTGTTTGTTCATGTGTTTTCATTCATTTATAAGAGTCTCCTTTTAAGCAAAGGAGAAAAAGTTGATGTTTATTTACATTCTCTCTTCATAACAAGGCCCTGGCTCTCGCACACATATGTGTAGTTCCACTTAAGTCAATGGGATTAGTCGCCTGAGGAAACTTAAATAAGTACCAAAGTCCTTGTGAAGGAGTGTAGTATAAAATAGCTACATATTGACCCACTGCAGCAGCCCAAATAATCAGATTCGGCAGTTCTCCCTTTTTCCTCATTTAATCCATACAGTTGTGTTCTGGTTTTTTGTTAAACAGAAAGTTATCATCAGAGTTAAGGAGGCAGCACCCAGTCTGATTTCCACGCTGCCCATCATGCAGGCCTTCATTATAATCATCATACTAATGTTAAAGATAAAGACCGCTGTCACAAAGTTAATCATCAAAAGCTGGAAATCACATAGTGAATCTGTCAGTCGTCTGGTCATGAAAATGAAAGGCAAAGAATGCGCAGTCCATAGACGATGCTTACATGCTAATAAAAACCAGCCAGGCAAAAACATATATGCACAAGACTGAGCAATTTGTCACCCTGGGCTATCATGGCTGCTCCCCTGCCTATTGTAACAATGCCAGCATTCAAAATAGTCAGAAAGGAGCTTACAGGAGCTGAATGCCAGCACATGTGTTTTTCCAGCTGGAACCGAGTCCTGGACTAGCTTCTGAATTCTAGTTTAAGTTTCTTACTCCCTCCCTCCAACAGGAAAAACATATAATGCAAAGACTGAAACCCCTAAAATAAAAATGTTGAAGAGAAACTAATGCTGGAAAGAGTCCTAAAAACATAGCTGTGAATTTGCAAGTGTTAACCATCCCCGTGCTGCAACCTACCTTCCTTTCCATAGAGCCTCAGCAAGGCTCGCCTTCCCACAGCACACAAGCACGGGGACTGCAGGATCCTTGGCACTCCTCCTGCCTGGCACTCACAGCTCAGTACATCCCTGGCCCTGTCAGGGCTCTCAGGCTGGGAAGTGCTTTCTGAGTTTGCCTCAGCCTGGAACACTGTACCTCTGAAAACTTTCAACTGTTTCAATTCTTTTACTGTTTTTGTCTTGCACTATTAAATAGTGCTTTCCTCTTGGCCCTTCACCTTCTTCAGCAAGAGCGTTTCAATGCTGTGCAAGTGCTTGTTTAAAGAAAAAAAAAAAAAAGAGAGAGAGAGAGTTTGTAACCCTCTCCATAGTTTACAGTAATCTACTCCAGGCATAATCATTTCAAACTCTGCAGCACTTCACATTTGGTTAAAACCACTTCAGTTTAGAAGTGATTAGAGGCTGAAGATCTGCAGTTTAAAATTTAAATTAAACTGTTTAAAATTATTGGAACACTTCATACATTTAAAGCAAATAATATTTTTTTAAATATTTATTTATCTTTCCTTCCCAGTAGTACTGGATTTTTAGTAGCAAACTGCAGAGCAGAAGCAGCTATTTAGATTCAGGAGGGACCAGAAGTCAGATTTCAAGATTTAGATTTTCAAATCCGAGGAACTTATAAAAGAGAAAGCTGTGAAAAGGACTCTGTTTCCACAACGGCAGGGACAGTGAAAAAATCTGTGCAGATACACAGGGAGACGAGCATGGGAATGGATAATAATAGTTTAAGGCTTGTGCTAAAATATTACTTCGTATCATTTGCAGCCAAATTCCTTTGTCTATAAAAGGCCTATATCAGAGGCAAATTAGCACACTACACTCTTTTATCGTATCATTTCAGCTTTGTAAGAGTTCATATTTTAGTTAGACAAATTAACAGGATAGCAACAATAAACCCTCCTCCCCAAATGAATATGTCTTTTCTTTCCCTCCCAAAGACACTAACATCCCCAAACTTGTCATTGTTATAAATGTATGTGGCACGGTATACTATCTGTATTTGACCTGCAAACTAAACAGCTATTGTATCATCGAAATTAATCCCGAGTTCCTCTCAAGAAGCGTTAGCGTCGAATGCAGCTCCCGATTCATTGTAAGGCTCACGCAGTGCGCAGCAGCGCTGAACCGGGCAATTACAGAGAGCACAGCCGTGTACTTTCAGCTCGAAAGGTCTGACAAAGCAAGCCGAAAAATAAAATATTTCCTAGTTTACATCACTACTCAATCTAGGCAATACCCAGTCGCGGATGGGCTGGGAGGGCGGAGAGGAGAGCAGCTGCTCAGACGGTTCAAAAACAACTCCCGCTTCCAGTTTTCCATCCCCGGAGGCAGAGCAGGCAGAGGCCAGGCAGAGCAGGGCGGGCGCGGGGCCGGGCAAGGCCAGCAGGCAGGAGCGGCAGGCGCGGGCCGGGCCTGGCAGGCAGCTTTCAGGCATGCCCCGGGTTCCCCTCTGCCGGCCCCATTTTGCAGTTCGAACGGGATGGCACCGGCCTTTGTGTGCCTGCGAACTGGGAGCACGGGCTTGTTTTGTTCCTTTCGCTAGGGAAAGAGGTGCAAAAAAGGACCGCCCTCATTATGTCATTTTTTAAGTATCCCTAAAAATATGTTTATATATACTTGTCATGGCTTTCAACAGTGTTCCACTGGATTCAAAGATCAGTGAAAGGCCTTTGTAGTTAGCAAAGGGTCTTTTACAGTTAGTTCTTTATAGTGCTTGAACTTGACGCAGCCAGAGAAAAAAGTTAAGAAACATGAAAGTGAAAATCAAACCAGAGACATACAGCATCATGTTTAACAAACCCATCAACAGCAGTTTTCATCCCTCTCTTACTTATCCTTCCTATTATCATTAGAAAACAAACCACATTCCCTCATTAGATTCATTGGCAGCAATATATGTACAAGATACTATATATACAGGTTGTATTAAGCCCTGTACTTCATAGATGGGAATTCCAGTCTAAAAACAAAAAGAAGGAATAAAAAAATATTTAAAAAAAAAATGTGGGGAGTGCCAAGGAGGAAAAAAGTTTGTTGGTTTTCTTTTTTTTTCAAGTACCCACAAGTAATGCTTAACACTTGTACATTTGGTATTCAAATATTTTATGATCTTTATATTAAAACTTCCTACTTGCCACATGCCTTTTTAAGCAGTACCAGTCTTTGACACACTCACTGAAATCTACCCAGTGTGTTAAAGTTATTGAACTGTTGTGAGCTTCCTGACAACAGTGCTCTGCTAATGCCAGTTTTGATTCCACTGACATTAATCTTGGTAGGGCTGAGATGCTGTTAATACTCACTTCCTAAGCGAGGTAACCCCTTCAAAGGCTGACACACACCACCTCGCCTTGTTCATCAAATATATAATCTTACTAAATACTGTAATCTTAAATCCCAACCTAGAGTAACTAGCAGTGCTTACATTATCATTTTTCTTTATAGTTCATCTAAAGGGAAAAAAAAGGCTATTAAAGAATTGCAGAATTCGCAAACTACACCATTAGAACTTAGGACCAACACCTTCTCCAGATACTGCTCCAAACTGCTTATTAAGCTTTAACATTAAGACAATATAAGATTATTCCTGCCTTTCTGCCAGTCCACCCATGCTTCCATGCACAAAATACACATGAATCTTCCAGAAGAAATTTTAAGAACTTTTTTTTTCACATTTGACATCTTTACATCCTCAAATTAAAAAGAAGGAATGTGGTTATAGCATACACAGTAGAAGGAATTATAAAAATGGCCCTTCATTACAGACATTACTCAATGACAGCTCATTTTCTTGTGCCAATAGGAAGAACAAGATTAGGACTGACTCTAATTCTTACTCAGACTTCAGGCCGGTGAAAGTCAAGTTAAAGAAATAAGGCTTTCAGTCTCTGGAGGGCAAGGGTACCAGTCACTTATTTCTTATGAACACTTGCTGACATGTGCACTAAGCATAATAATAATAATTTTATTTATAAAGTGCTCCCCCACCGAAGTGCTTGGGGCATTGTACAATATCATAAAAGCAATTTAAAGTACATTTTAAAACACAGGAAATAATGGACCACCCTCTAATAATAATAATTTTTATTTGGAAAATTATCATAAGAACCCTGGCATAATTTTAGGCACTGCTATCAACAGCAGAGGAGAAAGAAGAAAAAAGGAGGAAAGGGAAAGAGAAGAAGAAAAAGAAGAAAAATAAAAAATAGAAAAAAGAGAAAGAAAGGAAGAGGAACAGAAAAAGAGAGATAGAAAGAGGAAGGAAAGGAAGGAAAGGAAGGAAGGA
>WBNM01016524.1:70768-109888 GCA_013399055.1 Ramphastos sulfuratus | reverse complement strand
GGGGGGGGGGGGGGTGTGGG
Organism: Ramphastos sulfuratus; assembly: GCA_013399055.1. Taxonomy (NCBI): domain Eukaryota; kingdom Metazoa; phylum Chordata; class Aves; order Piciformes; family Ramphastidae; genus Ramphastos; species Ramphastos sulfuratus. The sequence continues at coordinate 109,868 of WBNM01016524.1, read as the reverse complement.
AATGAGTTAGTATCTAAGACTTTCTTTTCATTATCTTAAGATAACAGTTCCTTAACCTGACAAATTAAATTCAAAAGTCTTTAGGACTTGACTGTTTGCAATTTCGAGAGGGATTTTTATAGACAGAAAATTACTTCCTGACTTGGAGTCTGGCCAGGGCACTGCAGAGAGCATCATCTTGAGAAAAAGTGATCTGGTCAAAACGAGGGAGGCGCTTATTCTAAACTGTTTAATTTAAAACTCTCCTCCTGGAAACAAGACGAACTATCAGACACTACCACAGTGACCATCCCAAACAAACCAGTAAAGCATTTCATCACAAATGTTATCCCACACTATGTCATTTCAGACAATAGACTCTAGTTTGTTCACAATGAGTTTGAACAATTTACCAGGAAATGTAAAAGCTGGTCGAGTAGAGTAGAGAAAAGAAAAAAATTCAAACCTATTACAGAAAATCTCAATAAGAAGAGAGAAAAAAAACCCAAACAAACAGAGGGAGAGGATGTCTCCCACACAAGACCTTACTAGGTTGATATCTAGATGCATGCCAGTAGTCTCTGTGCTGTTAGAGCTTTATAAGAGCCAGCAGTGAAAGAATAAGACAAAAATTGAGACTTCCAAAGTTCAAAGCATACAATAGCTGATGAACTAGCGACATCTCAAACCTAACATCAGGAGACCCTGTTGGGATCAAATGTAATCTCAGGAGAAATAATATATTTGTGAGGAAGATACGTGAGTTGATCAGATAAAGCTTCAATCATGTAACACAGCAGTGCCTGGGCATATTATTCACAAATATCACAGATACACATTTATTACAAACTCAGAACATTAACATGAAGGTTGCACTGAGACTCAGTCAGCAGGATGTGGTGAAGAACATAGCAGACAAACAACCAGCAAACATCAGAACAGACTTTCAAAACACCCTGCTAACAGAAGAACCAAGTACAAGCCAGCCTCTTATCATCACAAGAATAAATTGCATTGGCACCAACATCAAGATGCCTGCAAGGTAAACATAAGACTTTGTACAATACTGGCATGAAAAAAAGTAACTCTCTTAAACCCAGTCTTAGTTCTCCAAGCAAGTTGGAAACTCATAAAAACTATAAAAGAGAACTTGGAGCAAAAATGGTATAAAGTTATATAATTGATGAGAGTTTTAAATGTGTGAGAAAATTCTGGTAGCTACACTTAATACTGCTGTTTTAAGTGCAGTCAAAAGGACATTATGAAGGGTGGTTTCCCAAGAAGGAATATTGTGCCTTGATAAGCTGCTTATCTGATTCATTTATGTCTGATGTCTTCAAAATCTCCGCTCTCAACAAGTGCCTCATGCAGAGGACACTGTATGTGTAGGAAGGAGTAAAACCTGAACTATGCACTGCTTTGGCACTGTCTCTTTTTGTGCCTCAACATCAAACAGCAAGGACATCACTAAACTTTTAGTTCAAATTTTTAGCTTACCTGATAACCCTTAACACTTCTTTTCAGGGAAGTATAACTTCTAGGCCTCTTCTAGGCTTTCTTCCCATGAGTGCAGTAAAGATGAAGCTGCTAATGTCCTTCAAATGAAATTACAACAGCTATAAACGGAAAGGCATTGTCTGGGGTTCTGAAGAGATACATTGCTTGTCATCTTCTGTGTTATCTGTTAGTGCTGTGCTGACTTACTGCTTTTTTCACTTTAAGGTGGGTTTCACATTTTTCTGTAGCAGCAACTCTGGCTTCTGTAGGCCTTTGTTTTGTTGTTTGTTTCTCTGCAAGAACAATGCATGCTGGTTTTCCCATTGTGTTTTGTACACTGTGGTGCAAAATCTAGCACTTCCATTTCTTGTTATCTAAAATAGAAAATTCCAATCTTTTGACTTAACTTTGCTATTGAGATCACCCTCTGGCCAGCATAAGATACAACAGTCATAGAGCATGTTCATATGCTGTATTGTGGTAGACACAAACACTCTACCAGTGTGATAAACCATCTAACCACAGTTAGCGGTAAGCATTAAACCTGACATAATAAGAGCAGCTGATAATGTACCCCAATATGATTATTGCAAGAAGGAAGACAACTGTCCCAGTTCTTGTGTTGTCTGATTTTTTTGCATCTCAGCAGGCTTATGTCCTCCTACACATCAAATGAATGTGCAGCTCACACACCACAGCAAGGTGCCCACATCAGAGGGGAAGCCAAGCCAATGGATTCGTTCCATGTATCTGTAGTCACTAAATATTTACAGTGAGCTAAATCACACATTCAGATTACACCTTTCCCCTCCTAAGACTCATGTTTAAATAATTGTTAACTTCCTTTTTAATTATGTGCCTTAAAGCCTGCTTTCCAGCTTGAATCTTTACACTAGGCAGGCTGGATCTGTACTAGAACATCACATCTCATTTCAGTAGCTATCTGGTTCGAGATGTTGCCCAGAAACCCAGCTGCCTTCTGCAGGAGTGATGAAACACAAGGGAACAAAACTGAGAGGCTGAGGACCCCAATACAAGCAAACACAGTGAGCAAATTTGGATACTCAGAGTGTACCTGCCCAGCAGCACATTGACTTGGGTAAGCAAAGCCTCTGTTTCTCTTGGGCAGCAAGGAAAGCTTGCAACAAGAGGGCAACTGGAGCGGCACTCCGGCTTCTGAGGCCGGAATTTGCCCTGTCTCAACTCAAATTCAGAAAGACAAGCAAGGCAGTTGCTACAGATGTCTTGAAATGATGGCCTGTCCTTTTAGAACAATGTAACTCATGTGAGAAGGATCAGCTTAGGAAGTGAAGGAGACAGGCAGCTCCTGTGCTAACCAGTAACACTGTCAGGCCTTCCCATTACACATCTCTCCAAAGCACACTGACTGAGGCAACACTCAGACGGACAAAGAAATTCATTAACTCTTTTCCCTGCCCATGTCACAAATACATCTTAACCAGTGAACCACTCTCCTGTACACCCTGAAAAACCACAAAGCCAGATAATCACAACTTGCAAAAAGCATCACGTTCCACAACCTCTACACTACTTCAGTGGCTGAAGGTTTGATCTGCTATGTCTGATGGTCATAGGCAGCAAATTTCAAAACCTGTTTATCCTTTAGCTGTCTCTATGTGATTTACATGAGACTATATTAAATGATGACTGTTCATTGTCATTTCCAGTTGGTTGCCATTTCCAAAGTTTAATTTCCAGAAGGATTCCCTTTAAATCTCCACTTCCAAAAAGCATCTAAGACATCTGTTTTCCCCACTGAAAACATCTTCTGAATTTGGGAAGTATTGGAATTGGTTTTTATTAATCCTTCTGTATGAAAATTGTTTTCCACAAGCAAATAGTCACAGCAGGTACCAACAATATAGGACTGCAGACTTCCAGTCACTCAAGATGGGAGCAAACCTGAAGAATTTCTTCCCTCAGCCACGTTTTTCCTCTCTCTGCCTATCTATAGCTTTCTCTGTAAGGAAAGTAATATTTGCTGTCATAGCTTCAGCCTCACTATGTAAGTTAAAAATATGCCCTGTCTCCATTACATGATTACAGGCAGACTTTCAACTCTGATAGTCTATGAGCTGAAGTCAAGGAACGTGCGCCAGCTGTTACAAAACAGTTTTCCTGGAAAATAGCCACCGGACCAGCAGTCAAACTAGGACATGCTACATAGAAGGAAGAATAAAAAAAAAAAAAAAATAAAGGCACAGCAGTACAACACATGATTTTAATAAAGTCAGGAATGCCACGAAATGTCCAGAACAAAACATGTCTATACTAACCACTAAATTTGGTCATCCATGAACATTCACTGCAAGAAAAGTGCTGTGGCACTAAAACACTCACCCTGGCATTTTAACTTTCCATTGAAATCTGCTGCAGAAATTCAGGTGTCTTTCTGTCTTGGCAAAACGTGGATACTTGTTCATCTGAGTATCTGAGGACATCACATTATGTGATGTGTCTCACATCCATCACATGTTCTTTGTTCTCTCATCATCTCCCCATGGAGGAGGAGTATGTGGCGCCAGGCCTCTTGTTTTCCTAGGGAATTTTTTTTTTCTGGTTTTGTCTGCACATGTTGCTGCATATTGGATAAAGGAAGGTCACAAAGCATGTCTCACACTTGGAGTGGAAGACTGTGAGGCTTGTGATGATCCTTAGCTTCTTAAGCTTTTGTTTTAAATGACAGAGAGCTATCCTAAGACTGCATTTCCTTCACAGACAAGCTTTACTCAAATGGAAAAGTGCTCTCTTGAGCCAGAAGAAAAGAACTGTCAGTGTCCACCACTAGAATGCTGTTCATGTAGCTTTCTACAAACTTCAGTGGATACATTTGAGCTGTCACCTGGAGAATTCAAGTAAGGTGTTGTGTCTTGGGTCCATTTATGATTAGAAATGACTAAGCCTAATGATCCTCATACTACATACTACGATAACAAGAGAAAAATATAGGTGTTACAGCTTTATTTAACACCCAAAGCAACCTCTGCAGCACATTTTCACATCATGCAATTTTAGAGAGAGCTTTGGTGACTAATTTAAGACTGAACTCCCATGTGTTCAGAGCTAGAAGCCTACTTGTCCTACCAGATGCCAGGGCCTTTATACCAGTTTCCTCACACCAGCACAAATACAAATTGCACCAACACTAACCACAGAAATACTCATAAATAAGAATGAACTTGAGGACTCAGCTCCCTCCAGATCACAATGCTATGTAAAATCCTAGAGCCATTGCAAGACATGACAACACCGTGTGGCCATGATTGCTGGCATATATTATGAGAGGAAGAAGGATGTTTAGTCAGCTTGTCCAGGATGTATTGAGAGCTGTTGGCAGCCAGGAAGGACAGTTTTGGGCAGTTGTCAAGGAAATTGCAGATGGATGTGTTGGAGGTTCCGGGTATCTCAGTTGCGGAAAAATGAACATCTGGGAGGAGAAGGGGACTTTGAGCACTCTCATCATGGCTGGGAGGTGCTTCTCTGGGATTGTCTCCAGTTGACCCTGAGCATTTTGATGGCAAAGCAAAGCCATTTTCTCATGCAGAACTGTGCAGAAGCCTCCTGCAGGGTGCACAGAAGGATATTGCTACTTGTTTGGGTTTAGATTGTTAGTTATTCTTTTGCAGATACCCAGAGGAACTGCTGTTCCCAGTAGCTGAGGTTCATAGTGTGGGACATAAGCTGTAAGTCAAAGAAAAGGGAGAATTTGTGTGTGTGCTTGGGTGTGTGTTTGTAAATACATGTTAGCTGTCTTGAAGATTCAAAACAGAATTAATTGGTTTAGAAGTAAGAAAGCTTGCATTTAAGACAATGAAAACAATGTCAGGCCACCACGAAAAAACAAAGGATCACATTTAGCATATGCATATCAAGGGTTTTAATGTTATCAGAAGGGAAGTTCTTTCAAGAAATGCAAAGTGTCCTGATTTGGCTTGAACACAAATATTCCTTTAGAAATGCTAATTAGTTAGGTAAAAATCTACAGAAGAATATTTCATACAGATCTTTTGTCCTAGATATGGGTGAAACAGGAATAATTTCATGATGAGATGCCTACTCTCTTCCCCAAAGAGGGCTCAGTATACTATCAGTTCTAGCTCTGCCTTAATCCATGAAAGCATCCCTCCCACATTAACACAGGCATGAGCATTTTACTGTACATTGCAAGCATCATTCCATGTTGTGCTTCTAAACATGCACAGATGTGTTTGGACAGGGCAATACAGGTTAATTGTAACTTTACCAGTTATATATTGCAAAGAAAACACTGACAATACAGCAAGAGACAGGAAATCAATATGGTGTCAGACAAATTAATTATCAATGGTATATGGAGTTAAAAATAATGGAATGAGATCATCCACTTAGTTATTTTCAGAGGTCTGCCTCTCTGTGATCCTCTTTTGAGTTGAGAAAATTCTCCACAGATCTGCAAAAGCAGAATAATTACCTGTTCAATCAAACTCCTTTCTCCACCTGCTTCTGCACGGAAAACACACTTCACCAGCCCCATTCATAGTCCTTTGCCTCAAATCATATCAGTCAACACCTGTGTGGGACCTTCTGGTGCTCTTATGCTTTATTACCCAACTGGGAAACAAGTACTTCCAATTTCCAAATCTTTTCCCCTTGTCTCACTTCCTGCTCAGCTGCCCAGCACTATAACCCCTTTAACCACTCTTCTGACCCTTGCCATCCATAAAGCCATGGTCTTTTTCACTGTCTTCCATTTCCTTGACCTAGATTTTGTTCCCGTGCATTCCTTATTCTCTCCTTGCTTCTTGTGGTCTATCTCGTATTTTGCATCTTTCACATCACCCAGGCTTTCAGAACCTTTTCCTCAAACCTGTTTGAAAGGCTTCCATAGCTCTGTCTCACCTGCAGCTGCTATCATCTCCTGTGCTTCATGCCTTTAGGCCAGGTTTCCAACTTCAATGATACAATTGCAGACTGTCCTTTTCCTAAGGCAAAAGCAAACATCTTTGGGCTAAACCCTGAGCTGATATGCATCAGCTCAACTCCCTGATTTCAAGGGAAGGCTGCAGGCTCAAGGTAGCTGAGCAGCTCATATGCAGCTTCGCCCTAGATTATGACTGCAGCACATCACACTGAGAGTTGAGAAGCTCTCATTACTCGGTAATGGCTGCAGCTAGCCCTGCCTAAAAGCCAAAGACAGGAGCTGGTATATTGTGTTTTTTATAGTTGTGGGTCATTCACAGTTCTGTCAGATACATAATAATCACAATAGACTTTGTTTGGCTGTTTTCTAAAACTTGGAATTGCTTGGAGGGAAAGGGGTGAAAAGCAACAAAAGGACTTAATTAAAATGTATTCACTGAGGTCACCAAATTATGACACATGCATTTGGTTAAACAATCGCATTTTTGCTCATTGTCACAAAAACTGGCAGTTCAGATTTACAAGGCCGTTTTCTGTCTGCTAACTCTCCTGGTCTGTCTGGAGTCTCCCCCAGCGTCAGCATGTGAAAGCAATGTCCTCCAATACCCAGCATTTACATAGGACAAAACATGATTTTTCAGATTCTCCTTCCTCCTGGATTACCAGTCTTTAATTAGCAGGACTCAGAGGTCAATAACTCAGACTTTCTGCATTATGAGATCCTTTCATCAACAAATTATGGCTCGGATCATGCCTCCAGGCGCAGCCTCGGGACAGCAGTAGGTGATGATGGCAAGTTAGCCCAGGAGCAGCCCTGGAAGGCTGAGAAGCTCACAGACAGTCCTGGCAGCACACGGTCCCCCTGCTGTCCCTTCCTCGGGCAGAAAGAGCAGTCTACCGCTAGCCTCTTCCAGTAGCAGCCTATAACCTTTCCCATGGCAGCTCGACCATCCCTCCAACCATTATGCATACACCTGCCCGTGGGAGAGGGAAGCAGCTGAGGAGTTCCACCCATAGCACCGCACACCTGGGCAGAGGCAGGTTCACATTATCCTTACTCCTCTGCATGGACACACAAATCTGCCCCAACAGGTTTATCTCACCAGCTGCAAAATGACTGAAATATTCTGCAGATGGTAGGCCTCTGAGCAAGATAAATGAATTAACAGCCAGGGCCAAACCGTCAGATGGAAAGAGTCAGAGCTGCACTGATGTGATACAATATAGAGATTTGCTCTTTCTTTCCCCTACCCCTTCCACATTTCCTTCTAACCAAAGCTGCTGTTTAGAAATTTCTTCATGCAGTAAACTTTGGCCAGACGTTATTGTATTGTATTGTATTGTATTCGATTCGATTCGATTGCTTTGGCCATGCTTTTTTCTCATCCCTTTATTTTTTATGCATTTGAACCTGACAGCTTTTTTAAAAAAAAAAAGTTTCAGTGCTTACATAACTTTCAGTGTGCCAACATGACTGATGAAAGCCAGTGAAACTCAGAGTAGAACCTGCCTGAATAGTGGTGCTACAAATGAAGAAATAGAAAACACTTAGCAGAAAGTTGCCAAGAGAGGCTATGAGATTCTAGATAAAAGTCAGGGATGTATCTGGAGGGAAGAAGACAACTGCAAGAGATAGGAAGGTAGATATAGAGATTTAAGATCAAGAAATAAAGCAGATTTTTTTAAATCAGGACAATGATATGAAGATGAAGATGAGAGAGGAAACCAGGAAGAACAATACTGAATTTATCAAAACAACACTGAACAAACAAATGAAACAAAACTTGAAAGTACAGCAATAGGAAGAAAGCGTAAGAGAGGGAAATAACCATTTTATCACAGTGCTGGGAAAAAGAACTCTGTAAGTGACAGGGTACAAATCATTAAAAGGAGTGGAGTATTCTACAGAGACTTAAGAGTCTTGCGTTTAAAGCAACTAGCTGAGAAAACAGGTTTTGTCTTCAAAAAGCACCTCTGAAATCATAAATGAATGAAATGCGTGGACAGACCAAAGCATACAGTAGGTCAAGGCACTGGCAGACAGTTGCCTTTGATAATCCATGGAACAGTTTGTCAGACAGCAGTGTGCCCTTTCTCATGTCTGTTTGGTGTCTTGTATAAAAAGGACTGTTGGTTCCACTTGCAGGAGATGTTTGTCTCTCTAACAAAAAACACCAGGGCAGCTGGCACAACTGATTCTCTGAGCAGAGATGCTGAGAGCTAACTGGACATAGAGTTGTTTTTGTTGTTTTTTTTTTTTTTTTCTGTAATATGGGCCACAGAAACAAAGATTTTCTGAGCATCACAGTGACAAATATACAAGATGGCTCAAAATATGAGGACCTTTGAAGATTGCATCAGAAGATTTTAGAAACCTACCTTGAAGGGGAACCAGCAACACCAGCCATACCTATTTAGCTGTCAGCCCCTGAATATGACCATAGTGTGGGATCAGAACAAAGGTCTGCATCTTATGTCTCCAGCAGAGCCCAAAGCAGGTGCATGTGAAACATCTAAGATCAAGGCAACATGTACAATTTCTCTGAACAGGAGTCCACTTTCTAGCCCTTTGTGGCTCAGCAACTTCCTAGGCCAGAGATGTATTTAGGAATCCTCAGAAAATTTCTCCTCTGTGAGCTTGCAAAACGTCTGCTTTAAGGCATGTAAACCTTTAGAAACATACAGCAAGGATTTCTGCAGGTTACCCACACATGAGTTGAAACACCACTTCTGATCTTCCTCAGACAGCATCATCTGATCCATTCCAATCCACCCACATAATTTTACAGATGTTGGGTATCTCTTTCATAGTCTAAAGAATGTCTTTTTAATGGTCCTTTTCCTATGTCTTGCATCTTCACTGCAGGCCTTCCTAATCCAGTTGGGGATCTCCTTGCTTACTACTAGTTGAACTAGATTACCTTTGAAGGCCCCTTCCTATCCAGTGCATTCTATGATTCTGTGGTTCTCTTACTAAGAACGATGCTGGAAAAGCAAGCGCCACCAATGACCTTTGTGGCTGATCTGTGAACCAATGGAATTTTCTTATCAGGATTAATGGAGGGTGTTTTAAGGACAGAAGGGAGCAGAGTGGAAGCATTAAAATTAAAAAAGGCAGAGAGTTGAAAATCAATGGATATTAATTTATTGTGGGCCAAACACATGCATAGATACATAATGCAGGTGTCATACAGCATTTCTGTCGTACGCCACCAGAAGGACCTCCTCTGCCCTGCTGAGGCCACATGGCTCTGGAGTAGCCCAGCAGAACAGGCAGAAGGTGCCAAAACTCAGACTAGCCCTTCTTCCCTACTGTCAGTGATCCCAGCTACCACTGCACTAAAGCCAACACCCCTTAAAGAGGGCAGCAAAATATGCCTTCCTCCTGAGCAGAAACACATTTCTGAGCTATCTGGGCAGAGTTATTCCATCCCTTACTCTAACCCTAAATTATTCTTGGATGCTCTCTCTGCCTTTCTCTTTATCTCCATAAATCATTCTTTAACACTAGAGTGGCTCTTAATTTTAGTGCAATCAACCCCAAAGTAAGACACTATTCAGTGCGGGAATGACCCTACCCTCCATTTTTGCTTCTGAGAATCAAATATTTCACAGCTGATACCTGTTCCTCCACCCCTTAGACAGAATACTTAGACAAAAAACCAAGGGAAAACCAATACAAAATGCTTGCAAATTGTTAAATCTTCTTTGACAACACCTACAACCCTCTCCATGGTAATTGCTAACACTGGGGATGTGGGCTCCAATTAGGCAATATGCAGAGGGTAAACACTTGGGCCACAACTTGGGGCTTCTGCTGATTTTTAGCAGCTACAGATCTGGCCTGGGATCTGCCGTTTACTCAAGACAAAGACAAGAAAAAGTGCATCTTATACATCATGTTAGCATTCGAGCAAACATCGTGTTTAATATCAGAAGCCAGTATGCATGTGGTTGCTTAGGAATGAGAAACATCCCTTCTATATGCCCTCCAATACATACCAGGTTGCTGTGGGATGTTTTTGTGCATTCTATTTGAGCAGTTACCAGGGTCTGGAGTCCACGGGAACATGACATTGTAATCTTGGTCATGTATTATTTATAGGTCGTAGTGTAGCAGATAGGGTGTGTTAACAAACAAAGATGATTGCTTCAGGGGCACTCTCTCGTCCTGAGGTAATTAAGACAAAGTAGTTTCACTGGTTGGGGGATTCATACTGCAGACAGCCTTTGCCTTGCTAAAATGATCTGCAGCAACCAGGCCAAAAAGGCTAAATCAGAAGCAACATGGGTAGTGTTTTATCTTTGGTTAAAGGTTCATCATTAAATGACACTGGCATAAATTATACGTCTTAAAAATCTGTATAACATTAAAAACCACTAAGAAGAAAATGTCAGGCTCAGAGATGTGCAGATTTCCAGCTGGAAAAATATGCAAAGAATTGCTGCTGTGGCCCAGCATCTCTTTCGAGGCCTGAACTGAAAACAGTGACTGTCACCAAGGCCACCCTAGTCATAAACCCTAAGAGATGTTGGCCTGACAAAACATGTAAAGTTTGAGTCAGGCTTAGCTGTCAGAGAATCTCAGCATCACAAGGGAAATCTATTCCACCATCAAAGGTCACAACTCAAGAGACTTAAGGCTGCTCACATTTGTTGGTTATTTGTGAACTGTACAGCTGTGATCACAGCCCTGCAGTACCTGCTCCATAGGAACTTTCAGAAATACAAGGCACAGCACAGGTTTGGCCAGAAAATATACCCTCTTCTCTCTTCTTTTGTCTCTAGCCCCATTGATTCCATTGCAGCAAGTCCAGTAGGAAAACTCCCCCTAGCTCCTTCTTGCTCTTCATGGTGGTTAGGCTCTCCTGGTAATGGGTAGGTGCATTGGTTGTCCAAGTTCAGGCTGGATCCCTTGCTGTGTTCCCCCTGAAAGCAGAGGATGCCCTTGCCCTTTGCAGTTTCTGGTTGACACGTGGAAACGAATGGGAGGCTTTTCACTGATTTGGACAAGCTCTGGGTGAAGCTTGTATGGAGCATCTTCACATCTTCAGATGTTTTCTGTCATAACAATATACCTGCCAAAGGATGATTGTTCCTTTAGGACTGAGGAACAAGACCAAAACCCACCAGAGCTGGATTCAGGAGATTGCCACAAAACTTCTGGTTACTTCACAGAGGGGTTTTTTTATAACCTTGAAAAAATAACTTAACCTTTCTCTGCTTCAGATCCCCATTCATAAAGCTACTACAGTAATACTTTTTTTCTCTTACTGTTTATATGTGCTGCTGAAATGCAGTAAGTCTCTCACGAAGCCAGAGGTATCAAGCTCCAGCGATGCTTTTCTGAGACAGTTGTAGGCACATGAGGCATTTCAGAGACATATAAAATACAATAAAGTATTTCATTTTCAGGATTCCCCATCTTTCACTAATAGGCTACATTTGCTGTGTAAGATGATTACAGCAGTGCTGTTGTCTTCTGTCACCATTAACCCAGAAGAGTGGTCTGCTCAAATAAGGGACAACTTGAAAGGAAAGAATAAATACATTTAATGAAACCTGACAGGTACCTTTCACACCTTTCCAGGGAAAGACATTAATTGCCCCCTTTGCTTTTAACTGTCCTAAATTTGTATTTTTAAGTAGATCAATATAGTATAAAACCAGTGTCTTGATTGCTTGAACTGTATGTTAAATTAGGCTAATTTGCATTTTTCTCTGAGTTAAATTAAGGATTAAATTCAAGCCTGGTAGAAGAAGAAGGAGCTCTTTCAAATGTTATGTTGCATTAGCTTCCACCAGATCTGAATCCGTTCCACAGGTCTTTCCTTATGTTTGATAAATCCTGAGTGAAATATTGCCTTTGAACTCCCTTGTTTAGGAAACATTTTTCAAAATATTTGCTCTTTTAAGATGCTAGTCAAGGGAGCCATGACCACTGATTTGTGAAGAAAGAAAAAGGTTGACAAGGAGAGGATTTGATAGTTACATAAAGTGAATTTTTTTGTGAAGGTGCAGTGTATATGTTTCTTCTTCCAGGTACCATAGAGTCATATGAAACCATGGAGAGGAAGAACATCTTTACCACATATTTTTGCTCTAATTGATAGGAGTTACCTCCCCTCTGATGTTTCTTCTGATGTACTTTTTTGGATAAACAGCACAAATTATTTCAATATTTCCTCATCAAACATGCACTGTAGACTTCGAATAGTTTCCTTTGTCCCCTTCAAGACAACCCTCCAATTGGCCTACCTTTTTCTTGAATCATAAGAACTGAACCCACATTGAATGTCCAAAGTCCTCACTAACGCTGGCCAGAGTGGTCAGAGTATATCATGTCATTTGCAGGTTACTGTTCTGTTCATATATCCCACGGTTGTATCTACCTTTTTTGTAGCAGTATGTTGTCTTGCTGTCACTTGGGATTCTTCATACCCTTTTTTTTCTGACCAACAACTATTTAGTGAACTTAGCAAGATATTAAAATCACCTTGAACACCACCAACAACCTTCAATACATTTTTTTCTCTCTCCCAGTTTGGTTTAGTGTGCAAATATAAGTTTTGTCTACAGATCAACATTTAAGGTTTTAATGAAATATCACAGAGAACTGTTCCCAGTACTGACCCCTTAAAACGTGCTCTATTTTGAGAGAGGGTCTTCCAAGATGGCTTTGTTTCCCTCAGGCTGTATGTCTCCTTCTCTCCCTGAAGAGAGTAAGTGCACTAAAGAGGAAACCAGGAGCATGTAGGAATTCAAATGAACTGAAATACCTTTGCTGGGTAGACACAGACACAAGGCAAACAATTTACTTGTATCTGTGCAGGTTGTTCTAGTGTCCTTTGTGCTCAGAGGATCTGAATTAATTTTTGCTTAAGCTCCTATTTTGCTGTGTGTAGGAGAACTGCAGAAGCAGGTCACTAGTCCTCTGGGACAGGAGTGTTTTGCAGGAACCCAGATACTTCTTCTGAGGTACAATTACTAATAATAACTGTCCAATTGAGGAATAATGACGAAAACCTCATCTGTGGGAAAACAGAATGGTGAAGAGAAATGTACTGGCTTTACTCTGAGGAATCACTCACAAGGATTAAACTGGTAATGTGAAATCATGTCTGAGTAACAGCTGACAAATGAAACAATGTCCGGATATGGAAAATCATGTGAACTCTGTGACTGGAGTTTCTTCATATTGAGACAAGTACATCCTTCTGAGAAAACTTGCTTAAGAGATTACATCAGACTGAAATGACAAAAAAGCTACTTAATTCTGCTGGGTGATCATTCACATACATCAGAGAAGTACCTACTGACATGCACAGTGTACTAAATTTACCCTACTGCTTCCTACTAGGTTTTTTTTTAGGATTTGACCTACTGAGGAAGTCACACTTAGCCTCACAAAGAGATCAAGGTAATGTGGTTTAAAATAGTTCTTGCTTTAAAATTCTGAAATCTTTTTGAAAAAATATATCGAATATTAAAACTATTTACCAAGCTGGAGTGGAGAGCACAGTTTGAAAATAACTCTCAGGTGATAAGTAATTAAGACTGGTTGCCTTGGCGTAACATATTAATGCCAGTTCACACCAGACAATGTCCCATTTCATTTGGCTCCCCCACAATGAATTATAAAAAGCATTTATGTAATTTGCTACTAGAAAAATAAAAAAATAATCTGCTTTCAGATCCACATCTCAGAAGAGAATTCACCTCTAGAAACAGCCCCATCTCCATTTGTCATTACCACTGTTCTGCTTATGTATGCTGTGGAATATCATAGTATCATGGAGAGACAAAAGATTCTGCAGCCACGGTCAAACCTTCATTGTAAAACAAGGTGTGCTAATTGAAATTGTATTGCTGAGGTATTCTCATCTTCTCAGACTAGCTTAATCTGGCAATGGAGAGCTAGTTAATCAACCTGACTGTGCTGCGGTGGATGAGGAGCACACGAGGGCTATCCTGCAACTCTTTTATAGACAAGATGGATTATGTCAGAGAAGTAAACCACAAACACTTCACATTTCAAACTTCATAACTAGCACATGGATAGAACATTCTTGTCAGTGAACATTTTTCATAAAGAAACATGAGTTTTGGCTCAAAATGTGTTTTCTTCAACAAGAAGGTTCATGTTGTTAGTTGCTGGTAGATTGGGTATTTAAAATAGCTACGCTTTCATACTGTTACTTGAAGAGACTCCACAATGAGCTACCTTAAGAGCTAAATTTGAACCTTGCACAGGTAGAGAAGTTTCCACCAAGATATCGTTCCGAGATTTTCTTCATGGGATTAAACATTTACAAGCCATACTGATCTGGAAATTACTCTGCAGTCTTTCACATCTAGTGAAATGGTTAAACCCACTGTCCTAGCCATGAGCTATTTACCCTGAATTTGTTCATTCTGTTGGGTACAGTGATGGGTTTCCAGACCTGAAATATGGGGAGTTAGGAGCTATGAGTTATGTCTGTCCTTACTAAAGTTGCAGCTAAGCCACAAACTGAGACAAGGATGAGTCTAGTATTTCAAAAATGTTCAGACATTAGAAGTAATAATTTAATCCATTGGAATATGAGAATAATGTCTATGATGGGAGACTTTTTTCTAAATTAACTTTGGACCACTGCCTTATTTTTGAAAGTCATTTGGAAATGCAAGGCTTGTTAAAAATCAGTGGGTCTTAGAGCTCAAGTTACATCTAAAATGGGATTTATCTCCCATTTCACTTAGGTATTTTGAAATGTCTAACAGGCTTGATTCATCAATGATCCTCCAACACATTCTTTTCATCTGCACACTATTACCATGCGAAACATGATTTTCTCCCTTGTTTATATCTCTTAACATCTCCTTCCCTCTTCTCTTTAATTCTGTAATTGTACCATTTCATTCTGTCAGTCATTTGGGGCTATTTTGCAGGAATGATGCTTTTTTCAGTGAAGCTGCATTATGTTACATCGTTGCTAAGAATTCAAAGTATTCTGTGATAAGTACCTGGTTTCTGATTAGATTGCTACAACCACATTCTGAATAGAAACTACTATTGCTATCAATATCAATTTCCCCTGGTTTTGCTGATGGTTCACATTGGGAATATGTCATATGAAGACTTTATGCCTTTGGCCTTCTTCTTCACTCCAAAAATTCTTCTCACTGTCACATCACAGAGAGTTAAATGATAAGAGTTTGTTCTGGAGTATTTCCATGTCTGTTCAGCTTTTGTAATTCATCGTCATTTTGCTCATCTCTCCACATCTCGCACCAGTGGGAAGACCCATACACCATGTAGAGTGAAGCCTCACATCCCCCAAACACTCAGTCATATCCATCCTTCCATACAACTTAATACTATAAGTGAGAATAAGAACTATAAACATACCTCCTAGTGGTACTTTGGTACTGTTGAAACTTCACATGCCCCAGATTAATCTGGCTAGTCGCTGAACTTTGCTTTATGATCTATTGGTTTCTAGTAAAAAACAGCATCTTAGGGATCTTAATAGTGTCTACTAGAGTGTTATATGGACATTGCCCACGTGCAATGGCCACTCCAATTGTGATTTTTAGAGGGGGAACTAAAGGTCTTCATTTATCATTGTAATATCCATTCTAAATCAGCTTTGCTGAAGGAACTGGCAATCTTAAGGATATAGTGCTGCAGATTAAGATGAGGTCAGTTTCACTTGTCTGTTAGCAGAAATTCAAACAAAATCAATATTATACTCTAGATTTCTGCAAGTACACTTAAAATGTGAATCTGAGTTATGCACACAGAAAGGTATATATAGATTTTGCACACACATACACACACACACACACACACACACACACACACACGTTACTTGTTAGTTAGAGGGCATCCACTCTTTGTACCGAAACTATTTTTGAAGAGTAATGTGGGTTTTTTGCATTATTATAATTTCTAACCTCATTAAAACATGATTGGTCTCCTTAACATTTTCGTTAGCGTTTGATGTTCTATGATACCTATGACTTCTACTATAATCAGCACTGGCACTTGGCAACTCTACAGGAAAATATGTAAATGGTGCCCACTCATACAAGAGGTATTTCACAGGTATGCAGATAGAATGAGAAATAAATAAAATGATCCACATAAATGGAAACCTATGCCTAAGTTTTGTGCAGAAAAAAGTAATCTATAAATAAGTATAGTGTTTGTATAATGAAACAGGCCACTCCTTAGTATGGGGAAAAGAATTTTGGAACTAGTCTCATCCTCAAACTACATCCAACCAAGCCATGAAGCATATGCCCTCTCAATAAATATTGCACCATGTTGTTATACCCTGCAACTAAACCATGGGGAAATGGACAGTGACAAAACTGGATGAAAAATTTTTTCTTACCAGCCTTTTTTTTTTTTTTCCAATGGGTAAATATAAAATTATGTTTAATTCTCCTCTGCATAACATCTTTAGGAAATGTACCAAAAGAAATAATCTTGCATTGGTAGTGGATGGGCAAAAGGACTGAATAGGTCTTTTACATCTCTAAGATGAGTGATCCCAGAGAACGGCCTGTCATCTGTCAGACAGTGAAATGTGTGTTGTCATTGAGTAGCTAAAGGTCAGTGTTTCGCTGAGCTAGGAGAATAATTCAGAACAAATCAACTATTAGGCAAATGGTGCCTCTTTTTTTGCTTACAAGTTGTCTGCAAATAGATCACAATTTTATCAAATATATTCATTATTCAGAATTATTTCCTGAATGATTTGGTGTATAATTATTGGTCTGCTCACAAGCTTTTCATTTTGACTGTTCAGTTCTCCAGCAATTGCATGTACAGATCACATGGCATCTGTCTGTACTTTGATAGGGTAAACTGTAACTCTTAGACTCCACTTTCTCATGGAAACATTTCAGTTATGAAGTTAATTTTTCAATGGCCATTGCTGTTCCATGTTCTTATCATTTATGTAATTTTTTTTATATATAAAAAACCACTAACCCAGATTCCATCCCATGGAATACTTACATAAATCAGGAGTAAATCTACTGAATTTAAAAAAGCAATATGGTGTAGCATCAGTATGAGGAATAAGGCACTTGAGAAATTAAATCAGCTTCATAACACTTTTCTTCGTTGCAATATTTACAATGCTGACTTAAAGTACCTGTCTTTTCATAGAAAGTTTAAACTCCACTGGTTTCATTTGGATTTCACAAAGATTTTTCTAAACCTTTTTCTTTTCCAGATTATAATAACAGTTCTTCTTGGGTTACATAAGAATGTGTGAAACCAAAGTATTCAACCCAAGGATGCTGCAAAGAGACTCATTTGAATTTAGTTGTTTGCAGCCTTCTTTGTGTGATTTCTCGCTTTTGCTCTGTCAAAAGGGCCTAATCCTGCTCTTCCTTCATGCCAATGTGTGTGAGTAATCAGGGCTCTGACAGACAAGCTTTAGCACATCCAACACTGATGAGTTAAGGCATTAATACTTCCAGGAGGTTTATGCTTCTCCTTGCAGGACATATTACCTCCCTAGCAGAGACAGTGGATGGAAAGTCCCTCCAAACCCTCTCAGTCACAGGCCAGGACATACAGCAGTGGCTACTGCTGCTATATCTTCCAACACCACATCAACATCTGCAAGGCCTGCAATGCCATTAAAGCTGACAAAATGACACAGTGGTGTAAAGCTCCACTAGAGTGAAGTCATGTTTATGGGGTGTCAAAAACACCCCATTCAAATGCTAACTGTACAAAATTTAGAAGTAAAATGTAACAGCCTTTACAGCTCACTGCAGAAGTCATTCAAAATGAACATGGCATTTGGGGAATTACACTGTGAACTATTACCCAATATAATTGTCAGCATCAGGTTCTGATTTCATTTTCACTGGTTTTTCATGAGTGCAACTTTTCAAAGCCTGTAACTTTTATATCGTTCTGAAGCCTTGATCCAGCAAAGCACACGCATACCTAAATTTAGATTGTAGAGTCAGGGAGCCTGAGATCAGGAAGAGACCATCTGTAGGAGCTCTTCTGTAGCACAAACCACTTAGCTTCCCCTCCTGACTTCTGAGTTAAGCCAAATACTTTAAAGTCCAGAAACAGCTCCTTTGAAATGAATTTCAATTACCCACCTGCTTTGAATCACAAGCGTATTACATGGTTTGTTGGACCAGGGCCTCCAGGAAATCCGAATCTGGTTTCCAACACTCCAAATCTTTCCTGAGCTTTCCAATAATAGTTTGAATAACAATTCTCTTATTTAAAATTTCCATGCACTTGCTAACAGGTTGGCTTGATAAAGACTATCAGGAGAGTGAACTGCCTGTAGCTGTCAGCTCTTATCCTCAAACTGCAAATTGTGCAATATTCTGCCTTTAACTGTGCATGCCTTTGTCCCTAAATAAGGAGGAGGAGAAGCAGATGTTTAGCTGCCGTTACATTTTGGTGCTTCTCACATAATAATACACAGTCTGTGGCCCAAATTCAGCTCCTAGTTCAAGTTGTAAGTGTTGTCCTTATTTGCATTGACACCCAAGAAACAAAACACATAATAACTTAGGTGCATACAGTTAACGGTTACATTTACGGGGATGGAAAGAAACACAATGGCAAACCTCTCCTCAGTGTCCAGAAAACTGCACCAATTTCATGAGAAATTTGGCTGTTTCAAGCATGAGTCTATCAGTTTCTTTCACAACTCCTAGTCAGGAAATACGTTACATTATATTTAAGTCACAGGGGGTGTAAGCAAGACTTTGGCATCTGCTTAGCATCATACAAGGTGTTTAAGTGTCCTCCCCAAACAAGATTTCTCTCCTGATTGACTCCCACAAGAACTAACAGAAAATACAACACATACTGAAGCTTCAAATCCCCACTTCCTTCTTTTTTTCCCCTCCCACCCCTCAATTTCAAAAAAACAGGAAATACAAGATTTGGAGATCAAGTCAAATGTCCAATTTATTTTTATAACTTGAAACTGGAACAAACGTTGTTTTGAACGAG
Source organism: Ramphastos sulfuratus (assembly GCA_013399055.1). Lineage (NCBI taxonomy): Eukaryota > Metazoa > Chordata > Aves > Piciformes > Ramphastidae > Ramphastos > Ramphastos sulfuratus. The sequence continues at coordinate 90,475 of WBNM01016524.1, read as the reverse complement.
CGTACAAATGAAATGGTAGACACATGCTGAACTCAACATTGTGACAATAAGGGAAAAAAAAAAAAAGGCCAAAAATCTTGTACAGAGAATAAAAGGAACAATAAATATTTCACTAAGCCATATTGAAATGACCTCCAGCCATCTCAACATTTTATCCATAATAAAAAAAAAAAAAAAAAAGGTGCTCTCGTTTTTTAAACAGAGCACAAATACCAAGCAATAATAAATAGTTCCAAACTTGTAGTAAAAGACAAAACCTCCAAGTAAACAACAAAAGCTCATACAATAAGTAATAGAAAAAGGTAATAAAAATATTTTGCCTTGCCGGTACAAATGCAAACAACTTAAATCAACATTACTTTGCTTTGCAGTTCTAAAATACAAAGAGCACCATAAAAATGAGTTTGCCTGTGAAAAACAAAACCTTGGACTGTCTTTTGCAAAGGACTGGGATGAAATGCTGGGGTTTTGACCCTCTCCTTAAAAATCTGTACTTTTTCTTTCTAAACCCAGGTTCTCAGTTCTGTCCTGTTGCCAAAGAAGTTGACTGGAGTTTTGCTCTGGACTTCAAAGGCAGCAGGACCAGACACAATGAAAAGAATAAATTCAACCTTAAATAATAATAATAAAAACCTATTTAAATTGTGAAAAGAACTATGGCAGCATCATAGCTATTTTATGTCTATGTTATATTGTGCTTATGGCCTAGTAAACTAGAATTCTTCTAAGCAAGAAGAAAAGGAGAGCCATTTCATTATCACTACAGTCTGCAGAAACAAAACCCTTGTGCTTTTGGGTGACTTACTGTTAGTTTCAGTGATCTAAGTCACAAAATTAGACAACTGCTGGTGTTACCTATCCTTGACAAATAAAAACAAGAGAGAGGCTGGAGATCCGAGGCAATTTGCACCAAAATGAAAGGTGAAGTTCTTTCTTAAACCAATGAATTGTGAACTGTAAATATGCCGTTAGCTCTGATCTTTGTTACACTGATGCATGTCCAAGGAATTCAGCTGAGTTCTGTGGCATGACTCTGGATTTACACAAATGCCAGAGATCTGAATTTTCACCAAAAAGTGAAAATGTGCCTTTAAGGGACCACATTCCAGCCTCAGCTGTGCTGGAGTAATCCAGGACTGTGAGTGATGGACAATTCCTATCAGTTTAATCCAGATCCAGAATTTGTCCAGAAGTCTTAAAGGGTTATGTTGTTCAAGCCAGGAAGACTCACCTATCTGATAGGTAGCTGAACCAAATTCTCCCCACTGTCACATGCATGCCTCTCCACTTGCTGCAGCACTTCTGCACCGATGAAAAGCAGCAGCATTTCACATGGCAGTGTGTTTTTGGTTAGTTTTGTTTTAAGTTTTACTGTCATTTTCTGCAAGAGCAGTGATCATTTTCTCCTCCTCCCCTTCACTAGAGCATCAGTTCCTCTTCAGCCACCTGTCCTCCCCTTGACCCAAAAGTGCGAGAGAGAGAAGGAATGGCCAAGAAGAGAAAAATCAAAAGGCACAGGATTTCATCCCAGTCCCTCAAACATTCAGAAATTTATGGAATGTACAATTAGGAGTGAACAGCAGCAAAGCAGCTAATAACATGGACTGGCAAGACCTGTACACGGACTAGGTCCTGTTCTGACAGGGAAGAGGAGGGCTGTGCCTGGACCAATTTTACTTCAACCTGGTGGCAGCTGTACCACCAGCAGACCATTTTACCTTTTTAGTCAAAATGGGTGCAACAACTCTCATTTTTTGCTATAAAATTACTTTCTTCCAGAGGGTGGTGGCAGGGTGCGGGGAGCAGTGAGTGGAGAGAGGGTGGCCAGGAGAGGGAAGATGTGTTGCACATCTTGTTCAGAAAAGGGGGAAATAAATCTCCTCTCTCTCTCTCCCAGATCTGCAGGGAAGCTGTGGGATGTCACCCTAGATACCTTTCCAGGAACGGAATTTAATTTCACACAAATAAGCAATAACCATCCAACCTGGTTCAACCATACCTGGTAAAACCTTGATGCAAGGGGTCCAGGCAACTTTGACATTATTTAGAGCCCTGTGGGAACAGCAATTTTTTGTAGGCCATTTCTGACAAAAAAAAAAAAATATATATACAACTAAAATTATTTGTGAAAAACAACAACAACAACAAAAAAAAATAAAAAGCGCTTAATTATTTTGTTTTGTTTCTTTTACTCAAAGGTCGTCTAACAACCCCCTTTTTCCTGTACAATAAGGACTTCACTTACAAATTTTTTTTTTATTTTTGCAATATTTTATCCTGCCAAATTAAAAAAATATATTATGGCAGCCTGTTTGTTTGTTTTTATTTTTATTTCCAAATTCACTAACAAAAAGGTACATTAAATCCCTTTAAAAGGACAAGCGTACAGTTAAAAAATTACAAGCTTCAGTAAAAATACAGCAAGTGCCTACATCATATGAATCAACCAATATCAATATCCATTCCAGAAGGGGAAGGGAAAGGGGGGAAGGAAAGAAAAAAAAGAGAAAAATAGGTACAGGTCAGAAACGTGATTTTTTTTTTCCTGCAAAGCAATAACAATATTAAGCACTTTTTTCTACTGACTTTTTCTACATGGTGTAGCAATCACCTTTTAATCCCCGAATACAAGATTCTATACATTTTTGAAAAAAAAATTCAACACCCAAGGCAGAAAAAAATTTACTAAAACTCAAGACTTTACAGTTACAGTGACAAGAACAAATTTATAGACCCACCATTTAAATTTTACTGCAACATTTTCAAGGAAAAAAAGAAAGGGGATTTTTTTTTTTCTTTCTGGTTTTGTAAAATGCCCAGGCATTCTCCATTATTACAAATACTGGTCCACTTTTACAGTAATCAAGAAATTTTAATATATATAATATATACTAAAACCCCGTCACCAAAAGAAAACAATATACACATGGCCATTATGGCAATTTTTTTTTTTTTTAATAACCTATTAAGCAAACTTTGAAAAAAAAAAAAGATTGCTCAAACACACATACACACAATTTCTTTTTTACCCTTGTATGTATTCAATACTGTAAACGTATTTTAAGACAGAGTGCACTAAATTTAACTTTCAAAAAAAAATTAGCCGTTGTTCCTGAATTGGTTTTTCTCATTCAATGATAACAACTTGCAATTTGTGTCATTTGAGTTTTAATTCAGCAGTAAATCATTTCCATTCCATATCCTAAGCAGCGTTGTCCTGAAAAAAAAAAAAAGCTGAGAATAATTCAGCTAATGGATGTCCGAAGTTGTGCTGGGTATACATCTTCATGTGATTGGGTCTTATGGCATTTTCGTGTCCACTATCTTCAACCAGTAATTTTTTTTTTTTTTGTTAAGTAAATGTGGCTCTTTTTTTCTAAAGAACGTACTTTTCTTGCTTTACTTTTTTTTTTTTAAAGTCTTTCACAAAAACGTTTTGCATTTGTCTCAAGAGACTCGAATAGGAAGATCAGTTTTCAAGGCACTCACGTCAAATTGAATGGCAGTAGAAAAACTGTCCAATAAATTATTTTTATTTATTTTTCTTTATAGTGCCAGTATTGTGAATGCCATGCTTAGCAACACTGACACTTAATCTCAGCTGTTCCCTTACAGTTTAACCCACCTTTGGGCCAAGTAGAAGAATATGATGTAATTTCTTGTTGAGAAGCCATTTTTCTCTTTACCACAAACAAAAGCTTTAAAGTGCGGGTCAACGTAATTAAAATCTCTAACCATAATCGTCCACTATTTGACAATATTACTCATAAAAGCCTTTTAAAATTTTGGAATTTGAAAGCAGAGCAAGTGCATTTTTCTTTTCTTATTTTTTTATCTGTCGTAATGCTTTTATCTGAGTACAATTCCATTCTGTTCATAATTAAGTCATGGGGAAAGCTCTTGCCGATTGTGGCAGGAGCAGAATCTTGCCAAGACAAGTAGATAAGCTAGAATTTGTTTTTCCCTTCCTTAGAATAACACTGTTGTACATCATATAAGATAGCTCTAATATTTCTATTCATAAACCACATACCTATGAGTTGAGGCGTTTCATTGAGAAATTCCCACTTTCTGTTTTAATTACAGCAAATCTGGACTAAAGTAGAAGTCCTGAACTTAAATTTATGACTTTGAGGTTTAAAAAGAAAAAAAAACAAAAACAAAAACAAAAACATGCCATTCGGCTCCTCCAACGTTTGAAAACATTATTACAATACTCAATATGTACTTTTACTGTCTCCAGGAGGAGTGACAGGGGGGGAAAGATAGCCTAAAAAAGTGATAAAATGGCACCATTATGTTGCCATAGCTATTAACAGGAAGAAACTATCTCACAGTAATACACAATTAAGAATGCACAATGAAGTTTTTTTAACGTAGCTGCCTTCTGCACCTATGTCGTTTTTGTTGCCATAACTTCAGTGATGAAATCCATCTAGAAAAGGTCTCTATCGTCAGTGACATTGTCAGTGCTACATATTCGATCCAATTCCAAAGAAAGTGCTGATTTTAAAGATTGTTATCCGCTGTACAATTTTGTTTTCCCTAATCTTCAAGGTTATTTAAGAAAAGGAAAGGAAAAAAAGAAAAAAGGTATTTCTGTTCAAATGCTGGCTTCTTCACAAGAAATTACACATGCTTAGCTTAAATTTCAACAAAGCAGCGGCCCAAAAATTATAATTTTAAAGATATGTTTCTCTCCTACAATGCAAGTAATCTCAGGCTACGACTGGGTAAAATTAAAAAGGGATACCCAACAAAATTTTAAAAGAAATTTAAACAGAAAGAATAAAAAAAAGTACCTGCACATGCCAAAAAATTACAAAAAACCCAATAAATACAGAAATTATTGCACAGTTAAAAGGCTCCACAATTTTTACTGCCTTAATCAACCCTCGGGTTTAATAGAACTTTGTAGACACAGGTTATATTTAAGTGCCAAAGTCTGGCACCTACCATAGTTATGCTAAGTTATGTTTACGGAGGCAAGTTAGGTCATCTTTTCTCAGTTGGCAATAGTTAAACTGTACAAATAAAATGTTACCTAGACCCCTGAAATTTAACCTAGCGGGGGTGGGGGGGAAGAGGGGGGGTTTAGCTTCTTTCTGCCTGCTCAATTTTGACGTCATTTGTCAGCAAATGTTCTCCATGCCACTTTTTCATGTGTTTCTCCAGGGTGCTGTAAACACTGAAGGGCATCTGGCAAATGTCGCAGCGGTAGACCTCCTTCCCTATCTGGCCATGCGTTTTCATATGGCGCGTCAGCTTACTGCTCTGGGCACATGCATAGTTGCAGAGCTCGCATTTGTAAGGCCGCTCTCCAGTGTGGCTCCGACGGTGCACCGTCAAATTGCTGCAGTTCTTAAAGACCTTGCCACAGTACTCACATGTATCGCTCCTGCGCCCTTCCTTCGAACTGGGTCGCCCAGGTCCGGGGCCACTGATATGGGGAGTGCTGCCTCCACTTGCCGTGCCACTGCGCCCTGAGAGACCCCCGTCCAGCATGTCCCCCGGCGGGGTGGAGAAACGCAGGCTCCCGTTCTCCGAAGAGTGCTCAGAAGAGGTTGCGAAGGGGGATTGTCGGGAGTCTGTGAATCCGAGGAACGGATCCTTCATGAAGTGCCGCGACGCTGCATACCCTACCAGCCACTGGGAGTAAACGTTTTCAGAAGGTATTATCGTTGCTGGTGGCAAGTCCAAATCTTTCTCTACCTTTATTCTTTTAGAGGAATTGTTTAAACTGGGGCTCGTGATAGGCGTTGGCTTGCGGGGAAACAAGTTTGGGAAGGGTTCACCTGGGCCAAAGTTTCTTCCATTGACTGTCCCTTCCTCAGTGCGGTCCAGCTCTCCTACCACTGAGTCTTCATCACCTGGGTCTCTCTGACAGAGGTCTCGAGGACACAAGTCTCGCTGGTCAGAAGACCTTTTCATGAAGCTACTCCTCTTCTGTTTTTCAGCTAGCATGTCATTATATTGCTGGATGGCACCTAGACTTACATTCTCAATGACTTTTCCCAGGACGAGGGATTTCTCATCCGGCAGAGACTTGGAGCCATTTTCTCTGTTACGGCTCAGCTCTGAGTCCATACTGAAGCTTGACTCTGGCCTGCTCTCATTTTCGAGCTCCTCCTCCTCCTCCTCCTCCTCTTCCTCTTCTTCATTGTCATGGCCCAGGGAAGGATCACTCTCATTCCTGAAATCTGCCTCACTGGATTTCAGTCCCTCTCCAGTGAGCTCGCTTGTGCCTGGCTCAGGAGAACTAGTAGTGGACAGTCCATCATCTGACCTGCCTGTCATGGAGCCAGCTTTATGCATATGTGTTTTCATGTGGCGTTTTAGCTTGCTAGCCTGGGAGCAAGCATGGTCACAGAGCTGACACTTGTAGGGCTTTTCTCCTGTGTGACTGCGTCGGTGCACAATAAGGTTACTCTGGAACTTGAATGTTTTCCCACAAAATTCACAGGACTTGCTCTTGGCCTGAGGCTGAGGAGGCGTAGTGCTGCTGGGGGGCATGGGGGGCAGTGGTGGGGTGCTCAAAAAAGGTGATTTAGGACTCGGCTGGAAAGGATTCAACAGGCGATGCATAGGGTTGGTGCGACTGGGCGAGACTGGCGGAGGGGTGGAACTGTTTCCTGCCAGCTCTCGAAGCCTTCTGGAGAAATCCATCGCTGGAGACTCAATTGCCATGGGGTTTAAACGCATAACTCTGTCAAAGGCACTGGGATGCTGGGCAACTAACCCCATTTCTTCGGCACTAAGGCGGTGTGGATCCAGATGATGACGAGGCGGTGGGCTAAACAGCGGAGGTGTGTTTGGGAGCCGACCCTCACCAAAGCCAGGATGTTCACGCAGGATGGGTCCTGTCATCCGCAAAAGATTGAAAGGGTTGTTGTCTCCAAGGAAATTCATCAGCGGGGACTGTGCAACAGTCTCCGGTCCCAGAGGAGGAGGGATGGTGATGCGTGGAGTAAGGGAACTGTTTGAAGGGCTTGTTTCCAGGTAGATGCGGAATCCATGTGTGTTCTGGGCATGCTGAAGCAAGAACCAAGCACTATTAAAAGGCTGCTTGCATGTTGTGCAAATATAGCTTGAAGGCTCATCTTTACCTATAAAAGAAAAACAGAAAGAACACTCAAAAAATAATATAGCAGAGAACATTTAAATACAGTTGTCATATGCTTTATTTTGCTAACACATTTCCTCCTTGGCATTTCTGAAAGGAGGACTTAATTGCAATGTATTGACTGATAGAAATTGTTGAACAGCACTTTTACTCACTACACTTATTCACTTAACATGTATGACAACTATCACACATATGCGTTGGTGCCATATACATTTATATCCCCTAAGTTGCAAATAGAACCTTCTTTTATGATGCATAAAGATTCAAGTCCCCTCAAGTGTTTATTCCACAAAACGGAATTTGTTTCAAGGAATCTGACTACAATTAAAAAAAAAAAAAAAAACCCCAACAAAAAAACAACCCAAGGAAAATGCAGTGTGGTAGGTTTTACAAGGCACCTGTAAGGAGCTTCAGTGTCACTTCCACTCTTTCATTCTTTATTTTTATACACTTTATGCAGCATTCCCCTCAGATCTTGCTAAATTTAATTTGTACATGCTTCAGTCATACCAGCATTTCTTGTTTTAAAATACTATGTAGGTATTTAGCTGTGCAAGTCCTATTCAAGTCAACAGGAGCCTGGAAAATGTACCCCTGCATAAACCATTCTGACATTCTTTTTGCCAAAACACCAAGAAGCTACTCAAATGAAACATCTGGTAATCAAAGCCAACAGCACAGTTGCAATTAACAGTAACAAATATCGGGCCATGCTTGAACTGAGTCCCAAGAATTTCTTAGCCTGAGCCTGCCCTCCAATGTAGAAATGTTCACCAGAGCCAAAAATACCGTTCTGTTTGCCTTTCTAGCTTATTTGAACAAGAGCATAAAGGTGGAAAGCATTCCTTTAACCTTGATTCAGCTTTACATAAAGGACAGGTGTGGACAAGTCTGGGCCACAGTCATAATTTTGCTAGCTAGAAAATTCCAGTTCTGGGCACAATATAAACTATGTGCTATCTTCAAAAGCACTTTCCTCCCCTCATCCCCCTCTTTTTTTCAATGCCTCTGCAAGACTCTGATAAATTCATAAATATGTGTCAACCTGAAAATCATGACCTGGGATCTCTTTTGTTGTTGTTGTTTTTAAATGAGGGGGAGATTTCCTGCAAAAACAACTTACCCATATTGGAAAATCTGCAATTAATTTCTCGCTTGTTTGTTTGTTTGTTTGTTTATGAAAGCATGATTTTGGCTAGCGATGGTACCGCTGCACCTAAAGGAACTGAACTTCCTGAAAGTTCAAAGCCTGAACCAAAATTCCTCCCTGACCTGTCTCTGCATAAGAACCCAAATGAAGCTTGATCTCAGCCCCTCTGCAAGAGCTCAGGTCTGGTGCTGAACTAAACAACCCCTTTTCTAGACAGAAGGACTGAAATTCACAAAAGCCTGTTGTTTGAGCTTGGAAATTAAAGGGTTTATAAGGTGGACAGGACCACATCAGCAAAAATACCTAAATATTTTTGTAAGAATGACGAAGGAAGGAAGGAAGGAAGGAAGGAAGGAAGGAAGGAAGGAAGGAAGGAAGGAAGGAAGGAAGGAAGGAAAACAAAAAAAAACCTACACCCCAACAACAATAAATTTACACCTTGAGCGAATCAGGAAAAGCATGATTGCTGCTGACTGAATTACCCTCTTCTGGCTGTTGCAGGAATGGCTGCTGCTAACAAAAACTGCAAAACCATAGAGAAGGAGGCTTGAAGATTATCAGCCTACCTATCAGGCTGACAGTCTATCTAATCTTATCACTCAATGAATATCCATAAAAGCGTAAAGGAAAAAACATCTATCAGATTGAGACTTATTTACAAAGGTAGGTGATAAATGTGGTGCAGCTCCTCTCGCTCCTATTGATTTAGTAGGGCTGTTGGCTGTGAATTGCAGTTTCAGACCCTGACTTTGGAAAAGCTTTCTCTCCATAGCCTAGAAAACACATACACAACACGGCAGGCATTTCTGTCTGGCTGACACGGCTCCTGTGGCCCAGCCCTGCATGCAATGTTGTATGGGACAGACTCAGTTCCTTTGATTAATCTCTAACAACCGCTACTGGAAAAAAACATGTTTGGGAGCTGTGCTCAGCTTGGAAAAAGTGCCTGTAACTGCTATTGACATTAATGAAAGCCACATACAAACATGGAAAGGAACTGATACATTATCCCTTAAAAATCTACTCAGCGCCATGGCAGTTAGGGAGTTTTATGTCAGCTCTGTGGCCAAAGCAACAGTAAATGCTCCCATTATTACTTCAAATATTTAAATTTCTTTTTCTTACGGAACTATGATGAAATATGATCAAAATGTCTAGACCTTTAACTTTTCTTGCACAGCAACATGTGTAGTATAAAAAGTGACAGAAATCACTGAAGCAGACTAAAGTATATAACATACTCTGTCAAAAGCTTTTTTTAACAATATGTTTTACCTCAGCTCACCCTAGAATAGATTTTAATAAAGCCCCTTCCAAAGTGTGATCTAATAGCAAATGAAGTGCAGCATCTTACAAGGTCATACATCTTCAAATTAAAGAGTGCTCTGCACCCTTCACCTTCATTTTATCCTCTCTAATTAATCGATTTATTACCCACAGCTGTTCGATTCTTTCATTTTTAAAGTCACAGCATGCATTCCTTGTTTGTTGTAGGGTGGGTTTTTTTTTCTTTAGAAAATAAAAGTATGTGAGTGCCCATACACTCTCCTTGCTTAGCTCAAGAGCTGACAGGAGAAAGAAAGGAACTGTATATATTAGACGATGATGACAACAACAGCAACACGTTTACTTCAGCAAAGGCACATACTTAAGGAAGAAAATTCCTGAGCAGCCTGAGGATCAAGGCCAATCCAAAAATGAAATGGCTGATTAAAAAAATTACCCTCAAAATGGCAGCTGGCTGAATGCTTGCTACTACATGTTACATGGAACTGAGATGTTTTGTTTTGGTTTGTTCTCCAAAACTTTAGCTCTGTGAAATTCAAGTGAGGAAAGTAAATTCCTCACCTTTTTAGCTTTTCTTTCAAATAGAGCAAATTAGTGCTATTAGTGATCTAAGATTTACAAGCTAGCAGTCTTCTCTTCTTTTTTGTTTTGTTTCACTTTTATGCTCCTTAACACTTCCCTTCCGAGGGCCCTGGCAAAACTGACTGCAGGCTACCTGGCTACCAGCCTCTGACTGATTCCTGAGTGTTTGTGTGTGCATGCCTGTGTATATATGTATACATGTGTACATATATACACAAACATGTATATATAAACTGTTACAACCCTCAAAAGAGTCTCTCCTTGTTTTTTTAAAAAAAAAAAAAAAAAATTTTAAAATGTTTTTTTTAAATGTTCATTTCCACATTATCACTTCATGGTTCTCTTGCCTAGAAGTTGCCCTGAGCAGTGTAAATCCTCACTTTTAAGAACAGAACAATGTCAAAAAGTCTTTGAAGATTCGCTTCATACATTTTTGTATTAAAAACTCACTAAATATTTTAAACATGCCCAGAAACAGCCACGTACTGCTCAAGAATTATCCTTATATTTAATAATGCAGTGCACTTACACTATAAAACTCTTTGTTATAAGGCTACTTTTGATATATGGCTATCTTAATCCCTTGCCACCTGTACTGAAGTCTGTCTAAATACCCACTTTATGACAACTAGCTATGTAGGCTTTGCCATATGCAGTCTTTATCACTTTAGCATGTGCTTGACTTTGAGTATGTGAGTAATCAACATCAGTGAAACTTAAGCACAGGCTGAAGTGCTCCTTTGGATAGTGAAGAAATTTTTAATGTGCTTAAGAGTTAAGCATAAGCCAAGACTCCATTAAGGATGTTCAATGAATTGCACATGGATTCAAACCTACAAGTCTGTAACTAGGCATGGGGGGTTTTGGACTGATGGATCAAATTTTTTTATCTTTACATTAGTTGGTAAATATGGTATATGTATGGAGATGAGACATCCAGGGCACAAGCTCTGAGTAGTCAATAGTAGCTTCAAATTTGTTTGACTAAAGTCAGATACATACTGCCACTAGGAAAGGTTTGTAGGGCTGGATCCTACCAAGACATAGGTGTATAGGTTCATAAATATTGGTATTATGGCTAGGAAGGACTGTGAAATCAAAAACTGAAAGGACAGGAATAAACCTTAAGGATTACCCTTACCCAATTCCTGATTGAAGGGATGCCCACATCTATGTCAGATATCCCCCTTCAAAGGCCATCTCCACTTCAAGATCATAGTATTTTGTCCTATCCACACATACATGAAACACATAGGAAACAATTTTGTCTGCATGTCACATAGATATCATCCAGCCCAGCAATTCATAGTTGCATCCCTTTCTCCTAATTTGATTTGGAAACACTGAACGAGAGAGAATTCACTCTGTTTTGAAGGAATCTGTGGCAGAGGTTGACTATTTTCAGTATTTTTTTAAAAAGTCTTCTTTCCAATTCAGATTCCTGAGTTCAACTGCCAAATATTAGATATTGCTATGTTTTTATCTGGCAGATTTACAATTTCTGTACTATCCTCTTCTTAAGTAGGTAAGCATAAACTATGAACTTATTGAATACTCTTGCCTTTTCTGCATATTATGACAAAAGATGGTCCTTTCCAGAAATATTAAAATCTGTTCCCTCTATTACTGCATGACAGATTATGTTCCATCCAAAATGTCAAAGCAATAATGAGCTTTTTTCTCTTTCATGAACAATACAAAACAAAGTTAAATTCAGATCCTACTCTGCAAATTCTGCCTGTATAGTAGGCAGTGAGAAAAGACAGGTCCACCTGCCCAGCCAAAAAAAAGAGTAGCCTGGGTGTGTGGACATTCACCCCACTGCACCACTCAGCCTGAATCCTGATTTATCTGTACTTTGCAGTCTGAGCTGTATCATTTAGTGATACGCAGATCGTCCTTGTCCAGTTGGTACATGACTTTCTATATACCCTGAGTGCTGGGTGCCTTTATCTTGGAGATAAATTTCTCTCAAAATATCCTCAATCATTTTGGATACCATCAAATGATAATCAGTATGAGATAAGAAGTGTTGAGAATTCATTCTTTTCTGCTGGGCTACAGTGACATCCGGTGCCTTACAAATCCTCCCCTCAGCACGCCTGAATAATTCCATTAGCTGTAACAGAGAACAAACTCTCCCCACTTGTAATCACCTACCCATAACCCCTGCCAGGACTGCAGTGAGGACCTGCGGTCAGGTCCACAAAACCACTACTACCATCCTTTACCTCTAGCAATATTTTCCAGATCATGTTTCAGGTCCCCTTTACAAAGTTCCAACAGAAGCTATAAAAATGTTAAGACATTTTAATGCTGTTTTACTGCATGGAAAAATTTAATGCTGTTTTAGAAGTTCAGAAAAAGCAGAAACTTGCAAGCTTGAACGAATGGACGCCTTTTATTGTAGCACTCAGGAACAGATATGTATCAGCTTCCTACAATCTTCCCACCAATGCTCTTCACCACTCGATTTTTAATGAGCGTTTAAATAATTACTCCTTGTTATTATGATGGTTACTCTAATAATACCAATAAAGGTAGCCTGGATGCTCCATTAAAAAACACGTTTTTAATTGAATTATTATTAAATTAAAATGCCATAATTGAGAACACTAGTTTAACAAGTCTCAATATAGGACCAGCTGACATTAAAGAGAAGGGCATTAAATACTGGAAAGATGTAGTGTTTCATAGTGAAGAAAATATATAACTATACATGGTTTGACAGGTCACCTAGACAAAGGCCAAATACTTTCCAGGTGTCTGCAGTGTAAATCTGCAATGTGAACTCTATCAGTTCATACCTGATGCTTGATGAAGAATTAGAAAATATCTCTACTAAAGGTATTTCTGCTGAAGAGGCTTTATAAGCTGTACTACCACTCTAAATTATCCAAGATAGCACAAACATAAAAGTTTGAAACAGGGTCCAAGCCTGGATGAGGATCACCGCTGCCAATCCAATGCCAATCACTACTTTTCAAAACCAAGTACAAAGGAATTATTTCACTTTTGGTGACTCTTCATTTTAATTTTGTTTTGACAGCAATATGAGCTGAAGATGTAGAACAAGCAAAACTCCTCTATCCACCTCCAAAGCTAACAGTACATCCATTTCCCGCATTACCTTGTCTAAAGAAAGGGCTCAAGAATGCCATGCAACACATCCTGCTAACAGTGATGGGGACTATCACCAACAATTCATGAAGCATCAACTGGCAACTAAAGTTGTTTTATTACTTAGCAAAATGCTTGCAATCTCACAACCTAAGTACTTCAAATTCTTCATTCAGATAAACAGATGTTCTCTTTCGTAAAACTCAACCAACCTGAAGTGCATCTCAGGTCAGCGAAAGGAAAGAATATGACAGGAAAATACAAATAAAATGTTTTTAAGAAATTAATGGAAAAATACGTGTGTCTGAAGAAAGTAGAAGTAGTAACCAAAAAGTGTTACTTCTCAACAAGAAAATCCTGTTTCCTCCCATACTAGGCCCTGTTCTCTTTTTTCTTACCATGCCTCTTGAATAGCCTATTTCCTGCAGTACTATCTTCAAGCAGGAGAAAAATCATGACTTCATGAAATATTCTTCTCCTACACACTGCCTGTGTGTTTTACAGCTTTCTATCCTGACTAGCAAGACTACAAGTTCTCAGTAGAGATTATACAAGAAGCTTTATGCTAAGAGAACCTACAAACCCCATAAGACCCCCTCACTCCCACTGCTGATTTCAATTAGCAATGCGAATATTCTCGAGAGCATTTCCTACCTGTTGAAAAAGATCTACAATAGCACTGATTTACACCAATATTAAATTATATTGTACTATTGCTAGTAATGTAATATTAATTCTGTGATAAAGCCAACCACCAAACTGTCTTAAATGGATTAAATGCTGCCCCATTTTTGGGAGCCTATTTTATTTTCTGAAGCCATTTGTGCTTTTTAGCTATGTTCCTTTTCTCCTAAGCAGGACTGTAAATTGGCCATTTATCATTCTTGTAATAATAAATATCTTTTTTTTTTTTATCAGAGGAAGTGTGTTATCACATGAGCAATAAAAACCAAACAGATTAATTACTAATCATATAGTCAAGAGGTCAGGCTGTCATGCTGCCTACAGTCAATTCTTTCATAATTCCAAGAACAAAGAGTATGAATCTTAAAAGACTTAAGAGATACCAACCCAATACCTTAAAATCATACTCTTAGCCAAACTCAGATTTGGATTACCCTATTACAAATTCAAAGCAGCTCCAATGACCAGCATTACAAACTTAATTTTATTCCAGATAAAGTATACCAGCTTATCACAAACAAGGATCTTAACTAGGCCTATGTAAATATACCAAATTGTGATTTTTTTTTTTTCATAAAACTTCCTCCAGAAGCATTTTATATGTCCTCTCTGGCATTCATACTTACAAGTATACTTACAAGGAGACTACAGACAGACTACAGCCATACATAACACAAACAGATGCTTCCTGCTTCTTAATGGACACAGGCGACCTTTGGCTGAAGATGCAGCTTGCGTTCAATAGTCCCATTTTCTGTGAGACTTAATCATACCTCAGATCTGTACTGCCAGATTCACATAAATGAGCCAAATGTGCAGCTCAGTTTAATTTCTAGTGCATTACAAAATGGTAATATTATATTTTTAGGTATAAAATGTCAATAGTCATTTTGGGCAACTTCCTTCTGGATGTCCAATTTCTCATTCCTTAAGAGACTTTGTGGCTTACTGGAAGTGAATGTTCATCCTACAGAAGTACTTTTACTTAGTGCAGCAAAAGAAAGAAAAATGCATAGCAAAAATTGGACCTCTCAACACAGGAATTTTGACCCACAAGCAGTATTATAATGGAAGATAAAAAAACACGTTCAGCATCTCTGAACATCTTCGTCTAATTGGTGTTAAATTCTAAATACAAAGGCAATTTATACAGCAGAGAAAGGGAGAAGTGTGAAAAGTAAGAGCAAACAGGAAAATCAATATTGAAAGATCGATAGTGAATGAGTTAACTTTTAAATTAGCCCTTTGTGATACAACAGTTTCAATTGACTCCACCTTTAGCACCTAAACAGCTTTGTGTCTTTTGGTTTATTTCTCAGAACTTAAGACATCAGCTAGCAGACTGAAAGGATGCTGTACAAACTTGTTGTATAAAATAGTGAAAACTATCAGTGAAAATTTGGAGTGTAATATGGAGGGCAAAGGTACCCACTTGTGAGATGAAAAGACCATAGGCCTACCCACAGCTAGTGGTTTAGTATATAGAATCCCATTTACAACATTCATGAAAACCCCTCATACTGCTTAAGGACATTTTCAGGCCTTTTCTTTGCATAACGTATTCAAATGCATTTGAAACAATGTCAATCTTCTCTACAACATATGAAATATGCCAGCACTTTCCCTTTAAATCTGTTTCCTGTAAATAGTTTTGTTTGAAAACTGCCTTTCCCCCGTCCCTCACCCCCCACAACTTTTCTAAGGTGCCATTTTCTCATTTTACAAGCAAGGATTCGCAGTAATCCGAATAGAAACTGAAGAGAGGACACATAAAGGAAATTGTCCATGTCAAATAATGGAAAAATAAAGAGTAAATTAGGAAACAATAAAAAGAGCCGAAGGGTGAAAACAAATTTTCCTTTTTTTTCCCCAGGAGTACTTCAGCCTGTTTTACTACAACTTATTTCTTAAGAGTATTAGGTGCCTATTCATAGTTAGTAAATGAAATAGCATTTTTGTTTTAATTCATTGCTTCTTTAACAAATGCTAACTCCCATCTCTGCTTCTTTAAATCCACAAAATCTCCACATTCAATCCTAAGAAGTATTATAAAGGCTGTAAATCTTGTTTTAATGGAATGTACATTTAGCTATGAGGAGATAATTGACGTTATGGAGGGCCTAGATGCTGAATTATATAGGTTATCTAATACAAAGGGGACTCATTACCGAAGCACTACAAACAAGTAGTAATATATGTATATTGTTCTGAGTGGCGTTATAGCAAAAGTGTTCGGGTCTGCAGGGATTTATAAAACACAAGAAAACAGCAGACATGCACTTGTAAATTTGTCTCATTTGTCTCTGAAGTTAAAGGTTATTCCCTTGATCTGAATTTGTAATAAAAACATGCTAGACTAAGGTTTGTAGAGAATGTTTGAATATGTAAATTGTGTATAATGATAGGCAATTATAGGGTAAAAACTGGACCTTCTGAATGTTACAGAATTGCATGGAGCATCAAAGTATTTTCCTTCAGATGAAATATTTATCTTTTATGTATGTTATAAGCACTTTTCCAAAGGTATTCAACAACCTATTTGAGTGTAGAGTTGACAAAAATCAAACCATTACAACCAACTAAGACTGTGGGCTTATGCACAGGAGAAGCCACAGCTTTTTGCGAAATACACATAATAAATCTCTTGAACTAATGGTTCCGGAGATGGATCCTCAAGGACAAGTTTTACTGATTTTCATACCCTTAGAAGAAAGCTGGTCAGATGTTTCTGGATTATTTTTTTTAAGAAGATGTGGGGGTGGAAGCGTGGGGAGGGAGACTGGGGAGAATAACTAGGTAAGTGTGAATTTTCTTGGACTGATTCAATGAAACCACATTTCCCCTTCAGTTTGCTGGCTGCTGTTTTCAGGGAATCATTGTAAGAGAAAAGAGAGTTTAAAAAAAAAAAAAAAGCATCGAGATGGAAAGATGGAAAGGGGTGAAGCCAGGAGATGATACTGCAGTTTATGCTACTGAAGATAAGGTTTTCTCCTTCTCTGAGCACGACAGTCTGTTCAGGTTAACCAACTGCAGTGTTAGAATAACTCCAGCCGACTTGTCACAGAGTACAAAAGTCATCAGCAACTGAATGTTCTTTTCTGCACCGCAATTAAGACGAATCAATACGACGTGCCACAAATGGTATTTTACTCTCAATAAGAACTCGGGCTGAGTTTATTCAGAATATTTTAGCGCTTCCCCAGGGGATTTTGGTCCGACGCAGATGGCAAATAAAGTACTCAGCCTAGGGCTAGAGCACATTATGCTAATTCTAATGTCAGATGTACTTTAATATACAGCTCTATTTAATCACCCCATTATTTCACATTTCCATATGAAAAACCTGCGGCACTTCTGCAGAGCTTTCACTCTGCGACAATGCCAGCTTCCTTCAACTAGCTCACTGCAAAAGAGAAAAGAAGACTGGTCATTCTCACCAGTCGAAATGTTACAGTTTCAAAGTTTCAGTATTCCTGAATTTAAAGTGGTTCTTCCAGTGCAATTAGCAAATCGCTCAGCTAGAATGCTGATATGTACAAAATGCTAAGGAGGTGTGATTGGGCAAAAAAAATAATAGTAATAGGAGCCCTCCCTTTCTACCTCATCTGCTCATGCAGAAAGATATAGGCAGGCACATATCTCAAATCCACTTGCAGAATAGTAATAATAAAAATAATGAAAATATTTTCATAGTGCAGTTCAACCAGTATGCTCAACACTTGTCACCAAAACACTGCTATTCCTGGATGCATGGCTTCCGTTACTCAGAACAGACATGGCTGGCACAGCTGCCAACCTACAGATGTCTCTGAATAAAACCTTCCTTGTGTATCAATAATTTTTGCCTGCAGTAAACTACACCTCTAAATTAGGTTTAAAAGCCACACACCTTCAGCATCAGGCCACCATCAAAATTGTCTGCTGTTTTACCTCGATGCCTCATTTCTGATGACCACAAAATCTGAAGCTATAGACTTGAAGGTAAAATTTTTCAAAAGTTGATTTATATTGAAAGGAAAAAGGAAAAAAACTTTTCTGAGCAGCTATTTTTCAAGCTGTTTTCCAAGCTTTTGATGCACAGACAAGAAAAGCAGAAGCAGTCCTTGTAGCACCTCTTCAGCATCCAAGTTTTCCTTTCAGAACAATTCTGTGAAGGACCCTTAATTCAGCATTCGGGTACAGTCACCAGTGAAGTAAGTTTCATGGTCTCAACAAAATCTTCCCCCAGTTTGGCATAATTAGGGCTCCATGACAACTAGTACCACACATCAGGGGGAGCCAGGTCAGGACTGGATTATACCGAGCTGCTAATAGAGAAATGTACGAAGCTTAAGTCAATCTTTTTTTTTTTTTTTTTTTTTTTTAATCATTGCGTTAAAGCTGCAACATATTTCACCAAAAAAAAAAATCTATTTAGAACAAGACCTACTTTTTCCTCCTCCAACCACCCAATCTGCATCCTTTAAAAATTGTTCAGCAATGCATGCAGCAGTCAGCACCTGGGGCCAGATCTCACCTGGTTTCACTGTTATGCATCAAAATTTAAAGATACACAACTGAGCTGCTGTGCCCTGACATGGCATATGCCACAACTTCCATGTCCTAATTCGAACACAGCAGATGATATGTCTCATATTCAAGGCAGAAATGCTTACATTTTCAAGCTTTTGTTTGGTTTGGGGGGTTTCATTTGGTTGGGTTTTATTTTTGTTTTGTTTGCTTGTTTTTTACATGTGTGTGTGTGTGTATGTGTTGTACATATGAATACATACCTGATTTGGTTTCTGTAACACTGGCTATGAATACAGTAGTATGCACAAAGGAAAAAGGGGGCCGAATCAAAGGGCAGGGGTCTGTCCTTCCCCAGTTACTTAAGTAGACTTTCAAAAATAGAATCTTATCTTTTGAGAAGCACATACAACAGTTTCACCCTATGGGAAGTTTTGCCTGAATGGTAAATAAAGTACAAGTTAATTTAGTAAATTGAGTCAACTTTAAGAATTCTTTTGAAGGAAAGAATAGCTCGCCCAGAAAATGATTAGTTAAATTAAAAAGAAGAGGAAACGAATGTTTAATATTCCAATATAAACCCCACCAAAAGTCAATATGAATCTTTCCACTGGCTTCAATGGGCTCTGAACGTGGGTCTTCTTCCACAGTGGGATTTGTTAGTCTCAAGACACTGCCTTCAGTGTAGGGATAAACGTGGTTTATGATGGTGTAGTTAAAAGAAGAGAACAGAGTTCACAGCAGCTATAAGCCTAAAGAACTCAGCTGTTAATATTTTAGAGGAACAAATGGAGACATATCTAGTAAAGTATTTTTTGTATCTTAGTTAAAAGAAAAACGGTTGATATAGGAGAAATACATAAACTGAAATTAATCCTTGATAATTCTGTTGCTTTTTCTTATGCTGATATATTGTTTTTGGAAGTAAAAAACAGATAATAATACTAATTTTCTATAGATCTATTCTATTTCTTTAACCCACTTTAGAAAAATGGACTGCATTCTTAAACTCCATTATTAAGATTTTTTTTTAATTGTAGCTGAGACTATAAAAAAATATTTTAAATAAAATATTTATTCTTGGTAATACATAATTTTGTGGAACTCCATTCAATTTCCATCATTATGGAAAATTTTTGAATGCCAGAATGTCTGCAGACACATCTTACACTAAAGGGCTCTTACAGGACTCAAAAGTCCTGTAAAGGAGCCCAAACTGAGTGAACAAAGAAGCAAAATGAGCAGAAGC
>WBNM01016524.1:0-70727 GCA_013399055.1 Ramphastos sulfuratus | reverse complement strand
GGGCGGGTGGGTAAGTGAGGGAGGGAGGGACAAGAGGAGGAAGGTATAAAATACTTCAGATTAAAAATAAAACTCATCAGTTACAGAAGTAGAGATCTTGGGGGGGTGTTCTAGATTAAGCAGTTGAATTGCAATCTATGAAGTTGCAAAAGATGAACCTCCAGTTATACTTCCTGAAGTGCAAAGATAAAAATATCATTTTTGCTCCTTAAATATGTGGTGTTCTATGTCACTATAACACTGCAAAAAATAATGCCAGCGCTGGCTTAAAATAAGATCCTAAAAACTTCCTGTTTTATTTCTATACAATCCAGACTGATCACCTAAGAGAAGTATAATTAAACAATGCTAAGCATCCCAATCCCTTTGAGAATGTGCTGCTGAAAAATATTTTTAGAACAATCACTGTAGTAATTCTTCTTAGTTGTAGAAACACTCCAAATCAGAAAGTCAATTTTTCCTCTATTTGCAGAAGTGTGCTGGTTTTCACTGGAAAGGCGCCTGTGTTTTGTTTGGCTGCTGTTCATATACTGCCTTGGCAGGATTTCCTTGGATTGCTTACAGTGAACATTGCTCTCGCATACAGTAGCACTCCCATTTTAACCGTCCCAGCCACACGTTTTCTAATAACACACAGAGAGCCGCAAAATCCCTATAAGCACAGCTCTTTAAAGCAGCAACAGAAGGGGGTAGGGGCGGAGGACCGGAGAGGGGGAGAGGCTCTGCCTGTTCAAAATCCAGCGCTGCAAACAGAGGGGGATAGTCCTTTTAAAAACAACCAACGTGAATTGTGTTTAAGGAGCAGCTTTCCAGGAAAATAAAAAGAAAAAAAAAAAAAAGACAAACCAAATCTCCCAGAAAAGAGCCTGATTCAGTTGATTCACTGAATCTGATCTGCACTAGCTGAGCTCTGAGCGTCACTGAATTGGGTTCTAACTACTGTTTATTTTCTCTTTTTTTCTTTTATTTTTCCTGCTCTTCTTAGGAGCGTGCACATAACTTAATAATTACTGGCATTGCCTTGCATGTTCGAGACCTTGCACCTGAGGCTATGGTCCTCGTGCATCCAAATTTTCCACCTCATCAGGGGGAGACTGGGGTACATGGGGAACACAGAGCTCCACTGTGGGAATCAAACAGGCAGGCAAGATGAAAGAGGGGGACATCTATCTCGCTGAAACAGTCACGGGAAACAAATGCAGCATTTCTACCTACGGCTGAGAGAGAGAAAGCCAATAACAAAACCGTTATTCAGCTCCGTGCCCTTTACAAATAGGACTGACTTGTTAGTGGACAGCTGCGACTCAGCCCCCCTCCACGCCATTCCAACTTGCTGCCTTTGCCACCCTGCTCTTGGAGATCGACAGCAATTTGCATCTCCATGCATCTCATTTCTCGTTAAGTAAGTTGATTAATTTGGGCGAGGGAAGTTGTCATTCAAAAAACCAGAAATCTCCACTGGCATTATTTCTGCCTTTCAAAATTCACCGACCTGCCCCCATACCGGTCCAGCCCCCACTTCACACCTCTTTCTCCCTGTCCCTTTCTCCCGGCTTCCCATTCCCTCCCTCCCTCCCTCTCCCTCTTTCTCCTTGTTGTTTACAAAGGTTTCATTATGTTTTCAACTAATCAGAAAGGCCCACTAATACACAATTAACATGTGACTATAAAAAAATAGCTTCCAGAAGAAGGAAAAGTAATTAAGTAGAGAATGCTTTTCAGTAAGTGCTCGCTTTAACCCATCGTCAGAGAACAGAGTCTAGGTTAGTCCACAATGGATGGAACAGATGCCAAGGGCGATATGTTAAAAGCAAACAAAAAAGGACATTGTTTTCTTTGGGAATAATAATTATCAACGCCACAAAAACGAACATCAGGCTACAGTTGTTTTTATCTGACCTTCTCCTCTTTCCTCCACTTTTCTAAAGTGCCTTTTCCATGTGCTTTGTTAAAATAAATACAAAAATAAAAGTAGCATTTATTTCATCTTTGCTTCCAAGGTGACTGAAAAACAACTGTCCTGAATTTGGCTGAGATAGAGTTAATTTTCTTCCTAGTTGCTGGCTTCTAGTGCTGTGCTTTGGTTTTAGGATAATAATAACGTTAATAATACAGGGATGTTTTAGTTGTTGCTGAACAGTGTTTACATTAAGTCAAGGACTTAGCTTAGCTTCTCTTGCTGCCCTGCCAGTGAGGAGGCTGGGGGTGCACAAGGAGCTGTTAGGGGACGCAGCCAGGACAGATGACCTGAACTGGTCAGAGAGGTGTTCCATAATATATGTCAGGCTCAGCACATAAATTAGGGAGAAAGCTGGTCAGGGGCCGCTGCTTGGGAAGAGGCAGGACATTGAGTGGTGCTGAGCAATAGTTGTTCATTTGCATAATTTGTTTTTCTTGAGTTTTACTTGCTCCTGGTTTTGATATTTTCATTTTAATCAGAATTATTTTTATTATCATTTTGTTTTGTTTTGTTTCAATTATTAAACTGTTCTTATCTCAACCCACAAGTTTTCCTACTTTTACCCTTCAAGTTCTCTCCCCAGTCCCAGTGGAGGTGAGTGCACAAGCAGCTCTGTGATGCTTAGCAGCCAGCTGGGGTTAAAACACAACATCAGGTAATTAGCATCACCATCAAAATGGCACAACACTTTATGTAGTTTAAAATATTTTACTTTAAAATATTTTAGGTCTGAACTTACACATAAGCTGTGTTTCCAGAAAAGTCAATAGGGAATTCTCCCCAAATAATGACAAGGGATGTTGAACCCTCTGCAATTGTGTTGTGTGCATATAGTAAACACAGGAGAGCATTTTAAAGGTTGTAGCATTTGCAGCGCTTCAATTATTAATTTTGGATCTACCTACTAAAACTCTCTTCATCCTGAGAGTTGACACATGGGTTGGCAGCCTGAGGACTCCAGCATATACATGGCACAGACCCTATATATATGGGGGTGCATGAATTAAAATATTATCTAAAGAAACTGATCTTTTTTCCCCCTTTCTTCTTTTTTTTTTTTTTTTTTTTAATCCAAGGATTGTCAAAATATGTCCAAATGTTGCCTGTGTTCTTGATACATTCAGCTAACCTCTAACAGCAAAAGTGATTCCCTTTGGAAAAGTATATATTCCTCTAGATGTCTATCCTTGAAGTGGAACATTTGGGATATTTTTTATTTCTATTCCCCTCCCTCAAATGAATTTTAAAACAAACAGACACTCGGTTGTGTACTTTGCAAATGAAATTCTGCAAGGAGCTCAGTGTTTTCAGCAAGACACTAAGCACCATTTTGGTCCCATTGAAATCAAGGGGGAGCTGATGGCTGTTGGGAGGAACAGGTCCTCCAGAGCCACAAAGGGCCACATGCAATAACAGCTTCTTTTCCTTACATCCCCCCCTTCCAATGAATTTATATTCCAAACTATGTATCGCATAGAGAGTATTTTTTACTATCCAAAATCCCATTAGTTTCATTGGCACTTTAGGTAATAAGATTTGCATGGTAAAAATTCCATTTCTATTAGATTGGGTCCATAGGACTCACCAGCCTGATATGATTGTCAGAGGAAAGGGAGGATGTGTGGGTTTGTTACAATATGAGGATTTGTCCACACAGAATTTGGCACCAGTTTAATCAAAAGGACTCACTTTAACCAGCGCAAACCCCACTGTAGCCTCTATTTCTGTCAGCTTAAAACTGGCTATATCAGGAAATTACTCACTGTAAATTTATATAGGTATGCAAAAGCAGGTCAACTAAACTGAGGTGGTAAACAGTTAAAACAATCTCTACCCTGAAGTATTTTGGGTTTTTGTCTGAAAGCCTCCCTTTGTTAAACTAGTGGAAGTAAGGGGTTCAGGACAGATCCAAGTGCTGCATTGACCTCACAAATTAAGGCTCTAATAGCATCCTGAGCTGGAACCTCAAGGTCTCTTTCAGGATAGAGTGAAATCGATGAGATCCTATCAGCCAGACACAGGCTGGACCTCATTTCCAACCATGGCCACCATGGGAAAGAACATGTGAATCAAGGTAGAAAAGAATTCACAACTAGACCTTACCCAGACTTCCCAACTCCTAGCAATCAATGATTTAGTGTCTTTTGGTACCAGGGCTTGATCCAGACCAAATTAGTGTTATTAACTACACACCTAATCTTCCTGATTTTGCCTAGTCCTTTTCTGAACACATTTGTTATTTTCAACCCTTGCAACTCCTGCGGCAACAAGTTCCACACCTCTGTTTGTATGAGTGAAAAGCAGCATCAGCTTCAGGTCTGCTGCCTGACTTGCAGAGTATTTAACAGGGATGCTTGCACTGCCATGGCAGCAGACCATCACAAAATATTCCCCAGCAATACAGACAGCAAAATCACACTCCCCTTTTACACAGTCCTTACTTTAGCCAAGTCCTTACTGGTTCTGCAGCAGACTGACTTCAAACTAACAGCAGATGGAAAACTTCAGGATTCGGCACAAGTCAGGTATGGCAGTTCCTTCCCAAACCATCCTTCCTTTAGTTTGTTTGCTCTTGATTTCTATTCAACTGAATAGGTTCTTGTTCTAGTCCTATTCTGGGTTTAACATCTAATCTAGGTTTAAATGCCTCCAACAAAGAGACATATTCACCAAATGTTAGGAAATGGGTATGTAAGTATTTTGCTGGAACTTGGCATTTTTCCACCTCTTAAGAACACTCCACAACCTGAAAATCAGTCGCGGTCTGGAATTTTTTCCTAATGCTCATTTCACATGTCATTCAGTTTACCTATTATTCATGGCCGTAGCTCTCATTCTGAAAACACACCTGGTGGTAGCATCATCAGATACTAAAGTTTCATTGGCTTCCTGGACTTTGTAACCTCACTTCAGACCTTCTGGAAATGGAGCCTGGAAGGGGTGTCACACTACTGAATCACCCCAGTGTTCCTTGTTACTTTAATCATATTCCCTCTATCTGCTGCTTATTTAACTTGCTTATATATTTTCAGTTCTTCTCCTATGATTTTACAACTCTTTTAGCAATCTGCACAGTCTTGGGTCGTAGTTCTGTGGAAAAACAGTTTTCCATTTATCCTTGCTGTCTCCGAGAGCACCTTGGGATGGTGAAACAGAGGGCTGAATTTGGTCCATAGGTATAACACAGCTGATTGAAGTATACAAATTGAGAAATGAGGGTACTTTCCATAGCTCAGAACCATTGTCCCTAGATCAAGAGCCTTCCTTCGTCTACAAGCCCTGAGCTGGGTGACAGAGGGATTAAGTGACAACCTTCGGACTGGACTATTTCACCTTTATTAATCTCAGGCAGGTTCTTAACTCTACAAAGAAGTGATTTTTCTAACCAAAACATGATGGAACACATTTCTGAAAAAATGCTATAGAGAGACACAGGATGCAAAGCAGCAAGAAAGACCCTGGACATGCAGACAGCAATCGGACTGACTTACAGACAGAGTTTGGTGGGAGGCTCCAGATAAGCATCCAGAAGTATCTGACACAGACAGATAGTGAGGATGTCAAGGAATTGTTTGGGGGATTCCACTGGAGTATAAGAAGTAATGGGATTTAATTGGGCCAGCAACAGTGTAGGCTGATTATCAGGAAAATGCTTCCTAACTTTGAGGCTGTCAAATCCTTTAGAGAAGCCCCAAGCCAGTGGTGTCTCACACAAGGAGGAGCACTTGAGAGTACATAACAAAAATAATGTCACATCACCAGAGTCAGGGTAGCATTATGTAACAGGCATTTTCTGCTTTTCAAATTCACAAAAATTAATTGTGTTGCTCCAAGTACTCCATTTAGAGACACCAGACAGTGTGAGCTGCATGTACACCCTCTCCAACTTCAACAGCAGCCGAGCTGCATGGGAGCCTTAGTGCACTCTAGAAATGAGTATTACCAGTATCAATCACTGAGTGATCAGGTCAAAACTGTTACTATCTCATCAATCACATGAACTGCATCTCCTTCCCCCTCCTGGGGTCTCTGATTTCTGGGAGGGGTGTTGTGTTTCTGTATTACCTTTACCTTGTATATTTCTGTAAATATTCCTGTATATGGTGTATATATCTGCTTGTACATTGTGCTGAGCTGTAAATATAGCTTCATCTAAACTTCCGGTCAGCTGAGTTTTAGCCTGGGTCATTTTACAAAGTGTGGGGGGGCAGGTAACTCCCTAACCCACATCATTATGAAGTACATACTATCTTTTTAGACCTGTGTTGGATGACCTGTTACTCAGACTAATCGATTCAGTTTTATATTTACAAGAACAAGGTATTTTTATCTATGCTTGGTCATTTGGCTCTATCTGTAAAATGTGTTCTGGGAGGGGGGATGGAAGGGAAACAAGATTGAACACTTGAGTCAATATTTATCCCTTTGTCAAGATGGATGAGGAATGGATAAATCTGGTGTATACACTTTGTCTACTGAACTTGGCAACATGGACTCTGCTCAGCAGACCCATCGAAGTCAACAAATACTCTTCCAATTAACTAACAGTGAATGCTAGGTACCAGATAAACAGACAAGTACTGACTGCTTCAGCAAATTACATGAACTTTCATGATGAGAAAATGAGTAGCCCTATCCATACCTGAGATAAACACTCAAGATCACTGAGGTGTTAGGAGAAATAGTAAAATAATTTTTGAGGCATCCATTTAAAAATGCACTTTGTTCATTTAGGAAGATCCCCTATCTTTAGTGGCTGTCAGTTCTTCCAAGGCCCAATGCATGCACAATTGTTCTCAACTGCACTCTTGTGTTTGAAAAAGTGGAGTAATACATAAACCTTGCCTTCCTCAAGACTAAAGTGGGACACAGGCACGAAAGCTCCCCTAATTCTCTAGCCCTCAAAGCATGAAAAGGGACTTGCATCTTTTTAATCTTCAAATCAAAGATGACTTAAATCAAAGTGGTCACTCCTGCTTCAGCCTACAGGCCTGACCTTCTTCACAGATTCAGAATATTTGTCACATCTGCACAGTGTGAGGTGCTCTGAAAATATAAAATTCTGACTTGCAAAGGCTAGAGCTGTATTTCACACAGCTCCACACTGCCAGTTCTCTCTCCCCTGGGTATACCAACATGTTTGTGTCAGATTTTGGAGCTGCAGGCTGACCAAACACAGGCCAAGCTCCTCTGCAGCTCGGCTACGCACTGTCCCACTCACAGCCACCACCAGCTCTGAAAGAAGGAAAGGTTGTGGCCATGGTATGCACAATGTCAGCAGGGCTGGAAGGCAGCATGGGGGACCATGAGAGGTAACCAGAGGTGCTGCCTGTGACAAAGTCAGTGAGCTCTAGCTAGGGAATCCAAATGGAGCAAAAGTGACATTTGAAAGGTGCCCAGCATGAAGCTTCATTGAAGCTAATAGAGATCTCAAATTCTCCCTTCAACTCTCACCCTGTGATACACACACTCCACTACTATCTCTTCCTCACTAATTATACCTCTTTCCTTTGCCAGTTTCCCATTTGTTTTACCTTATATCATCAAGCTCTCTTCTGATGGCTCCAGTTTAATTTTTCCACTGCAGAATTACCAGTCAGAAACTAAGCAAACCAAACTTTGCCCTAATGTAAATCTTCAAGAGCCTTTAAAAAGAGATAAACGTAGCCCTGCAGACACAGTAGAGTGAGATGAAGTGGCACACAGAGAGATCTGATTTTCATTGCTATAAGCATAAAGACACTGCGGTTACAGGGTAACTATTATATAACCCACACCCCTATAATGGATCAACAGGAGTCAAACTTGTGCACTTAAGTAATAAAAGGTTTACAAATGAGCCTTTTCTATTAATGTAAATAATCTTCTCTGTTTTATTAAGATCCATCCACTGTATGGTGCACTGAAATAACAAGCAATCTTCAATTGCCACCTCACATGTCTGCATTGCATAGTAGAATTCCTCCTGGATAGGTATCTTGAGAGAAGGAGGAAAACAATTAAAACTAGAAGGTAATAAATGATGAACAAGCCTATGAACAGCATGCTGGCCCTCTTCCCAGTCTTCATTCATGCATCAAAAAATCCCATAGCTCTGAGGCTGAGAGGGCAGCTGGGCAGTAGGGATGTCCACAGTAATATAAATGGGAATTAGATATGATCGAATGTGCTCATTGCGTTTTCAACAGCACATGTAATCTTCTCCCCTCTTCCCTCCAGTTCCTCCACCTCTCACCCTGCTACCAGAATAGATGACAAATGATCCTGTAACCAAGCAACTGGGAAATTGAAGAGTTTCAAAGTTCCAGTACATGATGGTTTAGCTATGATCATTTTGGTGATCAGGCTCTAACTGGAGGCACCATCCCTGAGTTAAATACCTTTACTCTCTCCAAATAGTTTTACCCTGGCAAACATTTGCAGTGCAGGGGTTGGCAGAGGTAGAATTTTGTCCTCAGAGTTTAACATCTCTGTCCATTACTTCTGATGCTCCCTGACACACACAATGACCACAGAGGAAATGAAGATGCATCTACATGACAGTCACCTGCATGGCAGAAATGGAGGCAGCCTAGTTAATACTGCATTGGTGATACTTCATTGGTGATATCTCAATGAGATTTCATCCCCAGCTGGTGAGTGCTTACACAGAGTCCATCAGTAGGTACTCTTAGCACAGTTTAATCCACCACCATTTTTCTTTGCATAATGCAGTAACATTATTTACAAGAATTATGTCAGTGAAAATATTTTAAAATATCTAAATCTTTTTCATGGGTATATTCTAACTGCAGCAGCCATTTCCACTGGGGGATGGATTGTGAGATAATTGATTTTGATACCATCATGTGTGCCCTTGCTTTAAAGTCAGGACACATAACTCACATGGAGGTCAATTAACTCATAGTACAGTCCCCAGTGACAGAGTCTATGGCTTTAAAAGATCCTATGCTAGAAAAAACATACCATTATCAGATGCTAGCATTTGTTTCCAAACAAAAATTTAGTGGTAAAATTATTGCCTACCCTCAAATATATGTGGATACATGTGAGTGTACAAAATGTATGTCGATTGTGAAAGGAGTATGTTGATTGTATACCTATTCATACAGGTATGTCTGTAACTCTCACCACTACAGTATCTTCGATGTAGATGTAGAAAAGTGCACAGCAAGGATTTTTAACACTCACATTGCAAAGAGAATGCCTACAATAAGGACATTCATTTCTCCCTATTTGAATAAACAAGCCAAATAAAGTCTTTAAAAGAAACACAGCCTAGAACCTGCTAATTGTTGTTAAACTCTGAGCTTGTATTAAGTCTTATCAAGTCTTTGAGTATCCTGGCAATACTGAGTCAGCATTCACATATCACCCATAACTGTTAACCAGCCACTGCAGATGAAAACTATTCGCACTAAAACGCGACCCTATTAGGCTGACCCAAGATTAAGTTTTCTGGCTAATCACTGAATGGGAGTGTTCAGACATGCATTTGTACATCTTCATTTAGCAACAGGGGCCCAGAAGAATGTAGCAGTATTCTAAAGAGAACTAGTCATAGGTAACTAAATCCCCCACAAAAGACTTGGCAAGCCACTCTGAGATCACACTGCCAAATTCCAAAGGGAGGTGAGTGCTTTCCAATCTCCAGCAAGCGCTCAGGTTAGACTCTTCAGTGAGCTAGAGGTTAAATCAGCAACAGGCAGAAAAAAAATTGGTCAAACATTGGCATCTTTACCAGGCTGGGATTCTAAACTTGCAATAAAAGGTAGCTTGCAGGTAAGGGGATATGGCAGAAAAATCAGTTAACTGGAAAATATTACACTCCCTTTTTTCAACCTAGCTCCTTGGTACCCCTCCATAAGCACACTCTTCCAGCCTCAGTTTTTAAGTTATGTCCAATTTCTGACCCCAGGTGAATGCTGGAAGTATTCACACCTTATTACCACTTGTAACTGCATTTGTTTTTTACCACCTTAAACTCACAGAATATGGCCTCAGCCATTTGAATACCGAGCCTCAAGTCTGTGTCAGTCCCAGTAAGAGATTTGCCAGAGGGACTGAGATATGCCTCAAAATTAGATCAGTGAAAAAAAATTAGAAGAACTATCTTGGGAGCATGCTTCATTGGGACACTTTAAAGCTAAATGAGACCTATGTTCCTTTTGAAAGTCAAAATGAAAATCAAAGAGCTTCAAGGAAGAAAACAAAACACTGTGGGAAATTAAGAGGTTAGTGCAGCTGGAGTTTTTCATCACTGTTCAGTGTAGGTTTATTGGCCACTTTTAAGTAGAGAAAAGAATGCCTAGCAAAGATCATCTCCAGCATGCAGAGCTTTGAACCTGGAACTATTAGCATCTTATTCACGGTGAAGAATTACTATCAATAAACTGACCCTCTTCATCCATGTTAGGTTACTGTGGCAATAAATAGTATGGATATGCTGGAGGAATTTGGGGAGTAACTCTCCTCACTGCACTGCTCTCGCTGAACCTACATCTCACTCTACTGGGCAATAATTAATAGAAGAGAAAAGATTTGGGAAGGGGAAAAAAAAAAAAAAAAGAAAAACCCCTCCAGATCTTGTGAACTATGAAAGTGCAGAAGGCCAGGTCCCTGTAGAGTCTGCCTGGTTTAATAACACTAGTAAGAAAACAAGAGTGGTAAAAAGAACGATCAGAGTGTTCAAGAGCAGCGATCAGAGTATCAATCACGGTGCAACTGCCAAAACACTGCCTGTTCTCCTCCTTGCCGAGACACTAACTCTGAACAATTTGCTGCAGCAAAGGAGCAGATTTAATGAAACAACATGGCTGGAAGGGTTGCAGTGGCAGGATGCCTGGCAGACTGTTGATACATGGCATGCAGAGTAACATGTGGGCTGCCATCTCCTTGCAGAGTGCTGATCCCCTTCCCTGCTTTCCATCAAGACTGGGGTCCCAGAGCAGCCACAATCTACCAACTCCTTCTCTCCCTCCACCCTTTCATTGGAGTAAACCCCAGGAAGGCAGCTTATGCACTCTAGAGCTACGCTGGCACTGGAAATGCCGGTATGAGCTGAAGCAGGAGGGGAACAGATGATGTGCTACTGTTCCCACAATGGTTCTGGGAGATACTTTACTCTTGCCTAAAAAAAAAAAAACATTTAGAAGCCTCCACAGCTGATGACTTATTTTCTCAAAACAGTTCACTGATAATCAGGAAGACCTGTTCTGAAACAACCTGCCCCTTGGCGGGAGCCAGGGTGAAAGGACCTGAGTCCAAAGCACCCAGCAAAAGTCACCAGATAATTCTAATACCTCAGGTTTTTGTCCTAAAATGTGTCCTCCTAAGTTTTAACACAGGTAGCCAGCATGTCTCGTGTTTACCATTATGACTCTTGCTTGACTTACAAACTGCTCAGGTTCCCTGAGCCTTCCTCGCAGCCCTGCACACTGCATGTGGATTACTGTGGGCCCATCAATTCAGCGTGACACAAATTCTCATAACAGAGTGATGTTTTGCACCAGGCTATTGTCCACAAACCATTATTTGTTGAAAAACAAACAAAAAGAGAACACTGGAGATACTTTTACACGATACTTTTCCGGTTCCTGAAAATGTGAGATAATGAATAAAAATGTTCATTACAGAATTATTCACTTTTCTCCATGATTCACATCCCAGTAATTACCATGACCAGCCTAATAAAAACTGCTACAAAACGAAGGTCAACTAGCAGTTAGAAGTGTTCATTTTCATTTCAATGTATTCATCTCTGGCTCCTAATGGCCTCATTTTCTCCTATGCTCTTTAATAAATACCACTGAATTACAGGTTAAATAGCTAAATTAAATTATTGCAATTACAGCATGCGGAGCACTGAAACTGGTTTACCTTTCCCAGTTCAATTAGAGGGGAAGTTTCAACAGCCTGAGACTCCTGATTGCTGTCAATATTCTGAATCACTAGGAACAGGCACTAAAGGCCAGGTTATTTGGTTACAGATTGGATAATTTCTACACCCCTCTTCCCTCCAGTATAAAGAAGAATGAATTGAGTGCTCTCAGCTAAAACAAAATGAGGCAAAGTATTTTGGAGGAAAGCAACCGCAACACGTAATTCATTCTGACTGAAGAGAAGAAAGCCTTGAAGTGGCTCAGGCTGAGGAAGAGTATAGGAAACGACAATCTTCTCTAAAGCAGAGGCAAATACACTTTAATAAATATGAATGCTTAACCTGCCATCGGCCCACAATTATTTTACATGTACAAATTAAAGATGTTCTTCATTATTTAAATATATTCCAGCATTTGTTGATGTTGCCCCTTCCACAGGCTTAATTATTTAACATCTCTTTTATAAGAATGAATATCTTAGTAATAAGGGCTGTTGGAAGACAGATTTAAAAAAAAAAAAAAAAAAAAATTCTTTCCAAAAGATGCCAGAGCTTGCAGTGATATTTGTTGTGGAAGAGCTCCCCCTTACTTCTTCACTCTCATGTTTGCAAAAAACACCAAAAAAAGATATCAAGGATGGGAGATTCTCTCCTGTAATGATAGCAGGACATGAAACACAGGCACACTCAAATATAGTTAGAATGAGAGAGTGAAATATTTTGACTGCTCAGTGCTATTGCTATTTCTAGAGTCAAGGGGAAAGAGAATCTGTGTTCCACCAAAATCCACATGTTTAAAGCCACATATTCTGTACTGCACCTAAACGGAGAAATGACACTGTCACTGTGAGAAAAGTGAGGTGGACCATGCAGCTAAACCACTCACAGGCTTGGATTCTTTCTTCTTAGGACACCTATGGGAAGCAGTAAGAAATGGAGTTACTTTGTGCCAAGCTGAGAAGCCACATTAAAATGTCTCTACAGCCAAAGTAAAAATATATATACTCATTAAGGTAATTGGCAGCATACACAAAATCCAGTTCTTTTATTATCTCATCTTTAATATGTTTTGCCACTACAAGCATTTAATTTCCAGTAATCAGCTGGGTATAGGCAAAAACATAGCATATCCAACATACTAAAATGGAATTGTTATTGATATTAATGTTAAAGAAAGGGACATTGATAGGGACACAACTGTGAATTAAAAATTCCACTAAGTCCTTGCACATGCCACATCAAAGCTGTAGAACATAAATATCTTTTTTTTCCTCCTGGATTTTATGTTGGGTTTTGTTTGGTTTTTTGCACTTGGATCCTGCTGTTAATAGCCTTAATAAGCCACAACGTTGCATTGGTGTTCGTTCTCAATAGCTTAAGCAGAACTGTATCCCTATTGTATTTTCTGCAAATTATAATCCACAGTTCTGAATTTGGATGGAGAGACAATTTCCACATGTGAATTACCAAGAGAAGATCAAATCCGCAGTGAGGTAACCTACAGTGTGGGACAGATCCTGAATGCACTTCATAAAAATACGAGAGATAATTAGTGACAGCACCTAGAGTCCCAAAGGAGAGGAAAGGACTATATAGCATTTTAGATGACTCAGCAGAGAAAGTCAGAAACACAATTAGAGAGAAACTATTACTGGGATCACTATGAAGCCCTAAGAGTCCTAAAGGGCTCAGTGCATGTATGAGTAGAGGAAGAGGATGAGGAATTCTGAAGGTATGAATTTCTCAGACTCATCCCTCTAAGCAAACTTGAAAGGTTTGATTCTCCACCCACCCTTCCTCAACCTGAGAGCAGGGTTCAGTTCACATATAACCTTGTGAACTGAACCCTGCAGGGCTCGAACAGTTCTAGCCAAAACCATAGCAATGGAAATGAAGTGAGTGTTTTGTGATAGCTGACAAATTAGGTTACATCTCTCCAACTGTGAGGTTCATCCAATCTACAAGGTATGTTTCCCCTGCACTAAGAGGGCATCCGTAACACCCCAGGGCTGAGTGACCCATGTCTGGACTTTCAGATCCTATTTGGAATTTAGCTGGGATATGCAGGACATGGAAGAGACAACTGAAAGGCTTTTCTTATGTCTATCACATTAAAAAACTCTTGCAGGATAACTGTACCAGCCAAGCAATGTAGCCAATGTATAAAACCTATTCCTTCCCACAGGAACACCAGAGATCCTGTTTTAGAGATTCAACTCATGCATTTAAAGTTAAAACGAGTTTGAAGACCATGAACTAAAGCTGCTCAGAACACTTTTACCAAAGGTTCTGATAAGTAAGAAGACCTGTGTTAAGAACTGAGTTACAGTGAAGTTTAATCAGAAAGACTGTGAGAGAGACAGTTGCCTAATGGTCAGGAACCTGCCCTAGTAGTCATGAGACCCATATTCAACTCCTTTTGTCAGACTGCAAATGATCTGATGAAAGACACAGAAACAACATAGATACTGACCCAGAAGTCATCAGGTTTGAATCAAAATATCATGATCTTGCCCAGAAAACTGAAAACAAAATTTCTTTTCTCAGAAATCTTTAAGTTTGGAATTTGCTACAGTAGGAAGAAAAACAGTTTGAAACTTTAATACTCAATGCAAAGTGAAAATTATTATTATCAATTATTTGGATGCAAATCCTTACAAGAAACCTGCTAGAAGTCACCATCAAGTTTCTACTGGATTGCACAGACCACAATTTCACACCTAGATCACGTGGGTTGTTTTTTCAGAACATCAGTGCTAGCACTTGAAAAAGTGAAGGAAGTTGATTTTTTTTCTGGGCAATTTCAAGCTTTTATTTCACTATGAAATTTAGCTTTCCTCAGCTAGAAGCCAAGAAGGAAGGAATAGTAGTGCATTAGTAACAGACAACAAAAGGAAATATGAAATGTACTTCTATAATTCATCGAATTACAGAAACCAGTCAACACTCAGACAACTTGGAAACATGAACCAACATCAACTTTTTTACTCTTTTTGTTTTACTCTGTGAAGCATAGTTTGTACCTTCTAGGGGGAAACCTTTATTATGCTCCCTAGGGAAGAAACACCAGCTTGCTAAAGTCACTCATTCTCTTATGGATGAATTGCCACTCCCTTCTTTAAGGTGAAGAGAAAGGGCAATATCACCATAATGCACTATCAAGATCTCAACAATTTCAAGAGACTCCAAACCAGCCTCTGAGGGCTGGTGGCAAGCTGTATTGCCTGAAGGAGGGTAGAGATAAAGTCTAGAAACCTCTCCAGGGCTGACAACTGCATCACTGCAGTCAGATGCAATTATGTGCTGGAGCAGCCTGCAGGAAAGGGGATTGATAGTGACCAAGAGAGTGGAAAGGCCTGGGAGAAAGCAGACCAAACATTAGTAATGCTAAGTCAATGCCTAGATTGCTAAATCTATGTGTTACACAAAGGACCTCCTTTGGCAGCCACTACCCAAGATGACTAACATTTGCTCATGCTGACTTCAACAAAAATTAAGTGCCTGAGAAACTACCACCTAGGGTGAGGAAGGGAATGTCTACATGGCATCTGGCAACCTGACAGAGGCTCACCCTGCCTGCACTCCAACCTGGTCAAATGCAAGCCAGCACCAATATAAAGGACATGTAACTGTGGTTAGTACAACCCCAAACCCAAACTAACAAACCCTGCAAAGAGACGAGTCTGAGGCTCAACATTCTCACTCATGCAGCTGTATGGCTTCCGGTGCAGGGTTGGCTTGTGTCCAGTTGGCTTGAAGCATGGGCAGAACAAGCTCATGTGTACTTGCAAAACACCATGCACACCTACCTCCTCACAGCTCTCAATTTCACCCAAGAGGCCGAAGAAATGAAGAAATCCCACACAAAACAGTGATTCTGGATTCTTGGCTTCTTTAAAACCCAGGGATTCACATTGTAGAGCCAACCCTAGTTTGCTTTCCTAGCAGGCTCCAAATATCAAGTACTTAATCTCAACAAAAATAGGTTACAGTTAAATCTTCTTTTTTTTCAGTTTATTTATTTTTGTGTGATCTCAATTACAGTAAAACTTGAAAGACAAGTAGATCCTATTATTCGATCAGATGTGCTCCAGTACCTCAATACATAAATTTCAGCCTTTCTAAGCAGGAATTTTAGACATGCTTTTGTCATGCGTTTCAATTCTGCAAGATAACTTGATAACTGCTGACCTGGATTATGAACCCAATCCAAACTCCAAGAAAATCACTTTCAACCGTACATTCATTTTATGCCTGTTGTTCATGTTGCAACATGACCAGACCAGACTTCTAGAGGCCAAGAACTTACTAACCAAGTCTGTACCCAAGCCCTTTTTATTTCCTGCCTGTAAAATGGTCATACTCACCTGTGAGGGCAGATTAAGAGAAACCACAAAGATGAACTGTGCTACACAATCTCAGGCAAGTTGAAGCATTTTTAAGGATTATTGCTCCGTTTCTGAACTACAAAAAAACTATACTTCAGAGAGCAGAGGAATCAAGAAACACTACACAGCTTAAATTCTTAGGAATCTACATGTCAACATTATGGCCACTACTCATTAGGAACAAAACTGAACACTGTACCCTAGAACTTTCCAATCAAACCAGATTGCTACACCCACTGCCAAAAATGATGACTAATGAAATGACTAAGAGGGATGGGTAACTGAAAAGCAGAGGCTGCAGAGCATCACTATGCTCTGAAGTATTAATTCTGTCAGGGAGGCTGGCACCATTTGAGTATTTTATAGCCTTTTCTCTTTGTGAACACAACGCCAATCCAGTCTGGTCATTTTATTACATAAGAAAGGGGAATTCCTTCCTGCAGTAGGAACCTCATCACTTCAAAGGAAAAAGTAGAGTCACCCAGAGGAACAAAAAAATGTTAAAACAAGTCTATGTACTAGAGCTAAAGTGGGCCTCAGAAAGGCAGCAAATGACAAATGAACTGGAATCTTCTCTCGCTATTTATAGTAGACAGACACGAAAGGACAGAAGTGAGACAAAAGCATGACAACAGCAAACATGAGTGGAGCACGCCAAACTTTCTCTTACCACTCTTGTCAAAAATGCTCTGTTGTCTTCTGAAATTCAATTAATGGCAGTTAGGGAAAAGGAAGTGTGATCTAATGCTCACTGAATCAACAGCAATTGACTTTTCTGATAACTCCCATGGACTTCATCTATGTCCTGCCCTGAAAGAGTACATTCGTTCCCTTGCTATTTGGTGATATTTCTTCCAAATGTGGATCTCCAAAACAGCTGAATTTCCTTGACCATACAAGTCTATTCAAAATAATCCTGTTAAGGTTCTTCTACTGTTTCATCAACATACCTGGTTGTCTGAGATTACATCCCCACTACAAGAGACACGTTAAAGAGAAAGGGAATTGTCCGGGTTCACAGAGGAACCGCATAATGGCAGCAGCAGCCAGAAACACAAGTTTCCACTGGCTTTCCTATCTGGCATTTGAGCTGCAGATTATCCTTGCTGGAATGACTCTTATTTTATTGTTTATTGTTTACTCACTAATCAATTAGAAGTGCTCTGGGCTCCTTGAGATGAAAAGTTCTAGCTAAGTACATATTGTTGTTGTTGCTATCATTAAGATTATTCACAAACAGAAGTGTCAACGTAGATACAGAACAAGTTCTGCTGAAGCTCATATCTATCTTCCAGGCACCTGTCCATGTTGTTATATAGTATTAAACCATGTACCCAGTCAGTGCTGTGTTTAAGTGGCCTGCCAGCTCCAGCTAATCACCAAGTTATTTACTTCCAGTTTATTAGGCCGAAACTGCCACTAGCTGTTGGCAGCCTCTAATATTTACACCTTACTTTCCTGGGGTCTCTTCAAGCACTGCTGTAATAAAAAAAGCCATTTCTTCCAAGTTTAGATGGAAGAATTAACACACAGAGCACCACACAAGGCCAAGCCAAATTCTGATCTCAGTTACAAATGTGCAACCCCATTGATTTCCAATGGCTTAATTTCCACCACTCTTCAGCTGCTGTACCTGAAAGCACAATTTGATCCACCATTTTCACAGAGAGGAGTAACAGCAGTACCTCTTACACACTTGTAAGTATTTTAAACACAGTGTAGTTGTACAATTATCAATCACAATCAATGGCCCTCAGTCTGATTTCCATCACATACAATAAAACTCAGAATCAATTCCACAAACATTTGCCTAAATTATTCTTATTCACTTTATACTTCTGTAGGTTTTTATCATTTTAGTATTTGAGAACCTCAGAACTTTCACATCTTTATCCACCTAACACTCCCATCAGAGAGTGAAGAATTAGAATTCCTTATTAAATCAGTGGGAGACTTCCCATGGAGAAATTAAGGGACTTTTCCAAGATCACAGGGAATATTCAACAAAGGCTTGGAGTTAGATTTCTCAAACTATGGCAAACAGGACAAACAATACAAGAATTTCCTTCTCTTACCAATACTTTTCACTGGATAGCAATAAAAGCATACATCATATTTTCAAATCCACTCAATATTTTTCAACCAGGATTTTCTCTTTTTTTTTAGCCAGGTATAGGTTCCTTTCATTTATAGCCTTGGGAATCCCTGGACAGGAATGCTTTATTTTTTCCCACCTGGAAAGAGATCCTGCTGTTGGAATCCTAAAGCTGCCTTTTCTAAGGAACACTCCCAGTATGGTGTTCTTTCATTTTAGACGTGATTAAAATTTAGAGCCATGCCCTCAGTTGTGTAAGGCCAACAGAGTACCTGTTCATACAAAGCAAACATGAGATTCCTGATGCTGAGTCTCTGATGTGCATTGAGCTCTGTGCTCCACGTGAAGTTCCCAACTCCTTTGCACCTTCCAGCTGCCAACACAAGGGAGTTCCACAATTTGCTCAGGGCCAGGCACGCCTTTATTCATAGGAAAACCTGCTAAGAAGCAGCCAGAGCAAACCAATACTGACTCATAGCACATGTGCACTTGCTCAAGTGACCACTTCCAGAAACAATAAAATACTTCAGACAAGCCCTGTCCTGCAAAAATTACACATTCACAGCTCATTTGTCAGGCCGAGTTCACTGCAATAAGGAAAGCCACCATTTTACAAAGGATAGCTTTCTTTACACATTTTCTTAAGGATGTTTTCCCCTACCCCATGTAGGAACAAACTGTCAGGAAACTTCACTGCACTGTAAGACTGCTGGCGGCACTGTAAGCTGTGCCTGGTCTCTTCAGTTCCAGCTCCCCTCTCCTCCTTTCTCATGCATTATAGACTGACCAGTAATGAGTATCATCAGCTTAATCTAGGGTCTGTACCAGTTACGTTTCCTCATTGTAAAAAAGAAAGCCAAGAAGAGAGGGAAAAAGAAAGAGAAGTAAGACAGTAAAACAGGCTTTGTTTTTTAATAACTTGAAAATATGATCTGATTAGGGACAGAGCTACCATTTACTTTATTTTGGTCCACTTACAGATTTCCAGATGCTTTATGAAGTATATCAGTTGGGAACTGTTGACATTATAGCACAATCAGGTAGATAGAGGTCAGAAAAAGAAAATCATCAGAAGCAATCTAAAAGGCCAAGTTTCAAGCCAGTAAAGTGTAGTTGCTTTAATTGGAAAAGTCATGCTGCTCAGTTCAGTATCATCTATGAAACAAAACCCAAGGATTTTAAGAAATAATTAAATTTTAAATAATGATGTTATAGTTACATCCCAAATGGAAAAGCCAGCTACATGTAAAAACAGTCTCTCCTCTGTTCTCACCTGCCTGCTGTACATAGAGTATATCTATTCATGTACCAGAGGAATGGAAGGTTCCACTGGAAGTACTCTTCTTTGCCTTGATTTTGACATGACTACAGTACAGAAGCTGATGTAACCAGAGCTCTAAGATCTCAGTATGTATCCTTCCCTATGACTCCAAGTCCTTTCTCTGTCCCTTTCATCCTCCATCTCCTCTCCTCCTTCCTTCTCTCTCCTGCCTTACACACATCCCAAGTCAGCCTGATTTACAGACAGCAAGGAAGATTTGTGTTAGTCTTTACACCTCCGTCTGTCCATCTGTGAAAGATTTTTAGTCATAGACATTACCTGAATAGTGATTCAGCAACAAATAAAAATTCAAAAGCTAGTTAAAAAAAAAAAATTACTAAATCTGTTAAGCTAACTATTTTTTCTCTGTGTTCACAGTAATACTGGCAAACATTTTAAAAGTACAAGGAAATTTTTTAAAAGAGACTTTAAAAAGCAAGAGTTCTCTGTTTTCTGGAAACACTGACAACCCTACTGCCATTATCAGAAATTCCTGCCCTTCGCCAAAATTTTTCCTTTCTCCTTTATATTGGCATGCTCTGGGCTGCTAACCTACTGTTACACACTGGCTGGGATGGCATACTCTAATGGCCAAGAGAGCACTGCTTGTGAAAGAACTAAATTGGAGAGCCTATGTGAAGAGATTCTGCTTGGACCTGCTTTTTCTAAAAAGCTGTTGTACTTATTGTGTGCAGGTGTATGTCAAACTTGGCTGGATGCTACAAAATCTGATCTTGCG
The DNA here is from genome assembly GCA_013399055.1 of Ramphastos sulfuratus. NCBI lineage: Eukaryota > Metazoa > Chordata > Aves > Piciformes > Ramphastidae > Ramphastos > Ramphastos sulfuratus. The sequence continues at coordinate 50,344 of WBNM01016524.1, read as the reverse complement.
CCCAGGCAGTTCAGTCTTCTGCTGTTTTACTGTTTGCTCTCCACAGATCTGCATGAATTCAAGGTAGTGAACTCTGAGAAGCTTTTGGCCTTGCCAGAAATGCTTGAGCACCTAGCCAGTACACAAATAGAAAAGAAGGGAACAGTATCAACCTTCTTTTTTTTTTTTTTTTTTTTTAAAGGGTTGAATTAACTTCAGAATCAGCACTGTGCATGCATGAGCGCTGGAAACTGAACTTCCTTGCCCTCAGATAACATGCCAACACTACTTGCTGAGTAAAATACTGAGAGACAAAGCCTTGGCTGTAATCAATTCACCATGTGTTCTCCTGGAGTGGAGTTTGTCAAGCACTTCAGACAATTTGAGGATAACACTGTCTTGTGTATAGATATTTCACAAGCAGGGGAAAAAAAACTACCTGGGATACATTATCTGGTAACTGTTCACTCAGCTCATGATAGGTGTGCGACTCTGAACTGGTTTTGGCATCTAACAATCTCTCTTTTGATAGATAGCAGTATCTCAGCAGCCTGCTCTCTGAGCCAGTGCAGACAAGGAATGGGCAGCACACGTTCATCAAACTAACATCTGCTTTCAATTCTCCTTTATAGATGTGGAATCCTTTCAACTGGACATTAATCATTCTCTACAGCAGCAATTAGATACTTAAGACAGATCAGAACAAATCAAATTAACCATATTTATTAATCAAAAGAATCCTAAAGAGTAAATAAGAAAAACACCAAACCATATAAAAATAAAATTAAGATATTGACACATAGGAATCTAAAAGCTTTCAGGTGCTATTTTCAAAGCCTCAACTGTAACCAAATAGCAAAGGGCTCCACTGCAGAATGCCTTGTGGATTATTTTAGCAATAAGGTATAATTGAAAGGACTATCATGAATGTAATGTTTCCCTTCCAAAAATTTCAGGAATGCAAAAATGACTCTCATCTGCACTGCATGTCTCATGTTCTTAATGCTGGAACTTCATTTTTGCTCCCGAGGAATTCGAGTTCAGGGAAATATTACCACAGAAATTCTCATTCACTTGACAAAGGAAAATCTCTCTCTCTTTTGTTGCAGTTAAACAAGCCTAAAAATCGTATCTTTGGAGAGTCTGTCTCGGTTCAGCTTCAGGCAATGGATGTCCTGCACAGTGAGAGACAATCATCTCCCCAAGGGATCAAGCAGATCACCCAGAGAGGCTCAAATTCTCCAGAGTAGTTCCTCTAAAGAAGGAAGCAGAGGAGTTTCCTGGGTTTTCCCATCTTAACTTGGCAGACAGCTCTCAGCAAGCAAGGTGGGGGATACTGCCACATTTGCGCGGAAATTAGTAGCAGAAAAATATCTGTAGATCAGAAGAGAAATACAGACTGGTCCACAGAAAGGTACACAGCTCTCCACCAAACACCCAATACTCTCTTTTTCTCTTTTTCCCTCTAAATTCTTCAATTGTTTTTTTTCCAAAAATGCCTTTCATTTTTTAATGAGGAAACAGTGTAACATGTCTGCTACAGAAAACTGGCAATGCTTAAGTGAAGAAGAGCTCTCACCATCCAGATTACACCTATCAGCAGTATTTCAGGATTTTTGTTTTTTAATAAAGGTGGCTAAATGTTAAACAGATGAGAAGTTTCATGAAATAACATGTCTGAGAACAGCAAGCAGGGTTTGGCTGTTCGCACACAAAAATGATCTTCCTATGCCTGTGCCACAAACGTGAGGTCGGTCATCTGCTCTCATCCAGAAGCTTCCAGCCCATGCTGGGCTGCTTTTGCTGCTGTAAAGCACGAATGTGGGACAAGCAAGTCCAGAGGAAATGTGACTCTGCTGCATGCTCTGAAAAATTGTGATGCTTTATTGCCTCTCCTACTCATGGTGTCCATTGCTGGGATAAAGGCTCGTGTGGAAAAGGGAAAGACACTTTCTTCAGTGAACCTGTGCAGCCCCCCATGTTGATCCTTTCCTCATCCTTTCCCAGTTCCATATACACCTGACTGTAATAACAGAAGAGATACCATCTTGGGTTAGCCCATTACATGTTTATTACTCCTTTGTTTATTTCTTCATAATTGTTACCTGTGCAAGCCCGTGCATCTAGCCCAGTTCTGGCTAGCCTGAAAAGCCCCAAATTGAAAATAGCCTAAAGATGTGAAGAATCACAGCCAGCATCGCACCCCAAAAGGCAGTCAGTCAGCCAAGGTATGGAGGTAGAATAATTGCAACACACAGCACATCAGGATGATTTTTTATCTAAGATTTCCTGGCTTGGAGGTACTGTGTTAGCTAGTTAGATGTGGTTACAAATAGAAGTGCCTGACATTAATCACAATAATTTGGCAATGTGGCTACCAACGTGAAATTACAAAAAGGACAGGTACCTTGCAAACCCAAGCTCAGCTTATTGTTGGCCAGATCACTTATCAGCCAAGGAAAATAACCTTTCCTCTATGTTCTGTGATCTCATGCAAACAGGNAGGTGTCCCTGCCTATGGCAAGGGCTTGGAACTAGATGATCCTTGAGGTCTCCTTCCAACCTTACTATTCTATGATTCTATGATTCTAAGAGAGGGAAGATGGGACCTCGTTTTTTTCATTTGATTTGATTTTTCATTTGGTTCAGTGTAACTTTAAGAAATATTAATCTGCTCCTTGGTTTAATTTCATCTCTACCACTGGCCAAGAGAAAAGCACTAATTTATAAGTTGAAGCAAGCCTTGAGATAATGTCACCCACCATTCATCCAAATTTGTCACTAGCATCCCATTAAAGCTGTAATTATTTTTTAATTAAAACTAAGGAAGCTGGCATGCGTGTGCCTACTTTATACATCTGTTATGGGTTAAAATAGCTTTTAAAAAATGTTTTTTTAGACTGCAGTCTTTTGTGGCCATGGCCTATGCCAAAGAAAACGCAAACTTGCTTATTTTCTCCATGGGGCGCAACACTGCCTATGTGTGCCTGAACAGATTCGACTGGCCGTGAAAAGAATTCTAAATAAAACACAAACATGGAATTTGGCAACGCCACAGAAGCGAGCTTAAGACTAATTCCAGCATGCGGACGGCTCTCACACAGCAAGTCTGGCTCCACTATAAATGAAACCAGGCTCTGTAAAATCACCAGTAAAGTTTGAGTTAGGATTTAAAGAGACAGCACCCTTATTCCAAGTTTTGAGGGGGGAAAAAACCACATGCACACGTGTGGACATGGACACATGTATATACCAGGTTATCAAGGAAATTCATGCTGGCCCAGTAAGCCTGTACATTACAAGCTGTGTTTACTCTCAGCAATCATGTCCACTTTTTAAAATGAAGTTTAAAAAAGCCACAAACACCCACAAATTCACTTTGGACTTGCTTTCTAGAAAAAAAAAAATCAGTATTTATTACTGCAGGGACCACAGTATGAAGGACCTACCTGATGGCAAAGCTGAAATGAAGTATTAAATAAGAAAGTATGAATGTGTGGGGCAGAGCATGGGAAAGGTGCAAATGGAAAGAAGCTCCATGGCTGGGGAGGCCACAGACAAAGCAGCCTATTCCAATCTGACAACCCAGCAAGCAGGATGGTGATTCACTGGGCCTTGTTGGGAGAGAACTATATGCAATACAGCCCCATGCTGCCATGCAGAGGGACAAATTCAGCCTTGGGGCAATGAAATCCCCTGGATAACACCTCCCCAGCAGTCCTAGCTGACCCAGAGAGCAAAGATACCTGTGAAGAAAGAGTAAGAAGGAAGTGAGAAACACCGCTCACCCATCTTTACCTATTAGGGAGAAAACAAATTTAAGAAATCTCAGGTTATAATCACCAAACATGGTCCAGTAAACTTATCAGGAAAGGAGCAAATTGTTTAAGGCAGTGATAGTACCGTCTCCCACACATTCCTATTCCCCCTTACAACTCTGGATAACATCAGGCCATAGAATTAATATTATACCTCAAATGCCCACCTCAGACCCCAACCATTCGGTCTTTCCTCAAAAAGCAGAGAGCTAAAGGGAAGATTTACTGGTTATAGGGCTCTAAATGTGAGAAAAGCTCAGACATTTACGAGTGTGCTCAACTGCACTAATGAATGTTGACAACAGTAGTGGAGGCAGGGGCTAGCACCACTGCAGATTTCACACCGCTCCTCATGGAAAAGTGCAGAGAAAGTACGATGGAAACTGGGAGGGAGTTTACAGCAATTTCACAGGATTACTTTAGAACTATTCTACACATCTGTTGATAATGATAGTGAAGTGTTTAGCTTCAACAGGTTGCAGAATTTTAGTTCAGCTTAAAGAAAAAAAAAAAATAAAACCCACCGAATCTTTACTTTTATTATTATTTTATAAGGTTTTACAGAAAGGTACAGTTATGAACCAATGTTGTCCTCACTGTAGGCAAAACCAAAATGATACTATACCACAATGATCCTATTCCCAGTTTAACCAACAGTTCAGACATTTTTGTAAAGGATTCAGATGAATCAATCCATCATCACTCAGACCTAATTTTTTGAAAGACTAAATTATAAATCTGTCTGTACCATAATAAATTAACTTACTCTCTCCCTGTTCAATCAGAGGAGCAGGGAAAATAACCTAAATCTGTTAGAAGATGCAAACTGAAAAAAACAATTTAAAAAAAAAATTTTAAAAAAAAAAAATATATATATATATATAATTCACCTACAGGTCAAAGGCACTGGTGCTACACTGAGGTCTTACAAGGTTTCATGAATTTGTCATTTTCAGCCTGATGACCATTGACAGTTTTAAATGACACTTACTTCCTAACAGTAGCCTGATTCTTACTTAAATCTCTGTACATCTCTGAATTCCATAGACCATGTTCACAGTTAGCATACACCACTGAAGTCAGGAAACACCTCATAAAAAGATGCTCAGCTAAGCATCCCTAGGCAGCCACTAACACACCTCTCAGTGGACTGCTGGCGTGGTACAGCATGCCCTGGAAGTATCATGCTTGTCACGCAGTCATGGAAGACACTTAAGGATCAGGTTTAGATCTGGGTCTCACGTGAAGTAATCTAGGTCAACACAGGACATGTCAGGAAACAGTGTGACACACAGAAAGGATAGGATGCTCCTCATGCATTGCCAGGGGATGTAATGAAAATAATACATTTACAGTTGGCTTCAAATAGCCAAGTGATGTTGAAACAAGCATTAAAGCTGAAAGTATGTTGTGTAAACTAGCCTCTCTTTAACCAAAGATTTTTTATGTTAATAATAAAGACCTTAATTTAGAAAGCGCCATTTCATGGCATGAATCCAGGTCCTGTGTATTCCATCTCCTTGCTTAGTGCCTGCATTAACCTCATTTCAGAAGTCCCAGGACCTCTGACTCTTACAGCTGAATTCATAAAAAATGTAAGTCCTTGCTATGTAGGATTTTTGTCTGCTTCCTTCCAAGTGCATGTTTTAGTGACTCACTGAACCTTGTTTCCCCAGCTTGTGCTACAGCAGGTTGTGTTAGTTGAAACAGGAATCTGTATAAATGGTTTGATTAAGACAAAACCAAGAGGGAAATAAAGGCACACACCATACTCCAGTCTACCAGATTTCTGTATGTACTGCAAAAATGCTTGGAAAAAGAGTGTCCAAAATAAAGCTAATTGCACAAAAACGTATGTTGCTAACCGTTGCTCAGCTGTTTACTGCTCAGCAAAAAGAAGGACTAACATGCAGCACACAGGAGCCCAGTGGGGCACATGTGAGGTGCATCAGCATGGCTTCTTTGACTTAAATCCCTTTCTGAACATAAAGCGTCCTGTCTGAGCACAGAACACTTCCTTTCATCTATTTTTATGAAGCAGTCAGGAAAGAAAAAAGAACCCAAGTCTTCTGAATTATGAAGCTCTAGAGGGACACGGGGTAATTTTTTTGCAGTTCTCTGGCCTAAACTGAAGCTGCTCCAGTTCCTCTTAAAAAAATATAATAAAGCTATTTCACTACAAAATGAACACCTCACTGTTGCCTCCACATTTCCCATTCTGGCTTCTGAACTAAAGAGTGGTTCTCATCACAACTACCTACACCATAGAACACGGCTTGCCCTACTTCCTTTGACCCTGAGCACTGTATTTGTGCACGAGAGATTTATCTCTGTTCTCACAAACTGAACAGCCCAATTCACTTCCTGGCTCAGACACACAAACACATCCTCACGTATCTAACAGAAAGTGAGAAGAAAAGTGATGACAAAAAGCTCTTGCTGAAGGGGCAGAAGAAAACTCCGTCCTGAATATGCCAGGTGAGGTTGTACAAGTGAACTGCTTAGCATATGCTACATACAAATGAATAGCAATTTACTGAAAGAAAGAATGATTGCAAACATTTATGCCTCATGCATGTGCATAAAATTTTTTTTTTTTTTTAAATCAGCTCTTAGAAAGATAGTGCATTGCCCAAGCAAAAGGCAAGCCACCTGACAAACACTACCCCTAATTTTGTCGCTTTGTAGGTGATTGCTTCCTTCCTTCTCTTCCCGCAGTTGATTTCTTTTCTTTTTAGGAAGTGTTCACCAAGAAACATTCAACTCCCTGAAAAGGATATGAAGGAGGTAGCAACAGAGAGAGGATGGTCCTATCATGCAGACCTTTCCTGGTGGTTACTCAGTTGCAGAAACATGGAAGTCATGCCTGTCCTTTCACAGAATATGACCATGCACCATACTACCATTTTAAATATAAGTTTGGTCCTCCTCTGAACAATCAAGGCATTTTTTAATATAATGACTGTCAAAAGTCATTACCTTGCCTGCTGCACCCCGTTAATGCTGTCTTTATTTATGTTGGTGTCTTCTGAAAAGTACCACACAAATGCCAAGAAAAAAGAAGACTCCGATTTGTTTGGGTCTTCTGTCAGAGCAGCAGGCACCTTGCCATCAGTGATGCCTCTTTGTAACCAAGCAACTCTCTCCTATCTCAACTACCCTTACTCCCAAATATTTAATGAACTGGGGAGGGAAAGGGGAGGAAATGGGGATTATTGCTAATGAAAGCAACAAGGCACAAGAAAAGAGCTTTGTAAAAACAAACAAAGAAACAAAACCCCACCTTGCCTAATGAGATAGAACAGAATTGTCCTTCCTTTGCTTTCCCATAGGCTCCTCTTTTGCCTACCTGATACCACCAAAGCCTGTTCAATCTTTAAGAAAGATGGACCAGCTGTGGTGCAGTTCCCCAGTGCTTACCTATACTCTGAAGTCTCCTACTTCTAACCCAGCCATAGCTCAGCAAACTCTAAAAGGAAATAAATTCGTTCATTCCAATAAGCAAATTATAAAATCAACTTCATCCATCATGTTTCTATATTTTTAAATTTGATTCTAGCCAGAGAATTGCTGGCTTGGAATTACCCTTCCCCCCACTCACATATGCATGCTTTAAAAATTCAAAATCTAGTCCTCTATTTCAATATTTCTGATGTCAGTGACCGGTGGCGGCTCTCCCCATACAGTAACTGCTTTAAAGCACTGCATACAGCACTGCATTAAAAATTAATTACACATGCTATTTTATTGATAGTGCATAATGTAATGAGCACCAGCTGTGCTAAACATCCAAACTCCTTTTTAAGACAGCTATAAAAAAAGAAAGAAACTGCACTTCCAAATGCTTCTCCTGTCAGAGGAGAAAAACAGCAACATCTTGGATGGATTTGAAACAGGATTCTTTGATTTAGCTCTCCATTTGGAGTGTTTGAAGAGTTCAGACTTTCGGGCTCAGTGTAGTGGTATGCGATGGAGTTAACTCTCTCAATGTTGGAGCCATTGTCTTTACTGCAGGCATCGTTGCCTTGAACCCTTTTGTCCCGAGACTATCAGATTTGGTTCCACCCGTTAATATTGCAATTAAGGCCTTTTTTTTTTTTTTTTTTTTTTTTTTATCCTGGGATCTCTGGAAATGGCAGACATCCACTTTAAAGCACCTTTAAATATCTCTGTTGCTCCTGATGGTTCTTAACTTGACATAATTAGGACTTCCAAAGTTATACTGATTGGGCATCTGTCTAGAACAAAGCCTCAGCCGATCTCAAATTGCCAGTGCCACTGCCCCACGCAGCACCCTCATTTTAGTCACCTCTTTGCAGTCTTAAGGTTTCTTTGCTGCTTCTTGAGAAACATTCAGTCAAAAAATCAGTTTCTGATTAGATACATCTATCTGGAGTTTGGATCTGATTTTAATGTCTGGTGAAGCAGAAACCTGCATAGACAGACAGGTCACATATGATTTTAATACTCTGATAGATAGATGAAAAGATGGATGCATACACTCACGCTGATGCATTACCATTTTTAGTATATACATTGCCCACAAATCCCTGCACTCGGTAAGTACTGTCCACAAAGTCAATTCTACTATAGCATGTATTAAATATTTCAGTAAAATAAATACATACATGTAACCATGACTAATAGGGATATCTCTCCTGAACGTTTGCCAATACTTTATGCAAACCTCTTCATTATGCAGCAAAACAAAAAGATACTTTTAGAAAGCATCTCAAGAAAGCCATAGGTCTTTGGCTGCCTCAGACACATAAGCCAAATTCTCCTTCCACCCCTCAAAAAAGCATTTGGTGCTGATAGAAATAAAGTTTTAATGGACTTTTTTTTTTTTTCCCTGAGGTTCCACTCAAAAAAAATTAAGAGTAGAGTATCAGCCATCATCCTGGGACCTAATGAGTTAGAAGGTTTTTGCTGCATGAGTTTGCATTCTCCACTTTGGTTACTGTTTTGTTTTACGTTGATCCTCTTGTGTTAATATAACCCAGTCTGAAGTGAACAAAAGCTTGCTTCTTGTTCTAGTAAGAAATGTGTTGAGTGCATGCCACATGACTAACATGAAAGTTTTTTAAGTAATACTGCTTTCTAAACAGACTGCATTAACTGCATCAAGCTTTTTAGAGCAGAGTGGTCTAATCTAGCTCTTCTTATTGGCTGACTGAAGTTATAAAACCAACACAAAATTAATATAGTGATATACTAAAGTAGGGAGAAGTATTCTTTTAAAACTTTTCCTTACAAGTATTTATTTTATCTTTACTGTCACCTTAACCTTTGCCAAGAAAACACCAGAATAGTTAAATGATGCCACAAGTAGAATTTCAGTAGCCAAGTAAACTGATACTAACTTTACAAGATGACTGTGTGCTTTGAGGAATGTCCTAATGCCCTGTACAACTCATTCCTTGAATTATTAGGAGGATGTTTCTCTCTTCTGAGCTATGGCTCCATGCCTTCTTCTATTTTAGACCCTAAACTTCACAACTGCCCATTAATCATTCCTGTCCATGACCATTTGCTGTTTTTATATATGCAACTCAGTATCATAATTGTTTTCCACCTTCTTCCATCAGCCTACACATGGAAAGGAAGCAGTTTCACTGGTTATCTGAGTGTATGTATATTGGATAGATTTAATTCATTTACACAGGTACATAGAACCCTCACTTGCAGGTCCAGGTCCAAAGGGCCTGGTCCAAAGATCAGGTATATAACTGAATGCAGGCATGGGGGATAAATTATTATGTATGCTATTACAATCCCTTTTGTTTTATGCCAATTATAATTCCATTCTTAGGGTTTTTGCACTGTAGGATCTTCAGGGCAGGGACTTATTTTCTTTGGAGTGCACACTGTAAAGTGCCGTGCACTTCTGTGCTGAGGTTTTTCAAAGCTCATCTCTCGTTAACTTTAATGGGAAATGGGCATCCAAATCTCTTAGGCAGCTTTGACAATTTAAGCCTTAATGTACAATATTAATAAATCAGCATCATAAAAAGAGCCTTATGAAGATGTATTGTGAAAAAATAGCCCCACAAAAAGCATTGCAGTGCATGTGCATGAATATGGGCCTATACTTTTCTTAACATAATTACATCTCTCAATAATCATTTGCATGTCTCTGTTATGAAAAAAAACCAAAACAACTGTGTGTGTTTTACAGTTACTCTGAGCAGTTGCGATTCATTGAAATGAAATAAAAAGCAGGCTCAAAAAAGCACCCTAATCTGGCAAGAGGTAAAGCAAAATGAATGCTTTGCCCATTTATATTTTAGATCCAAACTACACAACCCTGCGAATTTCATGACTCTATTCCAACTTCTAATTAAATAGGCACTAAAAACGTTTAAATGGGAGAACCCAATTCAACAGACAGAAGCCTCTGAGACTAAAGATAAATAAATAAAGAGACTCAGAAAGAGATTGTTTCCATGTTAGATATTGTTTTTAAATCACATGGAAAAACATAGACCTTTACTCACAATCTCCTCATCCTTTGGTGCCCTGAATGCAAAGAATTGCACAAAGATAGAAGGGATCACAACCAGCAGTAGACAAGTGACATGGTATACACCAAGCAGGATATCCAGCATCATTTACTGTGATTGAAACTACTATTAGCAGCACATTTTCTAAAGACTGCGAACAGCTCTGGATGAAGCAGCACTGCTTCCCCTGTGCACGACTGAAAATTACTCAGCATTCCAGGCAATGACTCTTATCTAGATCGGACATTTCCAAATGCAGTTTCCACACGGGTTGTACTCCAAATCCCACCACAAATTCTCCAGTACAAAACTCCTGGGATTTTTAAGGGCCCTATTTGTAAGTGCCCAGCAGAGATCTGGGAGGACCTGAAACCTCAAGCCTCCTGAGTCACAGCTGGCTTGAGAACAGCACAGAAAAAACTCCAGTTCCTGAATTAAATGAATGCTGAAAAACAAGAAAGGTAAGAAATTATGAAGGAGGAGGAGAGGCGGGAACTGTTGATGACTTTTGTTCAAAGAAGGAAACAATTCCTCAGAAGCAAGAAGAAGGCTGACAGAATAAAAGGCTAATTAAGTCAGAGACAAGCAGATCTCTAAACCTGGAGCAAGTGACTGTTGTAAAGGTCTAAATTAAAAAAAAAAAAAAAAAAAAAAANAAAAAAAAAAAAAAAGGTACAATGCAGGGATCACTAGATTATTAATCATCACAAATAACTCATTTTTCTTTCATTTCCACAAAACATTTAGGGGACTAGAAAGATTCATAACCCTTGCCACAAGGTTTAAACCATGCCCCAGGGAACATACAGTGAATTGTATGGCTAAGAAAGAGTTAACCAGATACGATCTCCTTTTTTAAGGGAAGAAAATGTTTCTTTCAAGCAGAACTTGACCAACTACTGTCATAAACATGTAGGGTGCACTTTGATATAACCTGTTCTCTAAGTGTGGCAGACTGCTGCAGTAATTACAGGAAGCCATGATAACAGGTCTCTCTCCACAGAGCTGGCATCACTCTCCCAGCAAACATGCAATTCTGAAAACTCACAGAGCACAACTCCAAAGTGAGAACTCAAAATACATTAAGCACAAAAGCCTCACGTTCCCACGTTCTCTAATTTTTCCTTCCTTCCTTTTCTGTATTTAGTTGTACTTGCCTTTTCTCCCCACTAGCTGCTGGCATCAGAAGCAACAGGGAACCAGGGCATTCGGTTCGCTGTTACAAAATCTTACCTGCCAAAAATCCTGCCTGCCAAAGTCACCTGTGTGAATACTGCACTAGCGAAGACAGAGAACATCAAGACATGAGAACAGTGCCAGTTTGGTTTACTGGTTACAGGTAGAAGAGAAGGGGGGGTTGTAAGGGAGCTATCTGACTTTCTGATCCAGTGCTCACCATTCACAAGAGCCCATCTCTGCATCCATCTCAGGCCGGTTGGTCAGTCTGCTGAGGCTGATGAAGCAATGCCTGATTACAATAGCACACACACACACGCGCGCACTGTATACAGCAGCTTGGATAGGAAATCTGTCCAAATCCCCACAATACACTGACTGACACAGTACATTGCTGCAAGCCTGGTGCAACCAGCTGGGTGCAGGGTGAGTTTCTCCCAAGCGGCACAGAAGCCTTCCTCACATCTCTGAGATTTACTCAAAGTAAAAACAGGACTTGAGAATATTTTCTTTAGAGGCTGAGGGTTTCTAAGATCCAAATTTAAATTTATTGCAAAACTTCTTGTCTTGCTTTATTACAAGGAAAGTTGTACAGGAACATTCTTAAGAAACAGTGTACTGCAGCCAGGTGGTATCACTTCTTGTGGAAGGAAAAAGCTGAGCTCGAAGTTTTGCCAGCTTCAGGGAAGAATAATTTCCCAACAGCTTTACTCCTGACAGTCATTGCTGTGTCTCTTAAATGCTCTGATCCTCATGCATTACTTACCCAGCATCATTCTGGTAAGTCCCTATTAAAACTCCACACATGCTAACATGAATGAGGGATGCAGGGTTTGGCCCGCCACAGTGAGACTCCATAAATGCTTGCTGATTTTGTCACAGCTATATTTTCTTTTAAGCTCTCCCCATTTTCACCTCTCTAGCTATACACCAAATCTTGCAACTGAGCCACACTTAGAAACACCCACTGATTTCAAAGAGATCACCGAGTCTGAAGTCATGGGATCTGGTGACAACATGTCCTTGTCCTCTTTGGCTAGCTCAGTGAGCCTTCGTTTCCACAACACTTTCCCCTCCTCAGGATGACAAAAGTCGGACACCAAGAAGGAATAAAGGAAAAGAAGTCTGACAGGGGAGATGTGAGGGATGCCTGGCATATTACCAAGGAGCATTTTCTCAAAGCAAGGAAGAAAACGGCATGAAGCACATACATCCTGAGTGCATATGGAAGTGGAAGGGAGCCTTTAATATGACCTATTTGGAAGAAAGGGGAAAAGAAAGAAGAAAACCCAAAAGCCTCAGAAGTTAAATGTTATCCAATTAACCTTAAAATACACATCCCTGAGAGATGAAATCTTGGTACTGGGGCATCACATTCTTTGAGGAGTCTCAGACATTTATTCACAATGTGGTACAAATGGCCCAGCAGTGGCGACCGGTGACAGCTGAAATTGGGCAGGCAGGAGGGAAGGATTGGGGAAATGGAGGGAGTGACATACCTTTTCCCGCTCCCCAACCTCTGTCACGGTGGAGGGGGAAGCAGGAAGAGGAGAGGGGTGGTTTAGAGCATTTTCACTGCCTTCCCCATGCGACCCAGCAAAGGCAGCTCTCCCACAGCAAAGATGACATCACTTGGCAGCACTACTGACCTTCAGATAGCAACAAAAAAAAAAAAAATGTTTCTATTACCTGACAACTGACAATGACATCCAAATGTGCCTGACGTCTCAGTCTGAATCTCAGTCTGAGTCCCGCCAACTGAGACTGCACGTGCACCACAGCAGGGCAGGCTAAGGCAGGGCGGGAGGGAGGCCAGTGCGCGGAGAGGTGACGTGATCACGGATGTGTGAGGGTGGGAGGAGGCAGCTATGGGAGCCCCCGGCAGGTTTGCAGGCCTGGACGGCCCTGGAGAAAAAACAATAGAAAAAACTGTCAGTCGGATCTAAGTTTGAAGGGACAGAGGAGGCATCAACAGGGGAAACAGGCAAGGCTGGGGCTGGCTGCCTAATGTATGACACACTTGATCTGAACACCTCTCTGGGTTCGGCTGAGGCTGATGGGCTTGTGTTGGCCAGGGGAATATAAAGAATAGGTCTGGGGGACCCGTGAACCTGGACTGGAAGCCTGTGGGGAGCACAGAGAAGGGCGAAGTAGGGGAAACAGCTGGCCCTGGCATGGAGGAGAGCTAGAGGTGGCAGACATTGCCACCAGCACTTGCTCAGGGACCGAATCAAAAGGGGGATTATTGTTTTACTTCTGTGTTAATGCACTGAGCCGACACAAAACTGGGCAGGCTTTCTGCTAGCTGCTGCTGAAGCGGGCTTCACACGCTAGCCCGGACAGAGTACAGTGACTTAGAGCTCAAATGACTTCAGCAAGGTGCCAGGAGCTGAGCTCCCAGAAGAAAGCATTGGTGGCCACTGTACTGCCTTCCCGCTTGAGCTGTGGCCGGTTGTACATTTTGCCGCCCTGATTATGCAGCCTGCTTGCCTAGTAAGCCTGTGAAGAAGGAAGCAACCTTTTTGCCGGTAACTGAAAGATGATATTGTAATGTCCAAACATGGGGTTTTTTTAACCCCTCTAAGAATCACCTGCCTTTAAAAACTGTATTTAAGAGTTTTCTGCTGCTCAGCTGGAAACACTTGCTTCTCCTGGCACTAGTTGAAACTGAGCTCTGCAACTTTGAAAAACTAAGATACAAGTCTTCAATATCGATATACAAACAAATACAGATATGCACAAACACACACACAGAATCGGGTAGGAGTTGCATTTTTGGTGGGCACAAATTAGCAGAGTTTAAAGAATAGCTGAGCAAATGGCACCATTTAACAACTACTGAGAATCCCATCCCCTTCGTTTAAAACTATGCTTGCCACTTTATTGTTAAATAAAGGGTAGCTACTAATCAAGGGCAGTTTCTAAATGAAGATATGTGGTGGAGTGGTAGCCACTAGAAAGCTGGCATTTGCCAAGTTACCATATGGTGGTAGCTCAGAAACCACAGTTTCCCCCTGTATTTATATCAGGAAATATACGTGTGTTAATTGTGGGGTATCTTCTCACAAATGGTCTCTCTTTTTCTAATGGCCGTTCTGGCTATGTGTGCATGTGGGCCCTTCAGATACACGCAAACTCCATGGCCGCAAGAAGAAATATTTATCCATGCTCCCTCCAACCCTAAAAAAAGCAATGTTTTCCAAGAGAGCCTCTCCACCTCAAGAGTCCTGATTCAGAAACTAGGCCTGCACGCTGATCTGACAGCTACACATGTGAGGGAAACAGGGATACTTCATCCTTGGCACAGCATCCAGTGCTCCAGTCTGCAAGGACTGCATTTGATTTTGTCGTTTATCTTAAATGGCTAAGAGACCACCAGTGCAAAACATTTGTGTGAAGCTTTTGCCAAAACCACAAGTGAAGAGTCTAAATTCCCTATGTAAATACTTGAGCTTCAAGCATCAAGGATAAAATTTGTGCTCTGTTGTGAGGAGTGGTTTTAAATAGAAGCCATCTCTGTGGCTCGCAGAAGGATTTTTTAATTTTAGGGGCTCAGTTGCTTGGCTTTTGTAACTGTTTGATCTCACTGGGACTACTGCACAAGCAGGTAATGACAACTACTACCCAGATCTTACCTAAGTTGCATTTTGGACAGGACTGTGCACTATGCATGGAAATTTATTTCAGACAAGGAATTCTATGTGTGTATGAACCATTCTACTGCCACTGTAACATCTATACTAATAACAAGTTGGGTTTTTTTCTTGGAACAAGCAAAAAGTAATAAAGATTTCCCCCAACAACTTAACGAGGCTAACACAGGTTATCATGAGCTACCTGGCCACAAACCCCTGCTGGGGAAATTGTGAGCATGAAATCGGGATTTAAAGTAGAACCACAGGGAAGCTATGTCTCAGGTTACACTTAGACATGTCTGTGGCCTTACCATGACTAAGGTCCTGCAGTCACTCAACCCTCTGCACATAATGGTGGCATACTACAGGTTTTGGAGGAGCTTATTACATGGAGGAACTTTATGAAGCCTACCAGGATTTTAAGGTGGAAGTGTACAAGTCCTAGAACACACTTCCCTGAGAGTACAACCTCTCCTGTAGTCCTAGTGGATCTTACCTGTCCATCGGTGATGTACTTGGTATAATCTGCATATTCCTGGGGCATTCAAGAAGATACTAAGAGCTCATTGAGTAAGCACAGGGAGGCACTCCCTTCTCTTATCCAACACATTTCCTCTAGTGTAGAAAGGGAAACAATGTTTCAAATAGAAAGGCCACGGAATCCTGTAAGAACCTTCCAACCGAGGGACTAAGGGCAAGTCCGCAATTGGCTTTAACAAGGTACCTAAAGAATTTATAGGAACCAACTGCCAATGAATGGATAGAAATGAACCTGTCACTCAGAAGGCTTTTTTCCATTCTGGTGTATATGAGGAAATTTTAAAAGTGACAACAGTGTTAGAAAGGAAAGGGTTAGTAAGGGAGAAGAAGAATGAACAAAGAGTCTGGCAAATGCTCAGGAATTTCCACTCTGAGTCCAGTGCTAAGGGACAAAGATCATGGTGCTGCCAGACCAGGAAGCTGAGTCGGGCCCTACAAAGGTTGTTTCTCCTCCTCTTTGCTACCACTTTAGGGTTTGCTTCTTTGTCACAAATAGAATAGATATAATTCTATAGAATCATGAAAAGGGAAATCATGAAGAGGGAAGTTGTACCCACTGGCCTACAGTAAAGATACGGAGAAAAGGAGAGCTCCACTGTTCATAGCTATAGAAAAAAATAATAAACTGGTGTTCAGAAATGCTCATCTTGTGTTTGCTAGGAACATGTCCATGTTTTACCTTTCCAGTCCCTCTTCTGTGGCATTTTTCATCATACAGGCTCTGTTTAAACCTCAAAATTAAGACAGGGGCTCTACTGTTACTCAGCTTAACTACTACAGGTGATGGGCAAACACAAAATGAACAAACAGGTAAAAAGATATAGGTAGACAGACAGACAGTATCCTAAGGTGGTGCTAAGAGTTTTCTGCTCAGCTCACAGATTGCACTGCGAGGGAGGGGAGCCAGTCTTTGGAATTCTACAGCCAATTGACCACATAATATTGCACACAAGTTTCAAAAAGAAAACACTCCTGGCAAGCCCCTGACTGCCACAAAGGGCACAGCCACAACCAGCACTAAGGGAAAGCAGATCACAAGAACTGTGCTGCAATCACAAAGGCAAAAATCTGATCTGACTGGGGTGAGCAGACACATACAGGCAGCTCTGTGTCACTCGGACATTACTAATACAATACGTGAGGCTAGATTTTCCTCTTGGGTCAGCACTGGGAAATCACTCACCTGCACTGCAGATCTCAATTATATATTCTGCATTCATTCTGCACGTATGCGAAGAGGAGTTTTGCTCATAGCATGAGTGTGAAACATGCACAGGGACTGTCACTGTGTAAATAAAAGATCCGCATTGCTGATGGTAAAGGAGGATTTTTGTCCTCACGCTTCAAATAGCCTTGGCATATACTCAATACCTGTACATGGCAGTAGCTCACAGGTTATGTTGACTCCCAGTCACTGCTAAGAGTAATTTTTCTGCTCTCTGCTATTTTTAAACTTGCAAAGAAGAAAATACGGTAAATTGGACATGACCCGAGAAGATGGAAATGAGCATAAAAGCCTAGATGAACATGACAAAAGCCACAATCAAGGCGTAAATTGCATCCTTTTGTTGTCCCTCTCCCTGAGCTTCGGCATGACTGGCCATCTGATATGGTATATGTAAAACACCATACTCCTCTTGCACATCTGCAGGAAAGTCCCTGAGCAAAGCACGAAGATGGAGCCGCAAGCAGCATTTGCTATGTCCCACCTCGGCGTGGTTCAGATCAGGGAACTCAATCTTAATTTGAGAGACCTTGCTTTACATCTCATGTCACGTGTTAAATGCAGCCACACATAACAGTGTATCTGGTGCATCCCTGGGGTGCTGCGTGCTTGCCTGAGTGAGTGCACAGGCAGATAGGCAGGTGCACAGGCAAACACATAAGCCACTTAACAGGGCATGAACTAAGTTTTCCGTGTGTCTCTCTGTGACTGTCTGGTGATGGAAAATCAATCAATAGCTGGTTAGAGACTAAAGCTCAGTTCCATGATTAAAAAAAATCTCTTTCAATAAAAAGAAGAACATCTGTTCAGACAGTACATAGCTCCAAATCCAGAGCGCATGCTGAAGCTTCATCCCTGCCCTGTGCCCATCATGTTCAGGGAGAGTACTGCAGATGTTTTGAGATGGGTTTTATATGCACCATCACAACAGCCTTGAACAAACACTTCCACAAGTGAAAAACTAATCACTAATCACTTGCACTATAAAAGAGTGAAAGACTAAGCACTGAGCACTATTCGTTAATCTTTTAAACAGATTTTTTTATGAGTTTTTCCTAAGACAGGTTGTCTCATCTGTATTACACCCTCTCGTGGGCTTTGCCCATCAGATAGTCTTGTCTTTCTACCATGCCTTTTTACACAGACATCAATAGGACTGACGAAGTCAGTATGCACAACCGCACATGTACACAGAGAATGTACGGAGACACAGAGGCACAAACATTTCCAACAGCAACCTGCAGAGCGATACATGCACACCCTGCAAGTGGCAGGGACACACGACATCCCGTAGGAAAGGCAGAAGGACTCAGTGGCACAGGCAGACACACTACTACACAGGCTCATGCATGGAGCCCAGTGCTCAGCCACACACACCTGCACACCAGCCTTTGCCTCTTGCCCTCGGACACACACAGAAGATTTGGAGCAGTACCCCGGTACTGACTTAGGATGCTAAAACTAAAAGTTTTCTTGAGCTGGAAGTGGAAAGGCTGCACTGGGGAGAAAAGAAGGAGTACAGGGAAGGGATTTCATGTTATATTTTGCTCAGGGATTTTTTTTTTTTTTTAAATGAGGATTCCCTTTGAATTGATACATTTATTTCTCCCAAGAATTTCAAATGATAATGTATAAATGAGTCACAGAACAAGAACAGCTATGTGGTGAGCAAGAAGGAGAAAGAGTGTGAGTGAGGGGCACTGGCACAGAAATTTGACAGTACCCCAGCTCCCCCCCCTTTCTCCCCCCATGCCAAGACATTAATTCTCACAAGTCGGAGAAAATTACTATGCATGAATGCAAAAAGCATGATCAGGAGTAATTAACATGGCTTCATATGCAAATTTTATTAATGCAGAAGTACAAAGTCATTATGCAAATGAAACTTACGTCAACTCTCTTGACAAATATTCATCTCTAAAGCTCAAGTTTCTCCCTTCTAATTTTTTTTTTCAGATTTTTTGGTGTAAAAAAACAACAAATGAAAAAAAGAAGTGGTGAGGACTGTTCGACAAGTTTGAAAAGTTGTTTTTCAAGCAGAGAAATTTATTCTTGCATTGTTGATATATTTTTTGTTGTTGTTGTTGGCAGGTACACGACAGCTCATGGAGGAGAGCGGGAGGATGGGGGACGTGGGCTACCAGCAGCAGGCAGCCAATCAAAACGCCAGCGGCTGTAATGAGCGCGATTGATGACTGTTTGGCTTTACTGCAGGGTAATGAACTAGAATCCAGTCTGAGGAGGAAAAAAATATGAATATTCATGAAGCTGTGCTCCTGCCTTTGATGATTAAAGAAATTTTTAATATTCAAATAAGCGCTTGCCAAGTGATTAACAAAGAACAAGCACGCAGGAATATGGAAATGGAGCTGTGGAAGATTTGGGAGTCACAGTCTGTGCAGAAAAGACAGCACAAAAATTCATAAACAAGATAGGCAGATAACCTAATTCAAATCTGAGCAAATAAAGGGGGGAAAAATCCCATTTTGTTTCATTAGTTTGGATATTTTATCAGTCACTTTGGTTTAGAGTGTAAAGAAGAATAAAAACAACTGGTGCAGTAAGATGGGGTAAACATCCAAACCCTCAGAAACCCAACCCAGCAGTTACAAAGTAAGAATCCTGGATGAGAAACCAATAGGAATATGATGGTAAAGTCCACCATCTGCCGTGGGCTACTGCTTTTTAAAAGCAGTAGCCTACCTGATGCTGAGAGCTTACCGGCTACTGAGAAATGCCAATTTGTTATACAAGTAGGTACAGGTAGGAGATGGAGGTAGCCCAAAATAACAAAGACCAGTCCCTTTCCTCAGCTAGAGGTGCACCCCATGATTTGACCACTGTCTGGGAGAGGAGGGAGGGAATGCAACAGAAAGAAGAAATATTATTGTCAGGGAGAAAAATTTGTGGTGAAAGGGCAAAAGGAGAGTGCAAGCAGGTCTCGGCCGCCCACCTTAGTAATCAGTTAGTAAGAAATGTGTTTTCCATGTCTGAGCCAGAAAGGTCCTCCACTCCCCACAGCTTTCTGAACAAGGATACAAAAATCCAGCCATGTTACAAAATGTCTGATAAGTTCAGGCTCTCACAGCTTAAGAGCTTCACTAAGGATTCACGCTGAAGCACATAATAACAATATTATTGCTAAAATTACTTTTCAGTTACAATACATCTAATTAGCAGCCACTGACACCCTTTTTTGTTTCTTTTCTTTTTTTTTTTTTTTTTTTTAAAAACAGTTAGCTTTAGACACAAGAACAAAATATATTTGAGGTCTTTCTGTTACAAAAAGCCAGAGTATGGATGTCCTCAAACTCAGGGTACTGGTAAAATGACTCACCTTCTTTGCTATTAGATCCTGGAGTTTCACAGGCCTGTTTGACATTTCTGCCTATCTTTAAAACCTCCAGTTAATAATTTCCTATGTTAAAATCTAAAGAAAGCATAGGCTAGATACCATTTAATAATTAGCTTGTGTCATTAGAATGTAACATTTCATCTCTACTTAAAAAGTAATAATAACAGCATGAGGACAATGATACAAAATGCACAAAATGTCCATGACCGGAACCTTCAGAGCTGCCGTGAAAACGTATCATGGAGCTAATGGGATTTTTCTCCTGTATCTGCTCCAATTTTGGAGACTTAGAAACATCCACTGTTGATGTACCAGAGGAGAGAAAGGGGGGAAGAAAAAAGGGAAGCAGGGAAAAAAAAAAAAAAAAAGCCTAAACATAAGTAAAGATAAGGTTAAACACCATGCAGGGGTATTGCTGGGAGTCTTTCCTCTGAATAATGCCAAGACCTTTTAAAGATGCCTGTTGTCTCTAGGTGTGTGTGGGCGGGTAAAGTGTGACATTACATAACACACACGCGGCAGCGGCTGTGCACAACCATACTGATTAAAACGCTCGACTGTGAAACTCAGCTTTCCACTTCCTGGGCTGTCCATAGCTCGTGTCAGACCCTTAAACGCCATAAACGTTATCTTTTGTCTACGAGATTCCTTGGCTTGGTTTTAATTAACGCATTTTCTTTTTTTAATGGCAGAGAAGCAACTACCAGCTCATACATTTGGTTGCTTTGAAGCCCTTCTTAAATGGCAGTTGAGTTCTACCCCATAAATGTGAATACTTAATATTTATGCCAAATTTTCTTCCTTTCTTTAAAAGCATCTCATTTACATATTTCTGTAGAAGAATAATACTTCAGCAGGGCAGGTGAAGACACATTTCAGCATACAGAGTCAATGAGAAAAACGTGTTAAGAGTCAATATTGTAAAAACCAGCCCCTAAATATAAGTGGCTTGAAATGAGCATGCAGCTGTGGTTGCCTGTCACTAGTTAGATGCTGCAATAACAACAACAACAATAATAATAACAATAATAATAATAATATGCCTTTCATTTCTCTAGTGCCTTCCACACAAAGATCTGGAAGCACTTTACAAAGCTAAATAAACTGAGCTTGGAACACCCTGCATGGCGAATAAATATCCTAATATATCTAAATATCTTGTTTTGATCATGCAACTCTTCTCACTGCATAAAAATCTACATTTTATGTTGTTTATGCATTGGCAGGTAGCATTTTGGAGACTCAGACATTGAGGGAAGGCTGTGGAGATTTTTACTTACCTAAGAGACCATGTGAATTCTCACAAGGTTGTTTATGCGGTGCAATATCTCTCTTTTAGGAAACAGGGCCGAGGGTTGTCACTGGGCCCACACAGGAGTCAAGGTTGGAGACCCACAGGAGCATTCAGGTGTCACATAGCAGCATCAGCAACACATCTATAATCTGGATCCCCATGGGGGCTCCTGCAGGACCACCAGACCCCACTCCAACCTGATGCTCATCCAAACCTGCTCCTGGCTTTGAACATGAAGCTAAGGGAAAATCTGAAACATCTTGGCTCATCCCAATAAAACACACAGGGAAAAGGACTTTTGCCTACTCCAAAGATGTGTTCGTCACTTCCTCCCACAGTACCCTCTGTCCACCCCACTGACACAAGGCTTTGCCCCAGGAGGACTGTATCTGTGCTATCAGAGTAACCAGGAGCAACACCAGGTGAAACAAGGGCAGAGTTGGACCTAAAACATCACAAGGCATATCAACAGCTATGCCATACACACAACATAGGAAACCAGGGCCTTTTCTCATCTCAGAAGCGTGGTCTTGCAGACAGGGCTCTGGGAGGAATGAGGGCCAGGGTTCACAGTCCAGGGCACAAACCAAATGGGATGCAGCTCGTTCCTTCCAGGAGCTTGTCTTTCCCCTCCCATCCTTTGGCTGTCTGGTCTGTTCAGCTCCAAAACACTTCCAAATAGAGCCTGACTCTTATTCCTTGGATGCAGAATGCCTAACACAATGGTGTCGTATCTAAGATGCAATGTACAGCAGCTACCACAATAAACTAACAATTAACAATAATCACTCTGATTTGTGGGGTTTGTTTTCCAAAAGGGATAAAGGGTTGACAATAAACAGTTCATCAATTTTCTGAAGTTTGTTCCCCAACTCTTTTAACTAAGTCCTGGGGAGTTTCAATGGTTGTAAAAACCTTTGTGGGGATTCAAATTTTTCGTCCTGAATATATCATGAATATTTCTATATATCAGTAAAGATTCCTGATGTAATTTAAACATAAAAGCACCCCAACAGATGATCATCTCCATGGAAATAATAAAGGAACTCAGTAGATTGAAAAAGCTGTTTCCAAAGGGCAAAATAATATATACAGGCAGCTAGAGAGAGAGATACCACTAAAATAATCAGAGGACATAACCACAAGACCATCGTCAGGAGGCTAAAATGAAGTGAAGTGGCAAGGGAAAAGCCCCAGATAGGCAGTATTCAGTAACACTGGTGGACCTCTCCTCTGCTTTGACCATTGGGATCAAGCCCTGCTCACTTCAGAAGACACTGCACTGCACACTTGTATCCTCAGGCAGAATGCAGTCTCTGCAAAATAAACAGCAGGATTTGCTGGTCAGGTACGTATCTCTCCTTGTTCTAAAGTTCACCTTCTACTAGTATTTTTTTAATTTTGTCCCTTTTCCACACTGAAAAAGGCTTTAGCAGCTCTTCAGCTGTTTGGTAGTAAGAGCAATTCCTGGAAGGGGAGAGACTTGGGGAAAGAGCAGCAAATCACGTCACTCTGCCTCTCTGTGCCTCAGTCTCCCCATCTGTGAAAACTGGCTAATGGCATCCACCCAATTTGGTTAGCTGTCCTGGAAACTAAAAAGACTCTATCTGCCATATATTAAGTAGCAGCACTGTTAACTGCTTCACCACTGGAAATGTGAAGGAGGACCATCAGGTGATGCCGATGTGCCTGCAAAGCACAGATGGACAAACTTAATATACAGACACAATTAGCTTTGGGAGAGAATCGCAGCTCCTGGTTTGGGGCTCACTCTTTGCCAAAAGCAATGTAAGTGCAGGCATTTTATAAATTCTGAATTCCAGTGTGAAAAATAGTCTACCTACCTAGTGTGAACTCATACATTACACTTCAAGTACTGTAACAGTGTTTGAGGAGAGTCTCATTAATGTGCATGTTTACAATTTGGAAATTTTCCCATGTGCATGGAGCACATCCACACTCAGCAAAGCATTTCACTAACATCAAACTTTAACAAGTGAAGCAGGGCAAGCAATCGTAATGGGGGGAAAGCAACAGAGATTTTAAAAATTAAGATTCCCTTTGAGTTTTGAATCTCTCAGGGAAAAAACAGTCCAGCCACATGTGTACAAGTAGGCCCAAGTCTGATAACTGAATCTGTCAAATTAAATGAGCAGAGTTGGTAAAACAATCCACCAAACGAAGGGAACCCTGAGGATCTACAGCTTCAGTCTTCAATTTACTGGACATCAGCACAACTGAGTAAATAGTGCCCTCTAAATGGAAAAGAAGCTAGAAAATTAACTAGTTTTTAAATAATGAAAGAAAGCAGACAAATAAGCCACCAGCCAGGAATCTAATTCACACTATAATATAAGTTCAAAAAGGGAAATAATAAACCAATGTTTCATTTGCACAAGGAAGCGTGTTGCAAATCTGTGCCCAACTCCACTGCTAAATAGCACAATGAAAACTTTCACCCAAAGATTTGTACCCAAGCAGAATTTGGCTAATTAGACAGGATAACTGAAGTCTATACCAGCAGAGGTAAAACACAAGAACAATACAAAAACAACCCCTTACTCCTTTCGGTATGACTAAGAGCAAAGTCAACGACAAGAAACCAAGAACCATTCTGCATACAGGATGTTTTTTCTGAGGCATGTTTTTTTCTAGACCAGATCCTCTCCTAACTCCCAATTCACCAATTTATTTGTACAGAATAGTATCTTTCTCCAGGAGACAAAAGTATAATACAGAAAAAAAGAGAGAGACAGAAAACAAAACAGAGATACTGTACAAACCAGTGAAGAATTCTCCTAAACATCCATGGTCAGGATGAGGAAGTAATATTAATGTTATACCTATCATCTCAGTAAAACAAAATGTAGTGGTTTATTTTTTTTTGTTTGTTTCTGATAAAGATTTCAATATACTGAAACAGCAGCTTATTGCTGTATATCACAGTCTAACCAAATCTTTCTGTAACCTACTGCATTACAAGCAAAATCTCTGAAATGTCACCAACCGAAAAATTGAACTAGCCTGTAATTAGTTTCAACAAAGTACTCCTTTTAACCCTAATTTTCTAGATGTAGATGGCATTTCTGAAATAAGCATTATGAACCTTCCTTAAGGACAAGCAGAATCAAATTGTAAAATCATAAGCAGCGATCTAGTAGTTCTTCCTCTAAGCAAGCCTTTTATTTCCCTGTAATAAATTCAAATCCAGTCTTCAGTCTCTTAATAGGTGATCAGAGAAAATATGCATGCACACCAAAACCTCTACAACAAACCTTATTTTTTAAATAACACTTCAATCACTAATATAATAAAGACTGTTGTAGCACGTTAGCTCTGGTATCATTATTCCTTATGATTCAATATTCTAATGACTGGCTGTAACAGAGGTTTATGTTCTGCCGAGGTTTATACCACTATTTAATGTAATTAAGGAAACTGGCAGCCAATGCCTCTATGGAAATATCAATTCTATCGCAGAGTATTCCCACCAGAAATTCAGAGAAATCATAACATACAAACTTTGATTCTGTATATTTTTTTCCTCTGTTCTGAAACTGATCTGGCATTTCCTGGACTTTGTAGAAAGAATTCATTTGGCTTCTGTAGATGTGTTATTATTGACAATAATAATAATCTATGACAAATGAGCCATCCTTGCTCATCTCTTTCAGCAGGCATTGCAGTCTGCAACACGGCTTTGCAAAACCCTAGAGCTGGACTCCACTCTTGCTGGGAGCCCTGTGAGTGTACCACCAATGGGGTTTTAAGTAAGCCATTAAAATGCTAATTTTCAGTACGGGCCAGATCCCTGTTACCACTGAAAGCAGAACTAAAGCTTCTCTGGAGACAGGATAAGGCCCATCCAATGTGATCAAAGAGTAAATACATGCAAAGCTCTGATGGGAAAAAGGATCTTTTCATAATTTTAAAACCAAACAGGGAGAGTCCACCAGCCACATAATCCATGTTACAGTCACATCTGGGATCACTGATATCTGGGATAACAGCAGCAAGAAGGATGGGTCCAGGCTTTCCACCTGAGGTCAGGGAAGAGCACTTAATACCTAGGACGGCATCAAAACAGAGTTTGTTACCTTTTGGGCTATACTCCCACTTGACACAGCTGTGCTGACAATAGTAGATACACCACAAATAGCTATATATGTTTTTGACATGTTTGCATTTACCCCATCCTGCAAAGGTAGCTCAGTACCTTTAGCAGCCCTTGCTCAAGCAAGAGGTTTCTGAAGTCACCCAGTTCAGGAAAAGAATTCATCACCAAAACCAGAGTTCATCCACTGCCTACAACAGTACAGCTTGCCACCTGATTTGGTTAAAATAAAGACTTAGTTACCTTTCCCTTCCATCTGTAAAGGTCTCTGTAGAGGAAAACCAAACAAACAAACAAACCAAAACAAAAACCAAAACAATAACCCACCACAATGCTAAAACAAAAGCCACACACGTTTTTAAGGAGGAACATGACAAGGAATGATAACGAGAAAGGGAACATGTCTGGTTCCCATTATTGCTATCTCCTGTACTTTCACCTCCACGAACAGCTTAAAGGAGTGCTTCTGGAACAGAAGTCCAACTTTCCTTAATCTGAGCTCTTAAACTTCCAGGATCTGGTTACATTTTCTCCAGATTTTAATACTCTTATTTTATAACCCATTGTGGGGCAAAGGGGGATAATTTCGGTGTCACTGTAAGAAAGAAGTCACCGGGTTTTGCAATCCAGCAGCTCCCTTGGCAGAGGGAACTGCTGGTTGGCATATCCACTCGTTTGACAAAACTACTATTTCTGGGCACAAGCTCAAAAACAGGTAGGAAGCAAATGCTGAGAAATAAGGAAGTAAAAACAGCCAACAGATTTTTCACTACCAAGAACGCCAAGAGTAAACATGATTTATTTAGCTGTGTTTAACATGTCTCTTCTNGTCACACAGTTTTATTGAGTACAAGTATTTTCTATCCCAAAATATATTCATGTGTCAGAAGAAAGCAGCACTAATCTGCTGTTAATTAACAAGCTGCTGCTAACAAAAGATGAAGGACCCAATTCATAGAAACAATATTTACGTGGGTGTCGCATGATTTTGTCACAGATCTTTTCTTACTCCCCTCTGCCCCCCGGCCCCTTCTCCCCTGCCTCCTCCTCTTCCTCAGCACTCACTTGCAGTGCTGCAGTGCAGAGGAGTCGTGGCTGATCTTGATAGCAACACCCACAGTGAGGGTGAGGGTACCCACCCTCATCCCAACAATGCCAAACTCAGATAGGATCTTGCCCAAGGCATTTGACTCTGGGGCTCCTACCTTCCTATGCAGAGAAGGTCCCTACTGCACACAAGTGAAATTTCCTTAGATTTGTATTCAATTACAAAGCAGAAGCCATCTTCTGGCACCGTGCCTGCAGTGGTGGCAATGATGCTGAGGCTCCAGGAAGTGGCACGAAGCATCCCATCTTCCATCCATCTTCACTGCCAGCACTCAGGCTGCAAGAGCAAACAGGCAAGATGCTGCCCTCCCTGGTGCCCTGCCTGTGATTTTGCATCTGTTTAATCCAACTTTTTTTTTTTTTTTTTTTTTTTTCCTGAGGAGTTTAGGGAGCAGTGGAACATGCTGACGGCACAGAGATCTGGAGTGTTTTGAGCTTGTTAAAAAATATCAGTGCATGGACACACAAAGGTACAGTCATGAGCAGTGGCCTCCAGTGCCAGATGCAGCCAGGCACTTGGGAAAATCAAGCCATTCACATCTTTTCTGCCACATCTGAGAAATGCAAGTGCCTATCTGCACGTCTCCTGTGGGTGGTTTAAAGCTGGTGCTGGTAAAGAGATGGGAGGGTTAAAACTGACAGCAACCAGCACTAAAAAATTCTGGGTTTGCTGCACTCCCAGGACAAAAGGTGTGATTGCAGGGCTAGAGAAAGGACTGATGGTCTCCTGTGTTTTAACCATGAAGACAAAGCTGCACAGACCTGCCCTAGAGAAGGGTGGGATAAAGTTTAGGCTCTTCTCAGCATTTCCATCACATAGCCAAGACTGGGAGAAGTGTAGGAACAGGATGGTTGGAAACAGGAATATTCAAGTCTGATTTTAGAAGTGCCAAGGTTCTCCCATGATGACATGCTGGGGTGATATTTCTGCTGGTGCTGATGCTGTGCTCTGCATACCTCAGTTAGAGGGGTTTTTAACTGCAAAAGTCACCTGCTCAGCACCCTTGCCAGCACCCAGCCCCACTTGTGAGCCATAGGTCTCCCCTTACCATTTACTCCCCACACTGCAGGACCTGCTCTGGGCTCTGCCCTTGCAGGAGCCACCAGTAGGGACCAACCCTGAATGTAAACCAGCACTGACTCTTCTCCACATCTTCCCTCTTTGCACATGTCCAGAGTCACCTTTGCCATTTCTAGATCAGCATTTTAATGAAGTCCTGGCCTGGGCTTTTTCAAAGATCTATTTTATCAAATTTATTTTTGTTAGTGATATTTGAAACACTGACATTTACCATTTGAAAAGCAAAGCGAATACTTTTAAACAAGTGTCTTAAAAGAGCTAGTGAAAGAGAAACAGATTCACCTGCATTGCATTCTCTGCTCAATATGGCTCAAAAAAATAAACCTTTCCAGACAGTCAACGATGTCTCCCAACAGGGAAGACAATAGGAGTCCCAAACTTTCCATGGAGGGAGCAAGGACAGCCAGCACATCACCCTACCTAGATAATGCCTGCTGCATGCTGCCAATTGCCTAGCACAAACCCTAGTCTAAGCAGCCCCAAGGCTCCAATGCCAACTGAAACCTCACCAATAGGGCTCATCAGTCCTTCCAAAACAAGTGGGTACCTTTGCTAGAGGTCTCTGACAGGCATGCCTGCATCCATAGCCTCCCCTCTGAGTGTTAGTTGTTCTCAAAAAGCTGAGAATTGAGGGTGTTTTTCCTCATCCACAGAGCAGAAACACTAAGGATGATGCTGGTGCAAGACAATGCACTGTTACAAGGCCTCTGAATGGAAGGATGGATGCTTCTGGTGGCAAGCAAAGGTGTTCTTTGCTTCTGTGTACTAGCACTGCTAACAGCAAACTACCTTGTGCATTCCTTTCAAAAAAACACATCTAATCAAGTCCAGATTTAAAATAAAAAAATAAAATACAGCATCTTAAATAATGAACTTTGCATAATGAGGCATGTTCAGTGTAGTATGAGGGGACTGGAATGGGGCATCAAGATTTTTTTTTTTTTTAGGGATTTGGGGGTTATTCTTTTAACTACTTTCTGCAAAAAGGCCCTGTACCATAAACATTAATCAAACACTATATTCTGCCTTTTAGTCTTGAACAATTATGAGCACAGTTTTGTGATCTTTAGCCATATTTACTGATACTCAAAGGCAGAGTCTATCTTGTTAGATTGTTATAAATGGGACCCCTGGGAATCGGCACACAGGCGGAGGCAGATGTGAGAGAGAGTCTTCATAGAGCTCGGGTGTGCTTCAGTTTTCTACTGCTGAAATTTATGAATGTTTTGGAGGAAAAAAAACAACTTTATACTGCACTGCCAGATCATTACAAAGAGCTGTTCGTAGACTAAAAGAAAAGTTCCATTTTGCTGAACTTAAGATTTTTTAAGGTTAACTGCTAAATTTCAAAGTGTGGTTTGCATGTGCTGGCCACTTGTATGCACAAAAGTTTCAGAAACAGACACGGAAAAGGTTTCTGGTTATAAACCACCAAAGAAAGAAATCCACAAGTTCTATCTCGTTTTCTCTTAGTTAAATATGTTGTTTCTGCTCTAGACCTGTTTCATAATACCGTAAAACAGAGACGGGTTTCCGACACTACATTTGAGAAGCTGTCACATTAAAGGTAAACTTTTAATCTGCTACAGACAAACAGCACACATTTTTATTTCCCAAGTAGCAGCTCTGGAGAAATGTTTAAACAAGAATTTAAGAACGTTGTGGTAAAGCCAACATACAAGGGAGCTCGGACAGCTACTGGGTTTGAGCTTCTTTTCCTCTTTGTCCTTTTTTAATTCTTTAAATAGCCTACTCAAAATAGGTTTCTAGCAGCAGAATAACAAAGATGCACACTAAAGTGAACCTCTAAACTTGCTTTTATTTCTAATTAATAAAAAAAGAAAAGAAAAAAAAAAGGGAATGTTTAAACTAAGATGCAGGCCTGAATTTCTAGATATTCATGCCCATTTTTTTATTTTCTTGGGTCTCACAGATGAACACTTTTAAGAAGTTAATCGTGTCACAATTAGTAACACATTAGTCCTTCGATATTTTTAATAGCAACTCAGGTTTTCCCTCAAGGCACTTTAAAAATGGCAGGCTCGGCTATACTCTCCTTTTTTTTAAAACTCCCATGCACTTTCTTCTTTAAAAACCTCCCACATGCATTTCGCTCTGAAAATACCAGCACAGATCTTAATCCTGCCAACGCTTACAGACATGCTTAACTTTCTGCACATCAGTAATCCTGCTGACTGTGAGAGGACCGTTGGCATACCTACAGCTCGGTGCAGGCTAAGGATGAAATCCTGCTTTTGCTAAAGCCAATGGCAAAACCCCCTTTGACGTCAATAAGGTTATGCATTCACATCCAGTTTGTTGCAGGATTGGGACCATCCTCACTTTAAGGTACTTTCCTAAACTCTTTTTGTTGGGTTGGGGGTTTTTTGTTCCTTTTTTTCTTCCTCCTGTTTCTCCCCCTCACCTCCCACACTCGTTCTTGTGGGGCCCCATGTTGAGACCACTTGAAAACTTCTGCTGTTCAAATCCCTCTGCAAGGGAAACCCCCTCACTG
Organism: Ramphastos sulfuratus; assembly: GCA_013399055.1. NCBI lineage: Eukaryota > Metazoa > Chordata > Aves > Piciformes > Ramphastidae > Ramphastos > Ramphastos sulfuratus. Next base: position 20,002 of record WBNM01016524.1, on the reverse strand, counting down.
AGATGGGAAACATCCTTTCCAGGTAAAGCTGAAAGCAACTATTTTCCCCTGCTGGTATGCGTTTACATAAACTAATTAAAACCTGGGAAGCTGGGTTCCAAACGATGCCAAGAAGAAATCGTTAATATTAACTGAGGTGAAATGGGAACCTCCAAAAATGTTTAAAATTAGCTGTAGGGGAAAATAAAAATAAAATAAAATTTAAAAAAAAAAAAAAAGTTGAATAAGTTGAAGGAAAGAATTTTTGGTAATTTTACTATAAAGCAAATATGGTGCAGCTTGGAATGCATGGAGTTAAATTAATTCAGGGGCTTGTTCTTGCTCTACAGTGAAGGGGGAAAGTGCTGCTGAAAAACATGGGAGGGGGAAGCAGTGGCAGCAGGCTCGGAAGCACTGCAATGCTGTGAAGAGCAGGCAGAAGTGAGCAAACCAGCTGAACCGCTTGCAAAATTAATCAGTAACAAAGAGGCTGGAGTTGTTGGCGGGCTTCAGCCCTTGAACCTGGACTCTGCTCTATAAATTTAAACTTGGAATGGCTCTCTACTTGTTGAAAGACAGGTTGGCTCCAGGCCAAGCCATAGGGAAAAAAAAAAAAAAAAAAAAAAGGAAAAAAAATTCCTTCTTGCTCAGGAAACTTTCCTTCAGTTTCTAACTTTTTTTATGAGCTACTAATAGGGCACTCCAGAAAATGGGAAACAAAAAGTTGGTATTGAAAGGAAAAAATTAACCAGAAGTTGGTTTATTAAAGAAAATAAAACAAGGAGGTGCTAAATTCAAATCCTAATTTTCCCTCTGCACAAGTACCTTGATTATAATAGAAGACTTAGGAGCACCTCGCCAATAATTCAAAGGAGACTTTTATAGTCACATTAGCTGGCTACAGGTTTGACTCTGAAAATCATAAACATCTTTAAAGAAGAAAAGGGCTGTTTAATCCCTGTCTGCAGCCGCATCTTGTTCTCTCCTCCCCCACCACTCTACCTTGTTTAAATGACCATTACAAAAGCAGCGTGGTATAAACCCCATGTAGAATGATCATTTATTCAGCAGTATATCTTTTCTTTCTTATTTTTCCCGTCTTCAAACAGGGGTGTGCAGGAGAACCAACACTCTCCCCAGCCTCTGCTTATTGCCAAGGCAGTTTCAACCACAAATGTCTTCCCTCCGTGGTGCTTTCCCAGCATGAGCAGACAAGGAGTGGGCTGGGGCAGGGTGAGGGGCTGGAGTGCAGAGCGGGGGAGCTGTCAAAGTGGAAAGAAAGAAGGCAAACATCTATTCAGAGGTCAGCTGCAGAGACACAGCCCCTTGCAGCAGCTATGCAATTATGTCCGAAGTCTGCAGCACCAAGAGTCCCACAGCCTGCATGCAAGGGCTGGACCAGAGGATCTAAGGCAGCTGGAAGAAGGTGTATAATGATTTTAATTGCTCTTCCGAGATGCTAAAGGGTAGATGAGATGCTCTTTAACTAGAGCAGAGGGCTGACGCTCTATACCGCTTGCAAGAATACGTGCAGATAAAATACCCTAATGAGAGAGTGGAGAGAGAAATATGATAAGCGCTAGCCATGATCAAAAGGTGAAATAAAGTACTGAAATAAAATGCAGCCTAATCAGAGCATGGAGGACAGGGATCTGCACCAAAAGTGGCTGTTAAGATAAATTAGATAATCACTCCCACGTCCCTTCCTCCCCAAACTTGCTTGTTTTTTAATGAAGGGGCTTATTCCTGCAAGGTTGAGTGCAATGCAAAGCTGGTGGACATTTAAAGCTATATATGCAACACGTCTGTCACAGACATGCACCTTGTACTTGCACTTTCCAAGAAAATCGAGATCTGCTACTTGGCAAGTCTTTTCCATCTGCAGATTTTATGACCCTGCTGAAGGACTAGTAAGCAGTGTCCCCCTTCTCTTGCTCAACAAATACACTACTGTATGTCAGAAGAAAAAAATGAGTTTAAGAGCTGTTGGGCTTAACAGTGGTTTGTGCTGATTGCACTAGAATCTTTCTGCAAAGGCATACATGCAAAGAGGAAAAAACAACAACCACTAAGTAACCACTTCACATCTACCATTAAGATTATTAAACTCCTTACAAGTGGTATCTACCCAGCCTTCCTCACTACACACAAATATACACACACCCCCAAGCTCCGCAACATGGCAACTAGGAGCCAAGACAGCTCTCCCTCTTCCCCGTGCAGCAACCACATTCATTTCTGTTAAGGGGTTAACGATTCGTTTCCACTACTTCTCTCGAGAAAACCTACAATGAAAACATTGGCTCACGAAAGCGTTCTCACTGCCAGAACGCCACAGCGCGAGTGAAAAGTCCGTTTTGTTTTCATTACATCTCTGGGATTTCCGGCTTAACTCCTGAGCTTAGACACCAAATCCCTAGATACCCCACCCACCCACTTTTTCTTCCTTTTTTTTTTTTTTTTTTTTTTCTTTTTTAATAACACTTCTTCTGCACAGCCCACCAATTACCATTTGGAAGGCGGGAGAGAACGGAGAGAGGGAACCATTGCAAAAGGATATTCTCGTCAGAGTGAGTGCGCATGTTTCCCAAGGCTGTCCACTGAGAAATAGTTTTATTTCTATATCTGGCCTCTCTCCTCTATTTCTTACCCTCCAGGCTCCCATCTTCCCACTTGGCCGCCAAAATCAGTGCTGAAACTCAGCCCCAAATCTATGCCCTTTGAAGTTATTTGACATGACATAGAAATCCAAGCCTTTTTTGTACAAAAAGTATGATTATTTCGCAGGGTTCATTTTTTTTATGTTGTGGGTTTTTTTTTTTTCCTCCAGTTATGATAGAAAAATGTTCCAATCTCAAAAAAAAAAAAAAAAACCCACCAAAAAAAAATACTAGAAAGGTTCAACCTTTATGTCACAGCCTATTTGGTCACTGTATGTATAGGCAGTGCACTTCAAACACAGGTTGAGAAAGAAAAACAATCTATGGAAAAGACATGAAGTGAGGCAGCCTCATGCTATAGCATTTTTGTGCCTTTATGTGTTTATTCACCATCAGAGAGGAACAGCAACTTTATCTATATGGGAGCTTTTCTGTTGTATAATACTTCCATGCAACCATCTTTCCTTCGGCTACATCCCAGTGCAAAATTCCCCTGCTAACACACACAAAACCCTTTCTTGCAGTTAATACTCTGCTGAGCACAAGCCTATTGCTATTAGTCACACCTGCACAAATGCAAAAGCAGCCTATTGGAGGGCAGGCACTACTTTTACTTGGCTTCTAACAGCTGCTTGCAAAGTTGTCAAGAAAGGTAAGCGATGACTGGCTGGCCAGTGCCTTTTCATCATTTACCTTCAGCATTGTCTGAAAAACTCTACCAATCTTTTCATGCATATAATAATCAGAGATATGCACATGGTTTCTGGTCTCCCACACATAGCCCAAGTAATTCCACATGACAGCTCAAATAAAGGCAAAACTCCACTTTTTTTGGTGACATTTTGACTGGGCTCTGCCTCTGAATAAATCCAGAGTCCTTCCACTGAATTAAAAGAGGGTAACAGTAGCACCAAGCTTGTGCAAATAACTAAGTTTTGCTCTTAAAGAGTGACTCTCAATGCACACCCACCTTGGAGCAAGAAGACACTGGCCATGTGTACTGAACAACCTTCTTAAATTCCCTCTCATAGGCCCATAAAATGGTATTTCTGTCAAAATGTCTCACCTAGCATTGTCACACGAAAAACTGAAGATGACTATAATTGAGATTACAAGGAGAGAGCAAGTAACAACAGTGAGGTCTGATTTTAAAGTTTGGCACTACATTAGGGGCAGGTCTCGGTTTCCACTGCCCAATTGATCTGACATGGCACTGCCAGTTTCAGGGGAGCTACCCAAGATGAAACCATGGCTGAGTGGGATTAACCAGATCCCCTGCCATACCTCCAGCACTGGGATGTACCATCCTGGCCTCATGGGAGTCCAGCTAACCACACTAAAGGCACAGAAGATCACTTTGAAAAACAGGACTGTGAGAGGAATAAAAACAAAAAAAAGCTAAAACCAGCAGGGACAATCAAGGGCATAATATTCTTCAGTGTTTTTTTCAGTCTTCTTTTAAAACTGGTGTGCTTAATTTCACATTTGATTGTCAGGTATATCTTGGGAAAGCCTGGGTGCCTGGCAGTGCTGGACCCCTAGCAGGACAAAATCTGGGAGCCAGTTGAGATGGTGGTCAGTTGCTCCCAAGCTGAGGCTGGAGCCAAGCCACATGGGTGTGGTGGAGTTCAAGCAAGGGGAAGAAAGGGTTTGGTTTCATAATCAGCAGGTTTCTCACCTTTAACTCTCACCAGGATCAGCATGATGCTTACCCTTGCCTTGGTGGGAGACACTGTGCAGCTCAGAGCAGACGTGATCTTGCCATCCCTCACTGCCAACTAGGAGGGGCACACTGGGGATGGGAGGTTGCGAAGCCGCTACAAGAAGCCCTCCACACCAGCCCCTATAAGCATCCTCTAAAGAGAGGATCAGATAACCTTGAAAGCATTCATCTGCCCCCCACCTCCCACCCCACCAACCTTAAAACATAAAGCCATTAACATTCTGACAAACCGTTGTAGTGCTTAAAGCTGCCACTAACCAGGGAAGGGCAGCCCCGGGGTGCCCTGCCCCTGGGTGCAAACAGGGCTGTGGATGAGATCATCCAGCTTGTTTTTCTCTCCATGACTTAAGTCAGGACCTCAGCTGAGACACTTGGGACAGGAGGCTTGCTTGTTAACCCTGTTCTCTGGAGAGAGTTGGTTGACACCTCCTGCATGTCCTGTGTCCCCCACTGCCCATACTGCTCAGCAAGACCAATTAGCAAAACATGTTGCTTAATACCTGGTGAAGACATGGAGGAGGAGGAGGCCAGGTAACTCCTCTGCATTCAGGGAAAGCCGAGCAGACACAAGGGAAGAAACAAGCCTGGAAAAGCTTCACAAAAAAAGATTGCAGCTACAACCCAAGTTTCTCAAGCACTGTTACCACATGCATCTGGAAGCTGCTGCTTCTTCTCATAGTGTTTTCCTAGCCTAGCTTTGAAAAGTCAATTCTGTAAGACCCATCACCAAGGGGAGGTGCTGGCAGCAGGACCCAGTGCCATGGTGGCCTAAAGAAGGGGATGGCTCCCATTGCCCAAGCCATCTTGGTGCTGCTCCAAACACCTCTTCCCAACCTGCTTGACACTGCCACCACTGGCCTTGGGTTGTTTCAACTCACATTTTCCTCTCCTCATGTGTGAAGGCATCATGATGGCTGTCTGAGTCCTACAGTTAATATGGGTGCGCACGTCCATAATGGTACATTGTAAGTGAATGTCTCAGGGTAGACAGCAATAATAATTAGCTGTCATGATTTGAAAAAAGGATAATCCATGCCATTGAGTTAACAATCACTCACACAACACACATGGATTTAACTAATCTTAATTTGGAGAAAAATAACAATTCTAAATATATCAAATAGCCTATTTCATGGCAACCTGCGGCGGTGTTTATCTCTGGTTTCCAGCACATGCAAGTTATTTAGTTTCTCTCACTGGCAGTTTTACCATTCAAAAGCCTGAAATGAACATTCATGGAGCAGGAGTTGCGGTTAAATCCTGCATCTGACAGGGAGCCTTTTTTCATGATGCACATCTAGTTCAAGTACATAATATATGGAGCCCCACAGTGGCAGCCCAGATGGGATGAATGAAGAATTCCAATCAACCTCCTCCCCTTTCCCAGCACCTTCTTTGCAGAAATTGACTACACTGTTTTAATGAACCTCTGCTGCTGGTTAGAGTTCTTTGTCCACGAGGGGACACTGCCCAGAGCATGCAGATCAGCCAGTGTAGCTGAAGAAAGTCTGGTCCAAATGGTGCCTCACCCTCTGAGGTTCTCTTCTCTCCTATGGTTCTCTGAAACCATCCAATGTTAAAAACAAACCAATCAGTACATTTTCATTAATCTGGATCATTTCAGAGTGCCTTGATGAAGAGCAGCTTAGTGGCCCACAGGGCCAGCAGGGCTCTGAGAAAGACAGGAGATACCATCAGTCAAGGACAGCGGGAGCCACTCCCCATGGCCTTCTTCAGCCAGAACGGGTCACCCAAGATCTGATAAATATGAAAGATAAAAAGAAGCATAAAATACGACAGTGGTCTAATTTTTTCCAAAATACCTGCCAACAGTGAAGTGAAAGAAGCAGTGACTGATAACTCCTAGTCAACTGATTGGCCTGGCTGTGTTTTGCTGTGCGACAATCTGGTACATCTGTTCGATACTATCACACTCTCTGTACAAGCGGCAGAACTGATTTTCAAACAGGTCAGCCAATTTGAAAGAAAAAAAAACAAAACCAACTTTATAGGACAAACTGCTCCTAAGCAAGTCACGTCCTCCCAGTGCCAGCTTAACATGCTACCACACACCTTATGGACAGTGGTAACTAAGTGAAAGCACCTTGAAAAGCTTGGATTTGCAAGTTACCAGTCAGGGAAAGATGATAGACTTCATTACCAGAAGGTCTTTAAAAGCTGATTGTGGAGATAAATTTGCCTTTGTCTCTACTGATAGTTAGAAATTTTAGTTGGAGCTCTGTATTGTGTGCATGAAAATTCTTGCACACTCCTGAGCTATCCCTGCCTCTCTCAAAGCAGAGTAAGGTCTGTTACATGGTCAAGAGGCATTCATTGACCAGAGCAAGCAAGGTTACCAAGACAGAAAGAAAAAAAAAGGTTAAAAAAAAAAAAAGAGAGAAGGAAAGACCTCAGGACTCTGGAGCACCCTGCACTAGGGTGAATATTCAGCACAGTCGAGCATCCCAACATCGTCATGCCCAGCAGAAAGAGAGGTACAACGGCAGAGTCAACCTCAGCACTTGACGTACCCTCACTATATTCAATCAAGGGAAGCTGTAAGATTTGTCAGTTGTCGCACCGCAGAAGGCTACGGAAATCATTTCGACCAAGTAAGAAGGTCTACAAAAATAACACAAGATCAAGGAGAGGAGCTGAAACCTTTTTGAGGACAGCAGAGGTGGCAGCATATTTCAGGGAGATGGAGTGGCGAGTGGGTGATTTCTGGTTTCCCTCTTCAAATATAAAGACTCAATTATCTTTGAACAGCTTGCTTTACACATGAATTGACACATTTATTTTACAATAAATAACTGAAACTTATCTATGTTTCCTTTACTGTTAATCTACACAAAGAAATAATAAACAGAGCTTGTCTACAAAAATGCAACTACTGCAGTCCTCAGAATTCAATTAAGCTAAAATAATTAATGCTTCCACCATATTAAATTACTTTATACATTTGAGCTACTGAAGTTTTTCTTTTATTCTTTAATCTTTTTTGCCTTTTTATTTAATAGGAAAAAAAAAAAGTTAGTTTCAAAGTGGGGGGGGGTGACTAGAAGAGGGAAAAAGAGCATGATTTGCTGTTAAAATGTAATGGTCTCCTTTAGCTGACACAGCATGTAGAGTGTTTTGTGCCTTTGATTAAAATAACATTTTAAATGCTTTGAACAAACATATCTCCCCATACTTCTAAGGGATTATTTTACATATTTCTTGGTTGAATAAAGAAATTCATTCTTCCTGTCGCAGTACAGAAAGGCTAAGAATATCTTTCGTCACATATAAAGTAAAAATACTGTAGGCTGTTGCATTATTACCAAAAAAAAAAAAAAAAAAATAAGGGGAGGGGGTGGCGGGGTGGGAGAAAGCTGCCTTAGAGATTAAGTTTCCCTTTTATGAAATCGTATTTAGTCTCTTTTTTTAACAAATCTAACAACAATGCTCTACAGCCGCTCACTGGGAAATACCTTTAATGTTAAATGCAGATTCTGATTTTCTTGGCTAATGCAGAAAGCCTTTCTATTGAAATATAAATAAGGGGTTTGGTATATCCCACTAAAGCCTTTCCAGTGAATGACTTCTGTGGGTTTTTCATGGCTACCCTCCATGGCTGTAATGTGAGGCTTTTATCCTACTATTGAAAACTATCCGCTACTATTAAAAAAAATACGGAAGGACACTGCACCTTTTTATCTCAGAGCTGGGCTCCTAATTGAGAAAGCATTATTACTGCACTATTTAGTGGATGTCCCTATCTCTGTGCACTGCTGAGAAAATGCCAATCAAATGATAAACCCTTTTATTTTTCTCAATTCAAAATCTTTCCTACATATTTTCATTTGATACTCACTTTAGTCTGGAAGAGATTAGGTGCTCCAGATTGGCTTTTAAATTTTTTTATGCCTTTTTCCACATGCGAACATCTCCTTCACCCCTTCTCCCAGTAGACTTTCTGCATGGCAAAAGCATCAGCTCTATTGATGCTGACCCCTAGAAGCTGGGATAGGATAGCATTCTCTGTGCTGGGCACAGGCATTAGGGTATTTCATTATGGACTGAACTTGGGCATATCATATTAAGAAATAAGATCTGGACAGTAACTAGAGCATAAGTCTCCTGGATCAACCTTACTAAGCACTGGGTGCCCTCTGCAAGGGACTGAGTACCATCAGCTCACGCAGACATCAATAGCTATTGCAAGTGTTCAGCACCATTCAGGAGACCTTCATCAGACTGGAGGAGAAAGTCCTAGATACTTCTTTTCTGCTCCCACTAAATGGGAAGGAAATCTAGTGCTCAAAGCGGCAACACCATGAGGCATTATATCTGCCAAGAAGTGCATTCACAAGTGCAAAAGGACGGGGAAAGTTGAAAAACGATGAGGAAAGGACAAGGTCAGGTTGCTTACAACACTACAGCACAGGCTGCCACTGATAATGTCTCTAAGGCTACTAGCTGCCCCATGCTGAGGTGGTGACGGCACCCAAAAGATTGCTAGAAGACAACAAGATAGTCAATAGGTGGCATATGCTCTCTCCTAAGATGCATATCATCTGGAGATCTGATAACTACAGCAGCTCAAAGCCCACATCCTAATTTATGTGAAGGCCAAGCCTGTCAGAGGCACTGAGGACTGACTGAGATCTCAGATGTTAAAAGTGGACATCTCTTAATCTTCAATTGTAAAGACACAACCCTCTCACAAGTCTTCTGAGGATGTTCCCTCGTAGAAACATCTCTACTACAGTCAGAATTCTGGACTATCAGATCATAGGACAGCTCCCAGAGAAACTGGAGTAGCTGCAGCAAACACAAATTGTCACTGGTCTTATGTATGGGATACAGTTGATTTGAACAAGAAAGGCCCATTGGAGAGGAGATGTTGCTGTGTAACATAAAACCTCCACTCATTAGCAGGGAGCACAGCCTTCCTTTTACCACCGCAAAGGAACACACCACTGCAGAGGAGAAGAAAGGCCCTGCATGAGGGAAATAACCCCATGTCGGGAGCTGCTGCATAGCAGCTCACCCAAGTGGATACCATCGCCCACCTGCTCACCTCTGAGTCAGGGAAGTCTGGAGGGTAAACACTAACTGCAACATGTAAGATCGTTCTAGAAAAAGAAACACAATTTATTCACCCAGGCCAAACTGTGTTCTTGTCTTCTCATTCAAAAGCCCCATCTGGGGTGTGCATATGAATGGAAGTGTCACCCACCCAACTCCAGCCATCTGCAGAGATCCAGGAGAGGCGGCACAGGCAGCAATGCAGATCAGAAACCTGACATACACCCCAGCAGAAGGATCAAGCGAGGAGTTAATGAGTTCCTGCTTTAAGCCTCACAATCAAATCTTCCCCCTGCAGTCAGCAAAAATATTTTTTCACCAACTTCAACGAGGTCAGGATATGGTCCTTCTCAGTAAGTCTGCATGTGACAAAGGATATCTGAACTGAACTTAGCATCTCACCAGTGTTTCCTATCTGTCCACCACTGCTACTGGTTTAGGATTGCTCCTGAAATGATTTCTGACCTCAACTTTATGCTTTTTTTCCTATGTGCACAGGCTGCCCTTTGCCCCTCCCAGACGACTGAGAGGCCTCTCCCTCCAGGACCTGGTCCTGCACAGACAGCTACACTGAATTATATGTGAGATGGACAGCCCTGCAGAGCCCTGATGATCCTCCAGACTAATGGTTCCTATAGAGACCTGTTACTGAAGCTTCTGTTTCATTGCACTTTCTAGAGGGCTCTCGTTGAAAGATTACCTAGGCAGCTGATTGAGTGTAAAACATGCTGTACCTGCAATGTTCTCCTGCTTGGGGCAAATTCCTTTTGTAGGCGTGAGAAGACGGTCTTCTTCATCGGGTGTGACTTGGATCCCGATTTCCACTGGCTCTGACACTTTCCTGAGCTCGGCACGTGAGGAGGGGGGAGGGCTGCTCTTGTCCATGCTCTTTTCATAGCAGGCACCACCAGTGCCATTGCACTGTTTTCTCTTGTGCTCTATAAAAACCAAGATGTCTCCCAGCGGGAAGTTCATCTGACATTGTCCACAGGTTAACAAGTCGGGGTCTGTTCCACCTGTGGCGATGCTGATGCCACCTGGCTCTGCTATTGCCAGACTCTCATCCTCGTCGGCGAGTGCCGGTTCCACATGGTCAGCCTCTGCTTTACATGGACAAGGAGAAAGAGGGAGGAAAGGGACAAGGGGAAAAGAGAAAGAGATTGCTTTGAATGTTCACAGACTCTGAAGGATGCATCATGAGAGGCCCAGCCTCTCCCCACCCCCTCAAAGAAGCCAAGCCCGATTAGATCTTTCTTTCATTTTTCAGCTTTTCCACTCTCCCAGAATGATTTCAATATATTTTGCAACCAAGCCTGCCTGAAACAAAATGGAAAGGCTGACCTGGCATAGCCTTCCTGACAGCTCCTTCCCACTGCTGCCAGAGCTGCAAGGCTATCAGCGAAGAACCATTTTGCAAATGTTCAAGCCCTGAGTCACTTTCTTAAATAGTTCCTCTCATTTTATCCCACCTTCTCATTTTCACTGTGTCTCCCAGCCATCTGGCCAAGGCCCCATGCAGTAAAGCTTACGCACCTAAATCTCTTTTCCAATTTCAGCGACAAGGGGAAAGCTTGTATGCTCCAAACAAGCAGGATCAGGCTCCTTGGAACATACAAAATTAGTACCACCTTGTCCACTATAAAGATAGCCGTAAAGTTCAATGACCACGTATTAGTACAAATTACAGAAAACAATTTGCAAGAGTAAAGTAAGCAGGATAAGTCTCACGAGAGATTAAGGGGTTTCAAAAGTGTCTACAGTGGGAAAGAGAGCGAGGGACTTATTTAACATACTGGAATATTGGCTGAGACTGAAGTCTTCCACTCTGTTTTGCTTTCTATGTCAAATAACCCTGCAGTTGCTATATAGGTTAACAGAAGTTTTTTTGTTTAAATCTTGCCTGTGGATCTGATGGATTTCATAGCATTACCCCCAAAGACTGGGAAAGCATTTCTAAGTGACATGCATCTGTTTTAAGAAATAAGCAACTTCTCACTTCACAATTAATGAAACACAGTGCATTTTTAATGAGTCTTTAAGAAGATAATTTTTACATTGTAAAATAATTACGGATCACAATCCCTTTCCAGGGCAAAATGTGGGTTTTGGTTTGTTTTCTTTTGTTTTGCCATGTAACTGCCAAATCATACAAACCTTGGTCTTTACTCAGGCAAAATTTTCACCGACTTTTGCCTAAGGCTGTTTTGCCTCTGCAAGGACTATAGGATTTGGGATGAACAAAACAGAGGAACTAACAGTATGTAAATCAGTGAGTGAGACCTCTAATCGAATCAGGATTAAAGAAATAGGAAGGAAAAGGTTGACCATTAGCTCAAGCAGTTTGCTTATGGATTTCTTGGGGAAAGCAAGTGACACAAAAATCTCAAAGAAGTAAAACTGCGACAAACAGATGTTATCATCAGGGTCTGGATTCTCCTCCTGGCAAAAACAAAAAGAGTTTTGTCCTGCTCTTCAGCAAATTGCAAAAAATAAAAACCACACAGGAATGAGACAAGAGGTAGAAGGTGAAATGTATTACCTGGACACACACAAAAAAAAAATTTAATCGAGTCTTGAAAAAGAATCATCCCTATTTATCCCTATTTTCACATTCCAGAATAAATAATCAGTGTATCACAAGCTGCATCAGAGCTCCCTAATAGCAAAGTGGAAGGCAGTAACACTAGCAGCAGCAGGAAAAGGATGGGAATCCCAGAGAAGTGTCTGAGCGTGGACCATCCTGCTGGAGCAGAGGACAGGCACGGGAAAGCTTCAGTTTCCTAACTCGCACCAAGCTTACCAAATGCATAGCACAATACTCTATCTGAAAACCATTAATTACCTTTTTCCCTCCAAGTTTAAAAGAAGTTTGAGGGCAATACTACGTAATTAATTCACCAACTGATATCATTAAAAGATGTCTCCTTGCCTAAGTGAAAATGTAACCATAACCCTACACTAAACGGGGACTGCTGGGAAGGGAGCGGATGCCTGCAAACAGTGTCTCACAACGCAATTATTTAGTGCTGCGGTTCCCTTTAATGATCTAACATTGAGCAATATTGTTTATATTGAAGAGAGCTTGCACCTTTAATTACCAATTACATATACATCATTTTAGAGCCAAAAGACAAAGGACTGTGAAAACAATCCTTTAGAAATGTGTGCACTATTTCTAGGAAGAATTCCTATTAAGAGGGAGCAGTGTGTCAAAATATTAAAAAAAAAAACAAAACAAAAAACATGCAGAGAGGTGCACACAGGCACACAGACACACACAGAGGAGACGGGACAAAGAGCTGGAAAAGACAACATGAAAACAGGAAATTAATCAAGGGTCCTAAAGAGAAAGAGTGGCAGAGAGAGAAAACTTCTCATTTTGTCTAACATTCCTGTAAAGCCTTCAGATTAAAGTCTATCTCTTAAATTGCAAAGGCTGAATTTTGGCATTTAGATATAACAAATAAAGAGAAATGCACAAATCTCAATTTTATTATTTTTTTTATGAGGGGATTTTTTAAATTTTTTTTTGCCAGCGATTTAAATCATGCTCTTCAGAAAACACAGCAAAACTGCTGCCTTTGATAAGGGTCCTGACCATGCATCTGTGGAAACATGAAGGAGATTTGAACGGCTACACAGTTACAAATTCTTTCTTTTCAGTTCTATAGTTCATTTGAATATTAGTTAAATCCACATATGTCTATTCACTTACACTCACTCTCTCTTTCCAATGACTCTGCAATGCCACTTTTTTAAAATAACATCTGGTATTCCTTCATATTTTGGCAGTCGTCACGTTACCAAAAATCAGCTTTTCTTTTCCTTGGTACGCTGAGTCCTTGTGATCAGTAGTAATTGGGTTTCAAACTATCAAAAGATTTTTAACTCAACTCTATTTCTGATTTGAGCTTAATAAATCATCAAGCATGAGACCAACCGTACACCCAACAATGCAGAAGCTGTATTACATCTCCTTACTCTGGACACAGAAAACAGACATAAAGCAATGAAAGACAGAATACTGAATAGATCTTCAAATGCATTTTATCCATGTCAATTTGCCTTTTTTTTTTTCTGTCTGACATTTGGAATTAAAAATAAAATTTTTAAAAAGCTTCCTATTGACAACTCAATTAAGCCATTAAAAATCTACATTCAAGTAACATTACAGGAGAGATTTAAAACCCACAAAGGAAAAGAGAAAAGCCTGCAAGTCCAGCCCATAACACATCGGGTCATGCTTAGTTAATACAACAATCTTAGGCAGTTTAAGGAGTCCTTTAATACCAGTGGGGCAATTTAGGCCAGTCTCAGTCTAAAGTTCTGACTCCACTTATGTCTGTGGGTTTCAAATGAATCGCCTCCCATTATTTGAATTTAATTCTGTGGTTTTATTACTGTTTGTTGGTAACTAGATTGGGGGGGGAGGCAGCTGCTTCCTCACAAGTATATAAATATATATATTTTAGGTTTTTTTTAAGAAGGAGAAATCAAGCCACACAAAAAGAGAATAAAAAACATTCCATCTGCCTTACATGGGAAAAGGGAAAAACAATGCAAATAAGCTATTTCCATCCAGGACTCATGCCCTGGTTCTTCCAGGTGTGTTAAGGTGTGCCTGGCATTTTCCTGCACTCAGAGATTCTTCCAAAAAGAACTGCCTTAGCATTGACTGCCGAGGAAGCACAGCAGTGAGGGACAGGTGATCTAAGCTGTTATCTGATGGCTTCATGAAATTAATGCAACTGTACAATCTAAATCATTTGCTTTATTTTTAAAAGCTTTACACATGCTGGCTGGACTCTAAGCAGCATCTCCAATTCTCTGTCTGCCTACCACACCAAATTACAGTGGACAAACTCCTTAATTCCATAAAGGCACTGTCATAAAACCATCACAGCTCCTACTCCAGCATGGTGACATCATTAGAGCATATGTGTCCCATGCAAACAATACGCTCGTGCCCAGTATTAAAGCAAATGCACATGCTAACTATTTTCTGCCTGTCAGATGTCTCAAAATCATACTCATTAATAGTGAAAAAGCTCATGTTACTAAAAATTATTTCCAAGGCCTCAAAGGACAGAACTGTGGATGCTTGTTCATGAGGTTTAAGTGAGGATAGGTCCGGGCAGTAGTAATTCACTTTCTTGTCTTTTTATTGCACCTAAGAACCAAGGCAAGAATGAATCTAAAAGTTGTCAGTCTATTCTCTTACATTTTTTCCCCACTCCCCAGTAGCCAAAGAAGGAAGAGAGAGGGGGAAGAGAGATCAGTCTGGTGCCAGGCTAAAGCATTGCCTGTGAAATCTTCCCTGTGAGGTTGATTTCCTCACAAATCAATAACAGAGTGGTTAATTCAAGCACTGTCAGTGCCTTCACCACAGAGGTGCTGCTAGGTGCCCTGCCTTCCCAAGAACCCCACCACAGCCACCTGGAAGGGCATAGCACAGGCTAGCCCAGAGGCCACCCATCTCTGGGATGAACTGGGGATGCCCAGAGTCTGACACAGGGACACAGCTTCTGGTGCCCAGGCACAGGAAGACGTGCAAGCATGCCGCAGTGCACCAAGTGTGCTGTTCTCTGCACACGGCCACTGCTGTCTTGAAGGTGCATCCAGAAAGAGTGAGCACAAAAACTCACTCTTCAGGGTGTTGGCCCAAAGCAGACCTGAAAATTATGTCCCTTCAATCAACACCCACATGTCACATTTACTGTAACATCAACATGCTAAACGGAAATAGCTTGGATCACACGCTCTCTAGCTGGGTTATCGACAAGATCGGTGTCAGGATCCTTGCTGCAGAAAGGCCAGTGCTGCTCAAAGAAGATAATGCAGCTCCTTGCCATCAAAGTTTATCAATAACCTGTTTTCACAGCATAATCATAGCTCCCTGCAGCTGCAAGGTGCAGAGTTGAGTTTATGTCTACATATTGCATCATACTCAAAGTACTAGGCACCACTTGTCTGCCATCAATTTTTTATTTTTTATGAAGGCTGCAAAACAATTGCTCAGAGTCTTTTATAAATAAAAGTCTGAGGCCAAGTGGCTAAAAGAGACTTAATGGGGAAGCCCAAGAAACACTTTTGAGGCCTCATGTTCCCAGTAACTCTCAGGTGTGTGCCAAGCACACAAAGGCCACCAGAGCAGCACCAAACCTTCACTGCACCGTACCTGATCTCATCATGGCCGTCTATCCTGCACTGTCCAGTCCTCTGCCCACAACCGCACACCAGCCCATTGGCCCCACACATCAAACAGTAGCAGAGTGGTGCAGTGGGTGGGTGCAGTGGGTGGCAGCAGTGGCCAGGGCGGGCTGGATCAGAACTCAGCAGTGCAGGAAGACTTGGGGGAAATCACCGGTTTCACTGCAACACCTTTGCAAGCCCAGCACACAGCCCCAAGTCAGAGGAGTCTCCTGCAGAAGTGTCAGACTCCTTCTGCCGAAGTAGTTTGAATCTCTCAGACAGCAGTTTAACCCTCCATACACACCTGAGCTAGAGCAAGCCCAAGCATCCCCACAAAGAGCCAGGCTTAGGGAAAGGCAGAAGGAAAACAACATAGTAAGGAAACCTGACTCAAATGCAACAAAAGCCAAGAATATCCAAGGATCCACACAAATGTCCAACACTTGTCAGATGTTATTTCATCAGAAACTATGTACAGTGTTAAAGAAGGGAGTAGTGTGCCTCCTCCTAAGTAAACTATATGTTCATAAAAAATATTTACTGCTTTGGAGAGTGGAAAATGCATAGGCTCTTCTATAGGCTGGAGAAGCTGTAAATCTAAGCAGATAAAATGGGATGTGATGATGTGATATAAAAGCATTCTTTGTTCCCCAGTGAATAGATTTGTTTTATTTAAAACTAAAAAACAACAAAGGAGAAAAAGGAGCGCTCGGTGCCACAAAAGGAGAAGGAGCAGTATTTGGGTATAGGTTTTTGACTGCTGTAGAAAAGGACATTGGAAGCACAGATTCTTACCCAAGGATTTAAACACATCATCAAAATTAATTAGTTTTGAACAACTATTAAACACACAACAGCTCTGTTCTTCTCCTAAATATCATGCTCAAAGAGACTGCATTTCTCAACTGTGTATGGCACACTGTTGCTCATATGCAATTTTCCTAAGCCTTTTTTTTTTAACTTTCATTGAAGCATATTCATTATAACATTCAGTGAATTTATGGCTTCTTCCAGTGGCTTAGTAAAAGGGGTCATAAAAAAGTTAAGTAAACCAGTGTGTTTTTTTCCTCTCCCTTAACTTTGGATTCTTTTTTCATACTGTGCTGTCTAGTGCTTAGTCTTTGGAAAGTACCTTGGGCATATCCAGCACATACACAAATTATCAGCTGCTCCAGGAAAAAGGAAAAAAAAAAATTCTTGCACTCAGGCAACTACACAAAAGACTTGCATGTGTCAAAAATACAGAACTAAGTCTCTGTGAATGCTGCACCATTAATCAAATCCTCGATTTGGTGTCACTTTTGCCAGTAAAACGATGATATTCTTCTAACCCCCTTCTACTGGTGCATGCCTGCAATGCATGAAGTCTGTCACTCTGCTTTAATTCTTTAATTTGTTTTCGAACAGCCTGCTTTAGGCATTTTCTATAACTTCCTTGAGAAAAAAAAAAAAACAAAACAAAACAAACAAACAAAAAAAAAAAAGGAAAAAAGGAAAAAAAAAAACCAACCAAAAATCTGCTACTTAAAGCTCCAGCAAGGGTTTACATTACTAAGCAAGCAACAGCTTTTTGGGAGAAAGGGCAGGCAGTGAGAAAATTTAACTAATATTCAGGGGCTCAACACACAACCCTCTCTGAGGCTAAAACTGTGGATGCTGAGGAATAGTGTGTAGCCTGCCCAGATACATTTTAAGAAAGCAAATATGAAAGAGGAAGGTGCTGTAGTAAGAACAGATGAATGAATCATGCATTTATATCAATGCGCGCAGTTGATGCCTTTTTCCTCCCTCGTTAAAAGATACATATACATAAATCCATCTGCAGCCAATGCTGATGCTTCACCAAGTGCTTTTACATTACTGCTACCTTTAAAACAGGCAGTCAGCCCCCTTTTTATTTTTCCACAGGGAAGGGACATCACATTCAACAGACAACTGAAACACAATCCTGGAGAAACTGAACTGCAATCAAAAAGAAGAAAATGCTCCGGCAAGGAGGCGGAGAGCCACTTTGAGGTAGCAGGTCTCCACAGGGAGACTTTTCCACCAGGCTTTGACCTATCGGAGTGGGACAGGTGGGTGATAGATGAAGGAGCAAGATGGGATAAAGGGGACAATGGGTTGTGCGTGTGCTGGGTGGGCAGAGGCAACAGAAAGGAGGAGAGGGGGGTTGTTGTTTCTCTTGGTAAAAGTTAACAGTCATGGAATGGAAGAAAACCCACAGCTGAAATCTGAGGTTGGGGAGGGAAGAAGGGAAGATTTTCCCCATTGCTGGGTACACTAACATCATCAGTGGCCTAGGCACTTCATCTCACAGGTCTGGCTTCTGTCTATATGCTTCCAACTAGCTCAATTCAAACATTAAATGAAGTAGAGAAATCATCAGATAAATTGCTGGCCATCTCTACCCAAGAGTGAAGGGCTTTTGTACAGCTGATGACAGCCCTGATCTTTTGTCTGACCTAATTTACTTCTTTTTCAGGTTAGAATAAAGCACACTTTCCTGTCACAGGATAACCTCCATCCACATATTGCACCCTGAAAATAAGAAGATGCTTCTGCTGTGTTAACAATACCATAATTTAATTAATTTCTCAGGCTGGGGGAAATAAACATCCACTGATCAAAGCTTCCCGTGTGTATGCCACAAAATTACATGGTTGGGCAAGAAAGCATCCCAGTGAAGTCCATCCACAACACGCAAGCCAAATGCAGCAAAGAACAGCACAACCCGATGAGGAAGCCTGTGAGCTCCTCAGCAGCAACTTCTACATGACAGATGTGATTTTGTGGTTATTTCTCTGGGAAAAAAAAGAAACAAACAAACAAAAAAACCCAAACCAATGCTTATTCTCACATGCAGAAACTGCAGGGTTTTTTGCTATAAAGACCTCTGGACCTAAGAATGGTAAACTATCTACTATCAAATCCTTTTGGCAGGGGTTCATGTTGCTTTCTGACATGTAATCAACACCAAATTATATACGTATATTTCTGCTTTATTGCTCTACACACCTTTTAGAATTCTAGCTTTCTTGCCATGTTCATATGTCCAGGGGAACAAACGGATCTCTGTGGGATTTTACACCCCACACACATGCACAGGAACTTCCTCATATACAGATATCATTACCCCGATCACTATCTGACAACAATATATTGAGAATTTAAACACTGTATGCTCACAATAAAAGGCACTGTTAAAAACTAATTGTAATTAAAAACTCTTGTCCACCTGAGTCAATTAATCAGCCACAATTTAGCTAAAAATAGACTGGTCTCGCACGCAGCCCCTCTCAGCTAGCGCTATATAGATCTTCGCATGAAAATCAATACTACAACTTTACAGGGAAAACATTTTGCAGCAACGTGAACTGAGCGGCGGCGGCGGCGGCGGCGGCGGCTGCTTCCGAGGGCAGCGCAATCCCGAGGCCAGCCGGGCCATCAGACGGGCGATGAGCTCCCCCTAGTTGCCAACGCCCGCCACTGGCAGCCGGAGCACAAGGCAGCCTGGCTAGGCAACTCGAAAAGCCAGCAAAGTTTATTTGGGAAAGTCTTCTCTGTCAACAAACAACACAGAGCACGAAGTAGTCCAGGTAGGAAACATGGAAGAGAAGCAAACAGCTCCTGCAAGGCATCTTTTAATGGAAGAGATTTGCTAACAGCAAGCTCAGCAACGGGAGGAGCCGATGAAGAGGTGGCAACTGAAGTCAGTAACTGGTATCAATAATTTGTACTACTCCTGCAAGCGCACACTCTTCTAAATCATAATTATTGTCAAATATGCCACAAAAATAACCCTTTGTTCTGCTGAGAAACATACATTGTATACAAAGCAAGGGCTCAAACCATTCCTATTAAAAGCAGCCAGGTTGTAAAATCGTGAAGACTTCTATTTCTCAGTATTTAAACAACCCTGACAAAATATGCCAAAAAAATCTGCCAACCAGCAAAACCATACAAAATTATTTCTTAGCCATTGGACATCTATTTAAACCACTGAGCACATCAGCCAAAAAGGACAGAACAACACAGATCTGCAATCTAGTTGCTCTGCATCAGATTTTAAAAAATACTTTACACCAGAAACTATGAAAATGTACCAGTATTTTTTTTTCATATTTTGCAAGTCCAATACAAATATATTCCGATGAAATGCAACCTGGAAGTTGACAGCGCACAACCTTTTGTTTTTTTTCCTGTCCTATTTAAAGTCAGCACATGTAACGTCTTTTAAAAGCATGTTAGATTTTTCTGTGCACAACTATGCAGGTATTATGAAAAAAAGCAGTCCTCTCCAAAATAATAAGTTTCTCTCTAGTTTTTCAATCACGGCTTACATCCTCTTTATATTACAGTTTATTACACTGGGGGG
>WBNM01016523.1:32831-44419 GCA_013399055.1 Ramphastos sulfuratus | reverse complement strand
AAAAAAAAAAAAAAGTGCTGTGCTTTCCCCCTTTTCCTGATCCCATATTTTAATGAGAAGAAGGCTCCGTGCTTCCCCAGCTGGAAGCGGGTGCCGTGGGGTTCGCACTTTGGGTCGGAGGAGTGGGTTGGAAGCGTGGGGGAAGCAACCGGGAGCAAAGTGGAGCTGGCTACAGAGCACCACAAACCTCATGCAAATCGCTTACACCTTGTGCTTAGGTCGCCCTGAGTCTCCTCTGCCGGCCTGTAGGAGTGGGACTTTGGTTTCTTCTGCACCGAAATGGCTTCAGGTGAACAAAAAGTTTACAAGGCTGGGGAGAATAAAAAAAAAAAAAAAAAAATCTTAAACCCAGGACTCTGTCAACCCCAGCAGAAACTGGGCTGGACAGACCTAGTGGCCATCAGGAAATACAAATTCTCATCCCAAGGCTCCTTCTCATCTGCTTGACTCCATTAATGCTTTTTTTTCTTTCTTTCTTTTTTTCTTCCCCCCACTGTTTCTGAAGGAATTTCCTTTTTCTGTACTGCGATGGTTTCAAATCATTTACAAGTTTATCATCCTGGTGATAAATTCCTCAACCTAGGAGCCCACCCCAGCAGCGTCTGGAGGCTGGAGGAGCCTCGCTGACATCACAAAATACTCCTTCTCATTAAAATACTAATTAATTCTCCTCCACTTGCCTCTATTAAGGTATTTTTTACACTGCTTCTGAAGGAATTTCTGGTTTGTTGGTTGGGGTTTTGTTTGGGTTTTTTTTTTTTTTTCCCCTCTTCCCTGTGCTGAACTGGCTTCAAATCATTTGCAACTTGATCATGCCAATGATAAATTCTCCAAGCTGGGAGCCCACCCCAGCAGAGACTGGCCCCCAAGAAATCTTGTTGACATCATACCCAAACCAATTCTCACTGAAATACTAATTATTTGTTGCTGTTGTCAGTGGTTTTGCGTTTCCCTTTTGGTTTGTTGAGCCTAGCTTCTGCTGGAGTGGGATCCCAGCTGTTAGGAATTTCTCACTACCAGTGGAATTATAAACTTTTGGATGCTCTGAAATCCATTTCAGTACAGAGAGGGGGGAAATAATAAAAGAAATTCCTTCAGAATTTCTTATGGGGGAAAAAAATCCATTAACAGAGGCAAGCAGAGGAGAATTAATATGATAGCTTTACAGGCCAGATCTAACGAGCTCCTCATATCTCTCGAACTGAAACCTCCTCTGCACAGCCTTGCGTGGTCTTCCTTGCTGGTGCCAGCTGCAGTCACCACAGTGCCCCAGCTCCTGAGCAGGATTTGCAACAGGCGTCAAGAACAGTTTTGCAGGGTGGGACGTTTGGGCTGTTTGAGAAAGCAAAGTGCCTGGACAGTGTGGTCTGCTGGGGGCTCGCTGGCTGTGTGGCTGCGATGTGCTGGGTGCAGCCTGTGGGCTGATTTGTCATCTTCCAGGGTGGAAGGTTGCTGTCAGCACCAGATGAAGCAAGTGGAGGTCATTATTTAGCTGACGAGGTCGTCTTTAATGTCCGACTTTAGGAAACGGAGCACTTAAAAGACGGAGATGTCCCTTAAATACAATCCTGGGATGTTCCTGGTGGCAGAGGGCAGTGGAGTGGGAGTGAAACGTCAGGCTGGGCTTGGAGCTCATCGGTGTCGGCAGAACTTCGGTGCAAACCCTGCCAGAGAAGTTTTGGGAGCAGGATTATCAGAATAAACAATTGCAGAGGCAGTTTGTGCTGCGGAGTGAGGCGGCTGCAGCCAGCCAGGGCAAGTGTCATGGTGGTGAGGAACTGTTGGAAAGCTGAGGATAATTAGCAAGGTCATCAGCTACGGATTCGCAGCCGGAATGGTTTGGAATTATTTGTAGAAAGGCTTTTTTAAAATGGGTTGGTTATTTTATGTATATAATTTGGAAGTGTTAGGAGGCAGTGATGTGTTCCAGGAGTAACTGCACCGTAAAAGAGTGAACAAAAGGTTCCTCCTTGGGAAGGGGGGGGGGGGGGGGGGGAAATTACAAACCAAGGCTTTGAGGTGGCTAAAGGAGGAGATGTGACGGAAATCATCTCCCAGCAGCAGCAGGATGAGTGCCTGCAGAACCAAAGCCTCTCAGTTTCCCAGAGCAGCGTTTTAGAGGCTGGAATTGCATTTCCGAGCCTCCTTCGGCAGGCGACAACCGAATCGGAACTGCGGGCACCGGGCACAGGCTCCAGTTCACGTGGACGTTAAGGCACGGCTGTGGCGTTCGCTGGCTGTGAAGCAAGGACAGCTCAAGAGGGCTCTGAGAGCGAGGGGTGCTGAGGAATGCTGCTCCTGGACTGTGTGATGCCAACTCTCTGGCAAAGATGGACCAGTGCTGAGTCTGAGGTGGGAAGGATACCTCGTGGTGAGCCCTGCCATGGGGACTTTCTAACCTGCCTGGAGTTTGCAGGCCAGGGAGGGAGAGGGGATATGGGGCCTGTTTCTGTCCCCTCCCCACTTTGCAATACCTAAACTTAGTGGATCTTTTATTTTTTCATCCTGGGTAAAGAGTTTTGGTGCCTGCAGCCAGTATGCTCCAGGAGTGTGTGACAGGCAGTTCAGCGTGGAGCAAGCAACTTCGACTCTGCCTGCTTTAAAAATCAAAGCACGCCGTGGAGGGACGTTCCTAGGTGCAGAAAAAGGAGAGGTTGTTCCCCACTGCTCACAACCCAACCTTTAAAACTGGGCAAGTCCCAAGCAGCTGTCAGTGCAGATAAAACTTGGGTGATTCATTTATTTTTGGTGCAAATGTTTGTCCTGAGGAGGAGGTTTTGTTTTTGAGGTTTTGGTTTGGTTTGGTTTTTTTGTTGTTTCTTGTTTGGTTTTGTTTGTTTGGTTTTTTTTTTACTGTGAAAAATAAAGGACAAATAAATATTGCTAGAAATTGTCCTTTGGATAGGAAACAGGGATTGACAGTTTGTATAAATAGTGGTGCTGGCAGGGGTAGAGACAAAACATTCAAACCATCCCAGTCTGTGTTTAAAAACCACTCTGTAGGACAAGATGACCTCTGAGGGTCCCTCCCAACCCAATCCAATCTGTGTTAGGAAAATATTTGGGCTAAGAAGGGAGCTTCAGCAATCAGCCACTTGGCTGTTGTCTAGGTGAGGATGGAAACAGGCAAAACTGGGTCAGACTTTTATCTGGTGGTGCTGATCTCCAAGCCTTACCCTCTGCTGAGGTGGGCATCAGGGTTCTCTCTGGGTGCTTTGGGGAGGAAAATTTGAGAGGTGTTGGTTGGAATTCTTTGTAAGCTAAAGATATTGAGGTGTGGTGCAGGTAGCTGCTGGAAATTCCTTCTTGCCAAAGGTAGAGAAAAAGATACAACCAAAAAAACAAAAACAAAAGTGTGGCATTTAAAAAAGGAGTAAAAATTAAATTAATAAGGGTGTTTTAGTGCTATCCTTGAAAAATATTTGAGCCCTGGGAAGATTTCTTTGGCTGCTCTTCCTTCCTTTGCTTCGCTGAGTGCCAAGCAGGGCTGTTGGCTGCCCATCAGTCAAAACCTGAGCCAATTTGCTTCTGCTTGGTAACAAAGCAGCCCTGGCTTGGCATCCAAACGGTTAAATCCTGACACTTTGCCCCCAAAATCCTGCAGAAATAATTCCTCTGGCCAATGTTTCAGCTGTGAGAGGAGAGCAGTTTGCTAGAGAGGTGCCTGACACATTTCAAGGAAGCAAATCTAGTCGCAGCAGTAAAAAAAAAAAAATGTATAGAGTTGTACATTTTTAGTTGTAAAAGGCCAAAATCTCCTTCCCTCTACCCTTGTAAAAAAAACCCACTTAACATTATTAATGATAATAATTAAGGAGTGGGATTTAGGGCAAATTTTACAGGTTTTTATGCTTCTGGTTCACTTGTAATGCTGTTGAGCATGCAGTGCAATTCTCCTTGTCAAGGAAAATTGAGGAAAACTCCTTCAAAACTGGTTCAAAGATGACAGGAATCCACCAGGAAAGACCTTTTTTTAATTGTGATGGGGATTTGTAAGTTGAAAAAGGATAAGAGTGGAGTAAGGAGTCAGGTCTTCATTTCCTCGCTGTGCTTAGGGCAGGAAGGTTGGAGCAGGTGATCTCTGAGCTCCCTTCCAAGCTGA
Source organism: Ramphastos sulfuratus (assembly GCA_013399055.1). NCBI lineage: Eukaryota > Metazoa > Chordata > Aves > Piciformes > Ramphastidae > Ramphastos > Ramphastos sulfuratus. The sequence goes on along the minus strand of WBNM01016523.1, from coordinate 40,317 downwards.
GCCCTGCTATGATACACGAAGTGAGAACCACTTCTATGGGGGGCTGAGCTGTGTCTTCAGGAAAAGCCCTTCCCAAACTTCTTATTTCCAGCCTTTATCACCGGCTTCCTCCCCTACCCACGCACCTTCCACTGCTGCTGCTACCCTGTCACCACCTGATAAAGAGTCCCCAGCAAGCATCCAAGCCCTGGATGCAGAGAGCCAGAGGCACGGCAAAATATTTGGAGAGGTCTCCGACCTGGCGGCTGGCCGCAGGATCGGGAGGCAGGGTGCGGGAGCTGGCAGCTCTGCGGGCGCTGGGCTGAGCACAATCTGCTGGAGTTGCGGAGTCGCAAGCAAAGCTTCCCTGGGCCTGTCCCCGAGGGTGGGTAGTTAGAAGTGCTTTGACAAGGCTTGCTGATTTAACCTTTGCCTGCTTTGCCCTGCCAGGGGTGGCCACTAGATGTCAAGCTCATAATACAATTAGGAGCTGTGTGCAGTTGACCTTGGCAGCAGGGCTTACCGCTGGCGTGCGCGGTGTTAACACTGCGGCCGGGTGTTAAACTGCGGAGCCCTCCCAGTCTGCTGCGGGGCTGCGCGGGGGCTTATCGAGTGCCCACCTAGTTCAGCACAAGTGTTTACAGCTCTTAAAGCAGGAGAAAGAAAGAAAGGGGAAGGGAAAGGAAAAAAAAGAAAAAAAAAAAAAAGGTTTCCCTTTGTGAAGCTCAGCATCTTGCGCTGCTTAATTAACCCTGCGGGTGCCGCGCTAATTTTGGTTTCGTTTAATCAAAACCCGAGTTGCTGTTTGGTGTTCCCTTCTCCTGGTGCTATTTGTTTTATCATTTGGTGGTTTGCAGTAACCACCCCCACAGCTGGGAACGCTGAAAGTTAAAGGATTTGTTCAGGTCTTCCTGTGCTTTGCTGGGTTTGCAAGGGAAGGGATGGCGAATGAGCAAAGCCAGCGGCGCAGCTGGCACCAAACCATCCCCCTGGCACCAAGCACTCCTGCCCATGAGCAGCTTTTACTCAAACGAGTAGCATCACCAAGTGCAGCAGTGAGAAGTTCCGTTCGCGAGATGCTGAGGAGATGCAGGATTGGGTCCTTCCCGTTGGCCTTTCTTTCTGTGAGCCTCCAAAGGCAGTGTCAGCGCTGCTGTGGCTGTTCAGGGGGCGGCCGGCTCCGTTCTGCAGAGTGGTGGAGTTTGAGATGTGGTTAAAGAGGCACTCTGCAAACCAGGGAAGCTCTGAGGAGTCCAGCATCCTGCTGCTTGCTTCTGCTTTTAGTTAATCAATTTTTGGTTTTATTGTTGAGTTGGGGGGGGGGGGTGTCGTTTGTTTATTTGTTTTCAGTGTTGCCTTTGTAGCAGTTTCGACCTCAGTTGTTCCTAGCATTCCAAACAAGGCTTGGTGCATTTCAAACGAGCTTCTTTTCTTACAAACACAGAATCACAGAATGTTAGGGGTTGGAAGTGACCGCAAAGAATCACGCAGTCCAATCCCCCTGCCAGAGCAGGATCACCTGGAGTAGATCACACAGGGACATATCCAGAAGGGGTTTTGAATATCTCCGGAGAGGGAGACTCCACAACCTGCCCTGGGCAGCCTGTTCCTTGCTGCACCTCAAACAAACTTTTATTTCTCTCCTTCCAAACATCACCACAAATTTTACAGGGCCCCAGCCTTAGACGAAATCCAGCAGCCAGCCCAGGAGTCGCTGCTCTGACTCCCAGGAACACCGGACAGGCCCCCATTTAAAGCTCTAGCTCGCCCAAACGATTCCAAACCGATTTGCCACCTCGCATCTGCTCCGCGTCTGCCCGCGGGCGGAAAAGAGCCAAGGTCTGAGACCTCGAGGGGCTTCCCACGGCGCAGACGAGGAGCCGCCGGCGCTGGGAAGCAGCATGCAGTGGGTGCCTGTGCCACAGGTGGTTGCTGCTTAACAAATTCTCAGGCTGAGGCTCCCGAGCGGCTCAGAGCCAGGACGCCAGGTCGAGCGCGGGGTTTGCGCATAGCAAGAGTGCCCTCCGCTGTCGGAATCCGAGCCGGCAGCTTCGGCAGGCTCCCAAAGAGGACAGAACAGTTGTGGGTTTGTTGGTGGTTTTTTTTTTTTCCTTTCCCCCTTCCTCTTTCCTATCGAGTCTGGAATTTCTTCTACATTGTTAAACACAGTAGGGGTCTCTATTTGTCTCCTCCTGTTTCACAGCTTGGGCTCAGTATGCGATAATTCATCTTTCTTTATGGGATTCAAAGCTATCATAAAGAGTTAAAAAGAATTAATTTGCAAGAAAATAGACGTGGCCTAACAATTTAAGAAAAAAAACTTTCTTTAAAAAGCTCCATCAATTGTGAGAGATGATAAAGCCACGGCCCAAGTAGTGCTGTTCTGCTGCAGGATCAATACCTTGTTACAAGGCAACTGTATCCACATGAATATCATTTGGAAAACTAATTGAGGGAGGGGAGGCTTAAAAGATATTTTCCTCTCTTTTTTTTTTTCTTTTTTTTTTCCTTTATTTTTATTTTTAATTTTTTCCCCCCTCAAGCATAATTTAAGTAAAAGAAGTTTGTGTCTTCTGATGATACAGGAGGTGAAGAATCGTCCTCGTGTGGGTGTGCTGCAGAAATATTGCTTGTTTAAATACACAAAAAATGCTGTGAGCTGCACTTTGGAATGGTTATTGGATTTGCATGTGAGAGCATTTTCTACATCTGCTCCACACTTAGCAGGCATTTTATCTTCAGCTGATGTTAACGAACCCAGGTTGCTGCTGCTGTTTAGGGGTTGGGGTGGTTGTGGTGTGTTTGGTTTGGCTTTTTTTTCCCCTGAAACTTCTTCCCAGTTTGTCTTTTTGCTTCTCAGTGAAAGATCAGTAAGGCTGGGCTTGGGGGGGTTATTTCTTCCTGGAACTCTTGCATTTAGAAAGGATCCTCTCAGTCACAGAAAGGATCCTCTCAGTCCTCCATCCTGAGCTGGATAATTAGTAGGAATTTGTGCATTTTTGGGTGCCTTAATTTCTACTATTCCGTTTAGTCTTAACAACAACAACAAAAAAAAAAAAAGGCAACCAAAAATCCCTTCTGATTTTTTTTTTTTCCTTGCACATTTGACAGCTTTCTTTAGGTGCTGCTGGTGTTTGGGTGCTTCAGGGAAGGTGCCAGAAGTTTGAAATAGGTGGAAGTCTAGAAAACGTTGATTTTGATTTTGATTTTGGATTTGGTTGGGGTTTTTTTTTGGTTGGTTTTTTTTTTCCCTTCTCTGATGTTCCTCCCCAGTGTGCATCATTTGAGGGTTTTGTGACAGGGAGTAAGAGACTATAACCAAATACTGACTCGTCGGAGCACCTTTGCTTGTAGAAGTCCTTATTTAATACGGGTGCAGAAAGTGGGTTTGGGGTCGTTTCCATGTACTGCACTAGGAGGAATTGAAGCTGAGACAAAATGCAAAGATTCTGGAGCCAGGCTGAAGCAGAGCAGGGTCGTGTGGGGCTCTTTGCAGACCGAGGAAGGGGGCATTGGGCAAGCAGCGAACGCTTTCGGGGCGAAGCTGGCTAGGATGGGGAGATGCGTTTTGGCCTCGTCGCACAGGAGGAATTGGTGGCAGTTTTGAAGCCTCCCTTCGTTGTGTTTCCCCTTGCAGACAGTGGGAAAGAGCTTTTCCTGTCCCACGCAGCAGGAAAACTCCTGCTCTGGGAGCAGAACTCGGAACCAGGGCAGCCAGGTCTGCCAGCCCCACGCGTGTGGAGCCGGAAGGTGTGCCAGGCTTTTTCTTTTCTCAGCTGTCCACCTTTCCCGATGGCGACTGAAGGGCTCAGGGCACCCTTTCAACCCTCTGCCTCTCTCTGAAACAGAGAGGGAGTAGGGAGACACCACCGCCCTTACGACCCGAAAAGCTTTTGAAGGGTCCGGTCGTGATGGTGGCCGAGAAAAGCCTTCTCGTGGCCAGCCCTGGCTCCCCCGCAGTGAGAGCGCAGAGCACAGGAGCAGCTTCAGCTATCACCATCCCAAAGTGACTTCCTCCAAGTCTCCTTCATTTAGGGTTCTGTGGGCTCCTTTCGGGGCCAGAGCCCAGCGGTGGGAAGCGACAAGCAGCGCCCCGCAGCAGCCACCGGGGTACAGCCAGCTGGGACCGGCCAGGGAGCTCACCCCGGGTCCCGTTTGCAGAGCTGCTCCCTCCCATTTTCCCACCTGCTTTCGTAGGGTGAGCTTCCTGTGCTATAATTCATCTCGCATCCCCCTAGCAGCTTCAGATTAGTCCGTTAGCTGTTAGACTACTAATGAGAAAGAGAAAATAACTGCGAGGTTATTAGTGGCTGAGATCCTGAGTGCTGGACAAAACTCCCTTTCAACACCTTTTGTGCAGCCCAAGAAGTGCAAAAATTCAGCCCATGTCTAGAAGATTAAGCAAGCGCTCGATTAATTCCACCCCCTCCCCAAAGTCCTTCAGTTTTGGGGTTTTGTGGTGTTGGTTTTTTGGTTTTTTTCCTTTCTTTTTTTTTTTTTTTTCCCTCTGCTGCACCACATCCTGACTGTAATAATCAAAACGATTGTTTGTCTACAGGAAAGGGGAAAAAAAAAAAAACACTGCACCACAGAAGAAAGATTAAATTCTTCAGCGCTTAATGGGTTTAATCACTTTGAAATAGATCAGAAAGGGAAAGCGGGCTATAAAAGAGAAGAAAATGCTGGGTTCCTCTGGCAAATGCTGTCCTAAAGAGAGAGAGAGAGAAAGTGGGTTTAGGTTAATATTTCACCCCAATTTTTTGGCAGTAATCTGAATTAACGACGAAATGCTGCCCTTGTCGTTGCCGGCTTTAACAAGCAGCACAAACACCCTTTCACGTGGAAGCATTTGCTGGGGGAGCTTTATGCCCTGCTGAAATCAATAAAGCAACAATAAATACAGGTCCTTTTCTATTAATAAGTGGTTTCCTATTAATAAGTGTTCTGGAAAGGGGTGGTTAAAAGCCCCATTTGCAATGAAATAGTGGGGCAGGGTGAACCGGCTGGGGCAACGGGCACCGATCCAGTGCACACACGTGGGCACACGAACCCCAGTACATAGATATTAAATAGGCATTAAAAGACCTATTTAATACATTCATATCTAATATCTTGATGAATATATTTTAAAATATCAGTGATTAGTTTCTATCTTGCTTTTTCCACCACCACTGAAGCCACAACCTGGAGCAAGACCCCAAAGCCTGCATGAGCACTTTGTGCTCTTTCAACCCCACTGATTTCAGTGCTGCTCTGAATGGCAGTGAAGGCTACTCCAGCGAGTAGGAGCTGCTGGGCTGAGCTGGCAGCCTCTGGCTCCGTGCAGCACCTCAGCAGCCTGTGTGTGTGCTGCACAGGCAAAGGTGCTGGCATTGGTGGCAAAATGGTGTTTTACTTCAGGGCCACCTGCGTGCTGAGCAGCGTGGGGAGGTGAAGCTTGGAGGGGGATTTCACTGAATGCCCTAAGAGATGTCATCACTAAAACACTGGGGTGAGATTTTATTATTATTTTTTTCCCTATGTCTACTTTGAAGATGATTTGGGGAGGGGTGCAAAAACACCCCCAAGTGCCTTCTCTCTCTTTCAAAAGCGGCACTTGAACATGCTGAGCTGATGAGATGAATGTTCTGAGCTTGGCCATTTGGAAAGCATTCTCCTGATGGTAAAGACTTAGGAGCAAACACCTCCACTGCTCTGTCCCACCTGTGCTTTCTCACCAGGGACCCTCTCAGTTGAAAACTGCTGCTGCTGCTCTGGGTTTATGAATTAGCAGAGCAGGCTGCTTATTATCTTGAAATGCTGAGCAGGTTCATGTTGATACTTCCTGGCAGTGGGCATCAGCAGGTTGGGTTTCTGTTGGGAGCTTATGCATTATACATCTCAGTTTTGACATCCATACATCATGAGACTGTCTCCTAGTGCAGAACATAATACCTGTTTTGATTGTAAATGCTCACATTTGGACTCGGTGATCACTTGTAGAGTGTCTGAAATAATTAGCTGGCTGTTGGCTGCTCGGGCTGGTGCAGGGGACAACCGCGCTTGGGTGGCCACGCCGCCTGGAGCCGGCACGGGTTCTTTGGTGGGGGGGTCTGTTGAGGGAAAGCTCTCCTGAAAGGCAAAAAAAAAAAAAGAGAGAGAGAGATGATAGAGATGGAAAAGAAATAAGATAGAGATTTAAAAAGAAAAGAGAGAGAGAAAATAGAGGTAAGAAAAGTGGAAGAGGAGCCACAGTTTGCATCGTCTTTTGGAATCGATTCTCATTTGCAAGCTTCTGGTAGTAGTAGCAGTAGTAGTCATAAGAACAGTAAGAAGAAGAGTGAGAGGAGCAAGAATAATCAGAGTAAGAATAAGAATAAAAGGCAACTCTTGGCCAGTTTGCCAAGGTTTGGAAATAACGACTGGGACAACCCTGCCCGTGAAAGCCTTCAGAGGCAGGCGCGGTCCCTCCACACGTGGCCACCGATGGCAAACCGGCAGGTTTGGAACGAAGAGCGGAGGGTCTGGCCCCCCTCAGCTCTCAGAATGCAAATCTGCAATGTAAACAAAGACCTGTTTGAGTTGTCTTAGTTGTGGAAGGCTCTGGAGAGAGGCACCTTGGGTGTTTGGCTGGTCTGGGCTCTGCGTGGCTTCGCGTGGTGGAAGCCGAAGGCGGCACTGAGAATGGTTTGGAAGTTGCTTTTGTGCCCCTTTTCAGTAGACTTTGGGGTTGCTCAATGCACACTTCAGGATACCTGCAACCAGCAGACTCTCTGGTGGTGGATCCTGTTGCCCTCTGTACTACCATTCTAACACACCCTGACAGGTTTCTACAAGAGCATTTGCAGTAAGGGTTTAGCCTGGGATTGTCTAGCAGCAGCTGTAGGTTATCGATCTTAACCCAAACAGTGCAGCAGCTTCAGCTCTCTGTGCAGAAATCTTAAATAATATTTGACTCTTTTCAATTGCATTTTGTTGTTCCCCTTCCCAAAAGGACAAAAAAAAAAAAAAAAGGCGGGGGGTGCGGAATCCAGTAGTGCTTGAAGAGTTTTCCTTACAGCTAGTTAAATGCAGTGGAATTTTATGTAAATATTTAAGATAGCAGGCAAAAACATTTTAATTCAGCAATCATTTCTCAATAGAAAATGTCTCTTTGTAGCGGGAAAGCTCTGACTGTATAAAGGTATAAATAAATAGAGAGAAAAATGGAGTGCCAGCAGGGTTTGGGGAAGGAGCAGGGTTTGGGGAAGGAGCAGGGAAATAATAAGTTTTGAGATGCTGTAGGGAGATGAGAAACAGCATTCAGGGCCCAGATTTATCATCTTTTATCAGGCAAAACTCCTTGCTGAAATCTGGAGGGAGTTGGTGCTGGGCGAAGACTGAAGGAGCTGACACCTAATGTTGTCCAGAGAGATTTTGAAGTTAATGCTCTGCAAACACCTCTGGGTTAGAAGTGGGTAGGACACCTCCAGATTACACTTTCAGTCTGTAATAGAAAATTATTGAATTTTTGTCCCCCCCCCCCCCC
>WBNM01016523.1:1464-15258 GCA_013399055.1 Ramphastos sulfuratus | reverse complement strand
CTCACTACAACCCACAGCTGTTCAGGGGTTGAGTTTCTCCCAATTCCCTGTCCCACCAGAGGGAATTCTGCCCCTCTGCTCTGCTGAGACCCCCACCTGCAGCACTGCCTCCAGCTCTGCAGCTCTGTGGTGGTTCTGGGCATCACCTGTTCCCCACTCCTCTCCCAAAGGATTCACTCAGACTAAACTCAGCCTGCTGGAAGCTAAAGAACGAAGCTTCATATTCAGAGCTCAGCACAATTTACAAGCAGATACATAGACTATGTCACAGATAGTTGCAGGTATGTGCAGCGCTATATAAGTTGGAAGCAATACCATGGAGGACAGGCTGAGAGAGTTGGGGCTCTGCAGCCTGGAGAGAAGAAGGCTTCCAGGAGACCTTGGAGTGGCCTTCCAGGATCCGAAGGGGGTTCCAGGAGGGCTGGGGAGAGACTATTGGCAAGGGCTTGTCATGACAGGAGAAGGAGGAATGGGTTTGAACTGGCAGAGGGGAGGTTGAAACTGGATGCTAGGAGGAAGCTCTTTGCAGCAAAGGTGGTGAGACCCTGGCACAGGTTGTCCAGGGAGGTTGTGGGTCTTTGATCACATTTGGCGATTCTCCACAACCTCCCTGGGGGTGTTTCAGGACCAGGTTGGATGAGTCCTTGAGCAACCTGTGCCAGTGGGAGGTGTCCCTGCCCTAGAACTGGCTGAGCTTTCAGGTCCCTTTCCAACCTAAGCCTTTCCTATGGTTCTGTGTCTGACGCCCTCAGAGCAGGCAGCTCCCTGCTGGGGTCCAGTGGGCACCTCCTCAAGAGTGAAGAGAAGGAGGAAATTTTGTATGCCCAGGTAAAGAGCCTGTGCCAGGCTGCCCGGAGAGGGTGGTTGGTGGTTTCCATCTTGAAACCACTGCAGGTCAGGTTGCTGGGGGCTGTGAGCATAGAGCCACAGCAAAGGTAACTCAGGTGTACTTCTCCACCTGTCCAACAGCTTCCACACCTGCTCCTGGCTTGATGCCGTCTGCAAACTCACTGCTGCAGGACTCCATCCCCTGGTCCAGATAAAGGTGTTGCCCAGGGCCAGACACAGCTCTGATCCTTGCTGGGTGAGACTTGTAAAGCAAAGTCTGAAAACTTTGGGCTGCAAGCAAGAGGTTGAAACTCTCCTCTGGCTTCCGAGGTGATGATGCTCTGCAAACCAAGCAGCTGGAGCGAACCGAACTCCAAGCAGCTGTTTGCAGCTGCGTTGCCCCGGACAGCTCCATTCTCTCTTCTGCGGCAATGACCTTTTCCGCGGCTCGTCTCGACACAGTCTCTCCTTCAGCTTCCCGAGTTGGTACTCGCACAGGATTCTTTGCGTTGAACATCTTCTGGCTGGGGATGCCGAAGAGATGCTGAAGGGCCTGGAGCATCTCTGCCGCGAGGGAAGGCTGAGCCCTGGGCCCGCTTAGCCTGGAGGAAAAAAGCCTGGTGGGGGGAGGCTCTGATCAGCGTCCATCCACAGCCGAGGGGTGGGGGTCGGGATGGAGGTGCCAGGTTCTGCCTGGTGGTGCCCGAGGACAGGACGAGAAACAAGGACAAGGCACAGGCTGAAACTCAGGAGGTTCCCCCTCACCGTAAGGAGGTGTGAGGGTGCTGGCAGCCCTGGGTCAGGCTGCGGAAGTCTCCTTCCGCAGGGACTTCCAAGCCCACCTGGATGTGTCCGTGTGCCTTGCCCTGGGTGACCCTGCTCTGGTGGGGGGGTCAGATGCGATGCCGTCTGGACACCCTTCCCATCTCCTGCCATCCGTGACTGTGTCCGAGGGCAGGGCAGGTAGGGCAGGGCAGGTAGGGCAGGTAGGGCGGGACAGGTAGGGCAGGGCAGGGCAGGGCAGGGCAGGGCAGGGCAGGGCAAGGCAGGGCAGGGCAAGGCAGGGCAGGGCAGGGGCTCGGATGCTCCACGCAGCTCCCTTCCTGCCTCAGGTGGCCCCCGGCCGGCCGGCAGAGGACGCGCCCGNCGCTGAGCGGCTCCGGGCGCCGCGGCGGGAGCTGCGCTGCCGAGCAGGGAGCCGGCGGCGGGCGGGGGTCGGTGTGCCGGGGGGCGGCTGCTGTGCTGTCTGCGCGCGGAACCTTCCCGAGCTAACAACCGGGACGGCTCCGAATTCCCTCGGAACGGACAGACCTGGGGCCCGGGCCCCCGGGGAGCTCGTCCCGCACAGCAGGTTTGGGGCAGAGCGCAGCTTTCCGGGCTGCTCAGCGTCACCGAACCATCCGCAGGGCTCCTGCTGCGGGCAGGCAGCCCCCGAGCGGTGCTTTGACTTTCTGGAGCTTGGCTTTGCCTCCCTGAGGGTGGTCAGTGGACGGAGCTGTCGGTGGTACAGCAGCAGGGCCCCGCAGCAGCAGGATCCCACGGCAGCAGAAGCAGTGCCCACGGCAGCAGCAGGACCCCCCGCAGCAGCAGCAGCACCCCGGGGCTGTGATGCGTGTTGGGAGGGATGTCTAAGAGGGCCCTGAGGGCAAGGTAGAACTTTGCTCCCCGGTTTAGATGCACACCCTGGCGAGCACTCTTGCAGGGGAGAAGATGCTGCTGGAGGGATTTTGGTCTTCTCTTGGTTTGTGTGGAGCTCTGGAGGTGGACACAAGGGCTGGAGAGAGCAGCATCTGAAGTAGAGGGACGTGGTGAACAAGACAGTGGCTGCTGCTGGTCCCCTTCTGACGGCAGTGAAGGCATCTCCTCATGGAATGGCTTTGGAAGGGACTGTTGGAGAGAAGCCAGAGGAGGCCACAAAGATGATCCCAGGACCTGGAGAAGAGAAGGCTCTGGGGAGGCCTCAGACCTGTTTTGGTGAAGCCCTGAAGTTGGTGCAGGAGAGGGCAGGATGTGTCCAGACATGCCCTCCAGAGAGGGCAGGATGTGTCGTGAGCTCCTCCAAGGCACTCTGGGTTTGTGCATTCCCAGGCACACCTCAGTGAGATCAGTCTGAGGAGAGGCTCTGCTGAAGCCAGCTGCAGGGTCCTGATGGGTCAAGCCCAGGCACCAATCCAGGCTGGGTGCAGAGTGGGTTGGGAGCAGCCCTGAAGAAAGAGCCTTGGGGGTGCTGGGTGCTGAGCAGCTCCCCAGGAGCCAGCAGTGCCCTCCTGCAGCCCAGCAGGCAGCCAAGGGCTGGGCTGCAGCCAGAGCAGTGTGGGCAGAGGGCAGGAGAGGGGATTGTGCCCCTTGGCTCTGCTCAGAGCTCACCTCCAGTCCTGCCTCCAGCTCTGCTGGCCCCAGCAGCAGGAGGGCACAGAGCTGCTGCAGAGAGGCCAGAGGAGGCCACCAAGATGCTGGCAGGGCTGGAGCAGCTCTGCTGTGGGCACAGGCTGAGGGAGCTGGGGGGGTGCAGGCTGCAGAGGAGAAGGCTCCAGGGGGAGCTGAGAGCTGCTGCCAGTGCCTGAAGGGAGCCTGCAGGAAAGCTGCAGAGGGACTTGTGCTGAGGGGGTCTGAGGCAGGCCAAGGGGCAATGGTTTGGAGCTGAGGCAGAGCAGGCTGAGAGTGGAGCTGAGGCAGAAGTTGTGCAGTGTGAGGGTGCTGAGAGCCTGGCACAGGCTGCCCAGGGAGGCTGTGGCTGCCTCCTGCCTGGGAGTGTTGCAGGCCTGGAGCAGCTGAGTCCAGCTGAGAGGTCCCTGCCTGTGGCAGGAGGCTGGGGGGGGGGTGTGAGCTGTGGATGTGGCAGGGCAGACAGTGAAGGTACAGCTCCAAGTTTGTGCTTGTCCTGCAGCCCCCAGGCCCTTGTGAACATTCAATTTGCTCTTCTGGTCTTCTATCTTCAGCCCAGGTCCTGAGTTCCTGTGAAGCTGCAGCAAAGGTCCTGGTGCTGCAAATGCTTAGGAGTGTTGAGGTGAAGGCACTGAGGCCTCTGGGGTGCAGAAAGGAAGGGCCAAATCCACACTGCTGAAGATTTCTAGAAACAAAGGCCAGGCCAGGTGTCCTGGAGTGGTACCTGAGCTCTCCTGCAGCCCCCAAGAGCCCCTGGCTGGCTGTGGAGCTGCTTCTGCAGGGGAGGATTTGCAGTCCTGGGGAGCTCTGGTGCACAGACCCTGAGCTTCAGTGTGGCAGACTTTGTGGATCTGCTGAGTTGGTCCAAGCTTAGGTTTGTGAGCCAGGTTGGCTGCTCTGCTGCTGGGCACCATGAGGGCACAGAGCTCAGCAGCTGGGACCTGCAGGCACCCCAGAGCTCATTTGCAGGGTGACTTCTTGGCATGGCCTCAGCAGCCTGTGGGAGCCTTGCCTGGTGTTGCCTTGCAGTGAGGGCCAAAACTGCCTCAGTCTGTGCTTGTCCTTAGTCACAGAATGGCTCAGGCTGGGAGGGACCTCACAGACCTGCTCCAGCCTCCAGGGATGCCTCTCCACCAGACTTGGTTGCCCAAGGTCTCATCCATTGTGCCTTAGAGATGGTTGTGCCAGGCTGGTAAAGCACTTTGAAGCTGGAAGTTGTGGGTTTGGGTTTTTTTCACTCACCTAAAGGAACTTGGAGGACACTGACCCAAGACTGCCACTTGAGTATGGAAGTGTAGCTGCTGCAGCAGCATGGACTGGTCCCAGGGTGTCCTTCAGGTGCCCGTGAGAAGGTGAATGTGTTTGATAGGTTTACCTGGTGGTGGTAAGGCCTCTGTGACAAATAATAATTAATGACAGATCCCTGTGAAATGTCCCTGAGGGTTCAGTGCACTGCTGTAGCTTGTCCTGCTGTCACTGACCACAGAGTGGGCTGGGCTGGAAGGGACCTGCAGAGCCCACCCAGTGCAGGACATCCTCCCCTAGAGCAAGTTGCTCACAGCCCTGTCCAGCCTCACCTTCAACATCTCCAGGCATGAGGCCTCAACCACCTCCCTGGGCAACCTGCTGCAGGGTTCCAGCAGCCTCCTGCTGCAGGACTTGTTCCTCACAGCCAGTCTCAGCCTGCTCTGCTCTCACTCCAAACCATTGCCCTCATCCTGTTCCTGCAGCCCTTTGGGCACAGTCCCTCTGCAGCCTTCCTGCAGCCCCTTCAGGCCCTGGCAGGCAGCTCTGAGCTCTGCCTGGAGCCTTCTCTGCAGGCTGCACCCCCCCAGCTCCCTCAGCCTGTGCCCATGGCAGAGGTTCTCCAGCCCCCTGCTCACCTTGGTGGCCTCCTCTGGCCCCTCTCCAGCAGCTCCAGGTCCTTGCTGTGCTGAGGGCCCCCCAGCTGGCCCCAGCCCTGCAGCTGAGCTCTGCCCAGAGCAGAGCAGAGGGGCAGGATCTCCTCTCTCCAGCTCTGCCCACACTGCTTTGGGTGCAGCCCAGGCTGCCCTTGGCCTTCTGTGCTGCCAGTGCCCACTGCTGGCTCCTGCCCAGCCTCTCCCTGCCCAGCACCCCCAAGTCCTTCTCTGCAGGGCTGCTCTCAGTCTCATCACTCTTTGGCCTGGATGGGTACTGAGGGCTGCCCTGCCCTAGGTGCAGGACCTGCCCTTGGCCCTGCTGAGCCTCAGCAGACTCTCCTCACCACCCCCACAACCATCCACTGGATGTCCCCCAGCCCACCCCTCAGGCTTTTCACCCTCACCACTCAGCTTTGTGTCATGTTAGACTTTCTGAGGCTGCCTCACATTTTGAATTTCATTTCCAAGTCCTTTCTGTTCAGGGGTTGCCTGCACCAGAAGCTCTTGGTTGGAAGTTGTCCAGTGCTTGGTTTTCTCCCCTCGGGAGCCAGATCTGGGTCCTGGTGGTTGTCCCAATGCAGCGGCAGTCAGGCTGAGAGTTTGGATGCCTTCACTCTGGCTTCTCTGGCCAGGTTCCTTGCAGTGCTTCCCTACTTTAACCCAAGTTCCAAGGATGATCCTGGGTTGATTTGTTGCTGGAGGGGAAGCAGAGCTTGAAGCAATTAAGTGCAGAGAGAGGCAGCAGGGAGAGAGGTTTTGTCCTGGTGCTAGGTGTGGGGAAAGAAATGCATTATTCATTTTCTTGTTTTTAAAGGCTGCAGAGCAGTTGTGCAGCACAATAGCAAAGCTGCTGCTGAGAGAGGAGGAATTGGCTGCTGCTGCTGCTGCAAGACTGTGGGCTGAAGGCAGTGGTGCTGAGCCTGGGAGCGCTGCTGCTGCTCCTCATCCTCACTCCTTGGTGGAGCTCCAGAGTGCACACCAGAGACTCACTGGGGGTTGGGGGGGGGGGGGAGAAAATTATTTGTTTGGAGCAAAATGGCCACAAATCTTTGGAGAGTTTGTGATTAGGCAAAAAGGAGCCCTGTGAGGGTCAGCAGGGAGCAGGCAAAGGAGAGCTCTGTGAGGGTCAGCAGGGAGCAGGCAAAGGAGAGCTCTGTGAGGGTCAGCAGGGAGCAGGCAAAGGAGAGCTCTGTGAGGGTCAGTGAGGACAAGTGCAGGGTCCTGCCCCTGGGGAGGCATAACCTACTGCACCAGTATAGGTGAGAATTGAGCTGCTGGAAAGCAGCTCCCTAGAGAGGGACCTTGGGGTGCTGGTGGACAGGAAGTTCTGCATGGGGCAGCAGTGTACCCTTGGTGGCCAAGAGGGCCACTGGTGTCCTGGGGGGCCTCAATGGAGTGGCCTGCAGGGCAAGGGAGGGTCTCCTCCTGCTGTATCTCTGCCCTGGGGAGGGCACATGTGGAGGGTTGTGCCCAGTGCTGGGCTGCCCACTTCAAAAGGGACAGGGAACTGCTGGAGAGAGTCCAGGGGAGGCTGCAAGGGTGATGAAGAGACTGAACAGCAAAGGCTGAGAGCCCTGGGGAAGAGAAGGCTGAGGGGGGACCTGGTCAGTGGCTGCAGATATCTGGGGATGGGTAGAAAGAAAAAGGGACCAGACCCTGTGCAGTGGTGCCCAGGGTAGGTCACTTCTTTCCTTCTTGTTCCCTCCCTCCTGGTTGTTTCCTCCTCCTCCCCCCTCCTGGTTGTTTCCTTGTGGCTCTGAGGCCACAAGGGAGCAGGCAGGGTAGGAGAGCCCAGGCTGTGCCCGGGCACTGGTGGGCAGTGCCTGCTTGCAGAACTCTTTCTGCTGCGCTGCCCCAGGGCCAGCTCAGGGCAGCAGCTGTAGGTGATGTGGTAGCACAAAGGCCATAAGATGTGGAGCTGGAAATGTCTCTCTGATGCAGCTCCTGCTGCCAAGAGCCCACTGCTGCTTGCAGGAGATGTCCAGGGAGGTGCAGGCCTGGCTGCTTGCTGGTGGGCTTTGCTTGACCTGGTGTTGTGGTGTCACCCCTGCAGGTACCAGGTGGAAGATGAGTCCTCCCACCTGGATGAGATGCCTCTCATGATGTCAGAGGAAGGCTTTGAAAATGATGAGAGTGACTACCACACCCTGCCCAGGGCCAGAATTGCCCAGAGGAGGAGAGGCCTGGAGTGGTTCATCTGTGGCGGATGGAAGTTCCTCTGCACCAGGTCTGTGGCTCTGCTGAGCAGCAGCTGTGGACTGGGAGGGGATGGGGTGGGATGGGAGCCCTCACAGCACCTGCTGGGGAGGCTGAGGTGAGCTGGAGCCGATGCCATCAGTGCCCTCCCTCTCGAGATGGTTGAGGAGCACGTGGGGAGGGTTTCCACGTGTGATGGTGGCTGAGAGTGGAGTCAGCACCTGGAGCCTCTTTGCAGCAAGCCAAGTGCAGGCTCTCAGTGTGCTGCAGGGGCACTGCAGCCCAGCAGGCTGGCACCATCTCAAGCGGTGGGCACCATTCTCTACTCTTCATGGTTGGGCTCAGAGGGGCTGAGGAGTCTCCTGCTCTGGAGATGTTCCAGGTGCCCTGCCGCAGGTGCCCTGCCGCGGGTGCCCTGCCGTGCCAGGGGCCGTGCTGGCTGCCCCGGAGGGTCCTGCCGCAGGCTGAGCCCCGCCGGTGCCTCCGCAGCTGTGCCGAGTGGCTGCTGAGCGCCTGCCGGCGGAGGAAGGAGCTGAAGGCTCGCACCGTGTGGCTCGGCTGCCCCGAGAAGTGTGAGGAGAAGTACCCCAAGAACACCATCAAGAACCAGAAGTACAACATCTTCACCTTCATCCCGGGGGTAAGGCTGCCAGGCACTGCTGGGGGCTTTCTGACACTGCTGCCAGAAACAAAGGTGGTCTTTGGGGTCTTCCTGCCCCGCCCCTCTCCTCCGCCCCTCTCCTCTGCCCCTCTCCTCTGCCCTGCCCCACTCTTGCCCTCAGTTTCTCAAACTGGAAACATTTCAGGTGTTAAAATAGATGCTGTGCGGTGCAGGGGTGGGGCAAAAGGGGCTGCTGTGCGGTGCAGGGGTGGGGCAAAAGGGGCTGCTGGGCGGTGCAGGGTCGGGGCAAAAGGGGCTGCTGGGCGGTGCAGGGTAGGGGCAAAAGGGGCTGCTGGGCGGTGCAGGGTGGGGGCAAAAGGGGCTGCTGGGCGGTGCAGGGGTGAGCAGTGCAGGGAGGCCAAAGGGGCTGCTGGAGGAGGGAGGTCAGGGAGCAAGAGTGAGGGAGGGAGGTCGCAGCCCATTTCCAGTTCCCAGGGCATTGGACTCCAATTCCCAGCTCCCTGTGCAGCTGCTGAGACTTCTTCCTGGCTGGAGGAGCTGCAGCATTCCCCAACCCTTTCCTGCTGCTCCCTTTCCAGGAGCTCCTTCCCTTTCCAGTGCCCATCCAGCCCCATGCAGCAGCTCAGCAGTTTGGGAGAGCTGGGGGATGGGGCAGGGAGCTTCTGGAGATGCCTCTGCAGGAAGCTTTGGATCGGTTTTGGGTAACTTTTCCATTTGCTGCCCTGGATCCCTTCCAGGTCACCTTGACTTGATGTTTGCTATCCAAAAAGTGAGGTTTTTTGTGGGCTCTGTTGGATTTTGGGGTGGTTTATGGGTGCAGATTTCTCTATTTTGTGGTTGTTTGTTAATTTTATTTTTGTTCTCCATTTTAGGTTTTGTATGAACAGTTCAAGTTCTTCCTGAATCTCTATTTCCTGGTGGTGTCCTGCTCCCAGTTTGTGCCAGCACTGAAGATAGGCTACCTGTACACCTACT
Source organism: Ramphastos sulfuratus (assembly GCA_013399055.1). Lineage (NCBI taxonomy): Eukaryota > Metazoa > Chordata > Aves > Piciformes > Ramphastidae > Ramphastos > Ramphastos sulfuratus. Next base: position 6,351 of record WBNM01016523.1, on the reverse strand, counting down.
GGGCTCCACTGGTGAGGAGAAAAATGTTTGTGGTTTTTGGGGGGGAAGGTTAATTTTGTATGAAAAGTTGCTCTATTGATGCTGAGACAATGCTGCATTTGGTAAGAGAGCATCAGGTGAAGTACAGATGAGACTTTCTCTGCCTGCAGCTCTCCAGCTTCCACCTCCCCTGCCTGCTGCCAGATCTCCTTTGCCTGGGAAGTTTTTGTTCAGTTCATTGTTGTAAGGAGAGAGGTTCTGGAGTCTCCTTCCCCAAGGAGCAGTGGACACAAACTGGGAGGTTTGGTTCCACCTCAGCATGAGGAGAAACTTCTGTGGTGTGAGGGTGCTGGAGCCTGGGGCAGGCTGCCCAGAGAGGCTGTGGAGCCTCCTTTTCTGGAGAGCTGCCGACCCCACCTGGATGTGTTCTGCGTGCCCTGCCCTGGGTGACTCTACTCTGGCAGGGCCTTGGCCTGGATGATCCCAGAGGTCCCTTCCCACCCCTCCTGCTCTATGAGAAGAGCTCTCAGTGACCCTGAGGGGACAGGCAGGAGCAGCCCTGGCTGCAGGCTGCTGCACAGCTCTGCACCTTAGTGGGGCTGGAAGGAGCAAAAGTCCCTCAGCCCAACTCTTCCCTGCCCAAAGCAGTGGCAGCATCCAGCCTTTTCCACCCAGGCTGGACAGGTTTGGGTTATCCAAGAATATCTGGAATGCTGCTCCCCAATTTCCATGGACAGCTGGGAATCTCCTAGCTCAGCAGTGCTCCTGCTGCCCTGTGCAGCCACACTGCCCTCAGTCTGCTCACCAGTCGCCTCTAGCTGAAAGACATCAGTTGCCTGTGGAGTAAGGCCTGAGGAAGTCCTCTTCTTGTGCCTGGGGCCTGGAGAAAAGAAGGCTCTGGGGAGGCCTCAGAGCTGTTTTGGTGAAGCCCTGAAGTTGCTGCAGGAGAGGGCAGGATATGTCTGGAGTGCTGAAGGTTGTCGTGAGCTCCTCCAAGGCACTCTGGGTTTGTGCATTCCCAGGCACACCTCAGTGAGGTCAGTCTGAGGAGAGGCTCTGCTGAAGCCAGCTGCAGGGTCCTGATGGGTCAAGCCCAGGCACCAATCCAGGCTGGGTGCAGAGTGGGTTGGGAGCAGCCCTGAAGAAAGAGCCTTGGGGGTGCTGGGTGCTGAGCAGCTCCCCAGGAGCCAGCAGTGCCCTCCTGCAGCCCAGCAGGCAGCCAAGGGCTGGGCTGCAGCCAGAGCAGTGTGGGCAGAGGGCAGGAGAGGGGATTGTGCCCCTTGGCTCTGCTCTGCTCAGACCTCACCTCCAGTCCTGCCTCCAGCTCTGCTGGCCCCAGCAGCAGGAGGGCACAGAGCTGCTGCAGAGAGGCCAGAGGAGGCCACCAAGATGCTGGCAGGGCTGGAGCAGCTCTGCTGTGGGCACAGGCTGAGGGAGCTGGGGGGGTGCAGGCTGCAGAGGAGAAGGCTCCAGGGGGAGCTGAGAGCTGCTGCCAGTGCCTGAAGGGAGCCTGCAGGAAGGCTGCAGAGGGACTTGTGCTGAGGGGGTCTGAGGCAGGCCAAGGGGCAATGGTTTGGAGCTGAGGCAGAGCAGGCTGAGAGTGGAGCTGAGGCAGAAGTTGTGCAGGGTGAGGGTGCTGAGAGCCTGGCACAGGCTGCCCAGGGAGGCTGTGGCTGCCTCCTGCCTGGGAGTGTTGCAGGCCAGGCTGGATAAGGCCTTGGACAGCTGAGTCCAGCTGAGAGGTCCCTGCCTGTGGCAGGAGGCTGGGGGAGATGAGCTCTGAGCTCCCTGCCAGCCTGAGCCATTCCATGATCATGGAATTTGTTGGGTGCCCAAGGATGATTTCCTGGCTTTAAGGCCTAACCCAGGATATCTTTGTAACAGAGTGGAGAAGTGACTCAGGTGCAGGAGACAGCCAAAGCAAAGGCTCTCAGGATGAGTTCTGTCTGTGGTGCTGCTGTAGCCCTGGCAGAGCTCTGAGCCCCTCACCCTCCTCTCGTGCAGGGCTTCGTCCTGACGGTCACTGTGGTACGGGAAGCTGTCGATGAGTTCCGGCGCTACAAGAGGGACAAGGAGATGAACTCCCAGCTGTACAGCAAGCTGACAGTCAGAGGTGAGCAGAAGCAGCTGGGAGAGCCCTTCCAGTCCTTCAGTGTCCCCTCCTCTTCTCTATACGTAGACAGCTTCTTGCTCAAAGGAGTGAGAGCCTCCAGCTCTGCTCCTCAGGGTGACAGTGACAGCAAGCTACAGAGAGCTGAGCGTGAAAAGGGCAGGTCCTGCAGCTAGGGCAGGGCAGCCCTCCTGTGAGATGGAGATGGGACTGAGAGCAGCCCTGCAGAGAAGGACTTGGGGGTGCTGGGCAGGGAGAGGCTGGGCAGGAGCCAGAAGTGGGCACTGGCAGCACAGAAGGCCAAGGGCAGCCTGGGCTGCACCCAAAGCAGTGTGGGCAGAGCTGGAGAGAGGAGATCCTGCCCCTCTGCTCTGCTCTGGGCAGAGCTCAGCTGCAGGGCTGGGGCCAGCTGTGGGGCCCTCAGCACAGCAAGGACCTGGAGCTGCAGGAGAGGGGCCAGAGGAGGCCACCAAGGTGAGCAGGGGGCTGGAGAACCTCTGCCATGGGCACAGGCTGAGGGAGCTGGGGGGGTGCAGCCTGCAGAGAAGGCTCCAGGCAGAGCTCAGAGCTGCCTGCCAGGGCCCGAAGGGGCTGCAGGAAGGCTGCAGAGGGACTGTGCCCAAAGGGCTGCAGGGACAGGATGAGGGCAATGGTTTGGAGTGAGAGCAGAGCAGGCTGAGACTGGCTGTGAGGAACAAGTCCTGCAGCAGGAGGCTGCTGGAACCCTGCAGCAGGTTGCCCAGGGAGGTGGTTGAGGCCTCATGCCTGGAGATGTTGAAGGTGAGGCTGGAGAGGGCTGTGAGCAACCTGCTCTAGGGGAGGATGTCCTGCACTGGGTGGGCTCTGCAGGTCCAGCCCAGCCCATTCCACTATTCTATGATCTCCAAGGTCCTTTGCACCCCAACCCATCCCCTGCAGGGAGCTGTTATTCCCAGGACAGTCAGTTCTACCAGCAATCCCAGTGCCATATTCCAGTACCTGTTACTGGTGGAACATGGCAGGAGCTCAGAGGTTAGCTGAGAGTCCTGCCAAGTCAGCAGCACCCAGGGCTTTAGAGCAGCAGAGTGGGAAGCATCAGAGAGCATCTCAGGGCCCCTGAAGTCTTGCAGAGGAGATGGCTGCAGAGCAGAGCCCCTGGCTGGTACTCACTGCAGAGATTGCTTTTGCTAAGTGTTTTTTATTCCTCTTCTGCAAACATCTCCAGAGCACAAGGAAAAAAACCACCTCAGCAGCTGTGTGATGAGCAGGGAAGAGCCCAAAGCTGTCCCAGGGGCTGCAGGTGCAGGCACTGTGGTGCAGCAAGGCTCAGGGCCTGTGCCTGCAGGGAAAGTGCTGCAGGAGTGGGGCAGTGAGGGCTACCTGCAGAAACTGCTGCTGCCAGGGCAAGGCCTTTGAGAGGGCATTGCAATGATCTGAAGAGCTGAGAAATGTCTCCTGCATGCTCACAGGGATGGCACCACCAAATCTGAGGCATCAAACCAAAGGGTTTGGTGCTGCCTTGCTCCCTGTCCCCCTGCAGCTGCTGCTGCTTTGCTTCTTGCCTTGCCTGCCAGCAGCTGCTGCTGCTGCCTCTAGCAACTGATCCCAGCAAGGTGGTGGCCAAAAGAGTCACAAAACCATGATCCTGGCCCTGGGGCAGCTCTGCTGTGGGTACAGGCTGGGGCAGTTGGGGTTGTTAAGGCTGCAGGGAGACCTTCTGGTGGCCTTTCAGGACTTACAGAAAGCTGGGGCCCAACTTTGGAGCAGGGCCTGTTGTGACAGGCTGGGGGGGGAGGATTTAAGCTAAAATAGGGATATTCAGACTGGACAGAAGGGAGAAATGTTTGAGGGTGGGGAGACCCTGGCCCAGGTTGCCCAGAGAGGGGGGAGATGCCCATTCCTGGAACCATTCCAGGTCAGGAACCTGCTCTAGTTGCAAGGAGGGGGGTGTAGGGGGAAGCCTGTTTGAAAGAGAAGGCTGCAGAAAGGCAGAGAAGCCTCAAGCTACAGGAAATGCAAAGATCCCAGAGCAGGATACAGTGCAAGCCCAGGCTGAAAAGTGACTCTGCAGAGCAGCATCGATTTCCAGCTTTAATTAAATCAGCATTAAGCTGTTGGGGTTGCCATGCTGGAGTAACAAAGCCTCCTTTCTCCAGAGCTGCAGGGCACTGGGGGAGAGCTCAGCCCCATTCTGCCCCTCCAGCACTACTGCAAGTGCTGAAAATCAGGGAAATGATGCTGAAATGAGTTACCAAAAAAAAAGTGCAGCACTTGGCTCACTCCCTTTGCACCAAATCCTCCTCACAGCCTTCGCCACACCTATCAAACCCCAAACTCTTGGTCTGATCCTGGCAGCAGCTCTATTTGTGCCCCCAGAACGCTGCTCCTGGCTTGGTCCTGCCTTGTGAGGGAGCCTCAGCTGTGGGCACGGTGGGCACAGTGCCTTCCAGCAGCCCTTCCTGGCCTTCCAGCTGTGCCTGGGACAGTCATGCAGTGCAGCTTGGTTTGCAGTGGGGCTGCAGGCAAGGGCAAGCCCAAGCCTGGCTGCTGGCACAGCTCACTGCAGGCTCTGCGCTGCAGCCTGCGGCAGCACAAACACCTGCAGGCAAGGCAGGCCCCAGGGGGTTCAGGGCTTCAGAGGGGGTGCAGGGAACGTTCACGGAGTCAGAGGGGATTTGAAGGGGACCCCAGGGTTCAGAGGAAAATTCAGAGGGGCTCCCGGGGCTCAGGGGAGCTTTGGAGGGGCTCCCGGGGCTCAGGGGAGCTTCGGAAGGGCTCCCGGAGCTCAGGGGAGCTTTGGAGGGGCTCCCGGGGCTCAG